>WION01000101.1:0-160662 GCA_015039365.1 Amanita rubescens
ACTGTACAAGTCTAACAGTATGTTGCCAGTACTGACGGCAGCTGTTGTGCGGTACTCCAGTGTATTGTCACAATGCACACTAATGCCGATGCTTGAATGTTACAGTACATTCATAGTTTTCCTTGATGCCGCATGCAGTATATACATGACAGCGCAAAGAACGACCGTCGGGTCCAGGCGTAAACCCCAAGTCACGTACGAATCATCCTTGTAGGAGAATTATCCTAACTGATGATGCAGTCGCATGATAGACACAACGGCGATGGATTGATCCGAACTCCTCATTCACTTAAAATACCCGTTGGAGCTCCCTCTCCCTCTTTATCATCCATTTGGCGGTCTGACACTCTCATTACCTCCCCTTGATCCATCTTCGCTAGGGTTACCAGTGCTGCCACGGACCGAGGATACACAATATGCCAATCGTGCGAGGCGACCAGCACCGAAATTACGTTCATTTGGGATACGAAGGGGATTCTAATATGGATATCCACCGCTGTTCTCATGATCACCGTCAGAGATAAGTCTAGTCCTCGGAAACGAAGAATGACTGGGTCAAAGGGGAGGCGTAGAGAGATGGACGATGGAGATGCGACATACCCTGTCAAACGGGCAAGGCTACCCAGAATAGATGACGTAAATATCGTCACGCAAGGATTGGAAGCTCAGCAGGGGGAAGGGCGACCACTGCGTTCGCGCGGTCAGGTCCGACAACGGACCTCAGACGCCAGTGAATCCGCATGTCTAGCGTTGCGCCATCTGGGGAAATGTAAACATCACACCGCGGCGATTCGGCAAACGTCAAACATATACCCTTTGACGAAATCCTCCACGACACTGCTACCGAGGAAAATGAAGATAGAGAGGAAGGTGAGGCCTATTAGGGACAAGGGACGATCAATCGTGAGAGTTATCTCCATGTCCGATTGTATTTCTCCCACGACCTGTCACGCGAAACATGCCAATGTAGGCAAGCACAACCATCTCGGACGCAGGGCCTGGTGCCGAAGCGGTATACCTAAGTAACCTCACGAAATACGCGATCCATTGAAACTCGGACCGTCGATTACGCGACGTGAGCGTTGCGGATGGAGGTTTGCACACACTGTATCTTCTAAAGCACCAAGATGAAAGATATTTTCCAATTACTCAACAGCTGGTAGAAATAGCGTTACCAAAGAGCTCTGAAATAATCCACCGACCTGCTCAGATTTCCTTACGCCTCTTGTCTTGTTTGGGAAGCAAGTCGGTTGTCCATTTCGGAACGCATGCTCCTCGGGTCGTGCGACGGACCAACGAAAATAACTCTCCCTCTCGCCTGCCATGCTGCAACGGGAAAGTTAACGAATTCGGATCTCAGGAATGTTTAACCTTTTGTGGTTTGGGGTCTATCCCTTATATCTTGCACACTTTTTTCTCCTCGTCTTTTACCTCCCCTTCGCGCCACCTATCCAGTCGCGACATGGAAGAGTCAAACTCCGCGCGAGGCAGCAGTGGCGTCTACGATGCGGCTTACGGCAACTCACCCAATTCAGCGTCAAACGCATCCTTGAGAGGTGACTCTATACTTTCCATGGCATCCACGTTGAAAACCAACCCAGTATAATAGGACACGCTGTTGCTCCTGGTTTTACAACTCCTCCAGGCGCACCCACTGGCGTCGATGCTGCTAAACCAACTCCCGCGATGGACTATCGCGCGAATTCAGATCCATTTCCTCTCCCTACACGACCGCCCACACCGTTGTACAAGAGGAAATGGTTCATCATATCTCAAATTATCCTCGGGGCAATTGGCTTCGCGATGATATTTATTTTGCTTTGGCCAGTCGTTCGTGCCGTTGTACAACTGGTCGTCAACAGAACCACGCTGGATATTCAGGTCGCAACAGTCTCGAATGCTGCAAACAATTCGTGAGTTTCATATTTATTGCATACAATGCGAGTTAATCCATACTATGCGCTTCAAGGTTTACCTTGAACCTGTTGGGAAATGTGCGCATACATGCCCAACTTTCTCCCTTCATAGATATTAACTAATATTAGGTTGCACATACCGGCGAAGTTCACTCCACAATTAAATTCACAGAGCCAATTAGCGTAGCATGGGTCTACAATGGAAGCACAACGCAGATCGGTTCTATGCGACTGAACGAACCCTTCAAGGCCAGACATGGCCGCGCACCGCTTAATCAGACTACGACGTTCAGCATCACAAACGCGACTGGCTTTGCTCGCTTCTCTGAGTACCTGATAGCCTCGTCCGACTCGAATTTCACCTGGTTCCTACTATCACACAATTTGCACGTATATGCTGCGAGATTTCCTGTGGCTAGAAGGATCAAGTTCAAAAAGGAAACGACCTTGCATGGTTTGTCTATGCGTCCATGTATTTTGTCGGCCCTCACATGATGTGTCAACCAGGATTGATCGGTTTTAATTCTATTGTCGGGGATTTGCAGCTTCCCAGTGATAATCCTGCGGGTTGAATCAATTTCATAGCTGTCACTGAATTGACTAATCGCAGGTAAGTTTTAGATACAATGAGTTCTTCCATTGTGACGGGCAAACCCTGCAACCTAACGATTTCTATTCACGCTGTGGTACACGAATTCGCTGATATCTACTATAAACACGTCTGTACGTAGTTACTGACGCAAAAAAAAATCATCCAGGTTTTTTTTTGCCCTACTCCCATAAAACCCTTCACACCTACCTCACCTTCTCTCCTCTTTATGACTTATGACTTACCTGTTCACGCCTTCTCGAATACATACAAATACGCTCTACTGTTACCACTTTTTCGTAATTGAATAACACCCTTCCACCTGGTCTGGCGTCAGACGAATGTCCACTGTGGACGTTGGGTCCCTTGTGAGACACAAAAGCTTTGAGGGTATACTGCACAGAAACGGTTGTAGTTCCCTGTTCTGTTGTGTTGCACTTGACGCAGAGGAAGATTGAGCAACATCTTCTCCTTCAGGACGATTGAATAGCCAATCGTGGTTTTGTCGATGATCGATCTGGATTCTGGACGCGCTTGGCCGGACACCAGCTTGAAAAGCGGGCGGATCGGAGGAGGATGGAACAGGGTGAGATAGAACACCAAGTGTAGACGTTGGCAGCGGCGGATATGGAAGAGGAGAGGTAGATTGCGGAATGGCAACGTAACTATGCAATCATGGTGACCTAGAATATCCAATTTTACTTGTCCATTGTGTTTGCCCGCTTTCACAGTCTTACCTTCGATGGGACCGACGATTCGATCGACTCCTATAAGGGGGATTCGGCGATCGGCCGACTCGGGACTCCCCGGAGGAATATTGCCGATCAGGCGGCCGTCGGACGTCGGACGTCACCGGGATATTTCTCTTTGTTCAGTAAGATAATTTTCATCATCACATTGCCGTATCTACTATCAACGCCTCTTAAAATCCATGCTCACGCGTCGTTATAGAGCATATACAGAGTAGAGAAGCGACCCAAGCATGTAATGGCTTAGAAGCAGCAGCAGCAGAAGAGCTTGTGCACTCGCGGTACGCGGTTCTCTCGCGAAGGATTCTTCCTTGGATTCTGCGAATGTTCTTGCTTCGTGGACGATGGGATCCGGAGCAGCACAGGATTCTCTGATCAGATTGGATGGTGAATCATTAATCATAATGTTGTTGGCTCTGTGGAATGTGAATGTGATCGAGATTCGTACTAGTCCTCCAGCTTGAAATAGGGTCCAGTTCGTACAGCGCGGAACCTCAGATCTACAATGAGACAAAAATCTGAGACCTCCAGCTCTTTCTCGATAGCCATGAGATCCTGGCGTATTGGCAAGCGCGCCATCCCGCGGTCTCCCTTGGCCGAATTTCCACTTGAGTTGCTGGAACAGATTTTCGCTCACGCACGTTTACTTCATTTAACTTACTGCTATCAGTCTTTTCTGAATCGGGTTGCAGTTCACAAGGAACCCCGATACGACTTTTGAACACCTGAAATCTCTTCGTCTGGTTTGCAGAAGCTTCGACCAAGCTGCGCGACGCAGAGTCTTGTCCCGTGTCCGCTTATTCGGAAATGTCGATAATCCAATGTCAAATATGCTTCAACTCCATTCTATACTCTCTTCCAACTCAAACGGTCATCTAGACGCTACAACGACACTTGTTATGGGCGATTGGAAATGGAGATACAGCAAACAGCTATTCATGTCCTTCAAGCATATGCGCATTCGCGGCGTATCAAAGGTTATTGGAATCCTCTGGAATTCTACGTTTGTTCTGTTGTGGTATCTTTTTATGATCCTTTGCGCTCCGCATTTAGTTGTTTTGTTCATACACGATTCGGTCGCTCGTTTGTGCACAAGATATTGCCTATCACACGCCCCGGTGCTCAATATGCCTTGTGTCCGTCGCGTCATGTGAGTTGGCTGACACGATTCCGAACTAAACTGACGATCCCACAGATGGAAAGGAGATTGGGATGCTCCAAATTGGATAACGTCTAATACACTCAGGCTGCTGCTACAGTTTCACCAGCTGTCCGAGCTGGTGCTTCTGATCGACTACCACCAAGGTCTGAGCCACATCTTCAGATGCCTCTCCAAATTGCACAATTTACGCAGGTTGAGGGTTGAAATTATCGATCTGTGGTACCGCAATGGGCCCAATCCTCTTAATGACTTGGGAAAAGTTATAGGAGCAAATCTTAATCTTACTCACCTCGAGCTATTTCTACACGGATGCACTCGAGTGAGCTGCTCTGCGATCTTTGGCCATGTACCTGCCGGTAGTCCTTTGAAGCTGGAACACCTCAGCATATCTGATAGTTTTTTCAATGTCAAGGCGATTATCCCTCATATACGTTTCTTGACCTCCATCAATTTTTACGCATGCTACGATCGAATACTTCCGGTATTGCAATCTGAACGTATATTCCCGCCGTTCATCCAAGCCTCGAATATTGATAATAATTTGCTTGACTATCTTGGATGCCATCCGCACATTGTCAGTCTTTTTACCCACGATTTTTACGTAGCGGGCGCTGGGACGACAATACTAGGAATCATGGCTCGACATTCTGAAAGCTTAAAATATTTCAGCACTACTTCCATGGACTTCTTTCGCTCTCTACGATCTGCCCAGAATGAACTTTTGTTGCGGCAGTGCAAGAAACTCAACCAACTCATGCCCGTGCCTCAGCATGAAGGTCACTGTAGTTTCCTATTTCGCGATGCGGGCACAATGCCACGGGAGATGGTGAGTGAAAATCGCTGGAATAAGTATCAATGGTACTAAGGATGCTCCTGTAGGTCAAGACTTTGCCAATTATTGCTCGTTTGCCGAGGTCATTGACACTGGTGGTCACTGATCTGACAGTGTTCAAAGCATGTGTTGAACATTGCAGTCGGTCACAGGATCCTCTGATCCATGACCTGGCCGGGCGTATTGAGTGCGGGGAGCCTCAGCTACTATGGACTGGAAGGCGGCATAGTTGTTGCAACCTCATCTAATCTGAATGCCGACACTGCCGAAAACTGTACAAGTCTAACTTCAGAGCAGAAGACGCAGTAGGTTGCCAGTTACAGTAGCTGTTGTGCGGTACTCCAGGGTATTTCGTCTAGTATAACTATGAGACCACAAGCCAATCGATGATTCCAATCATTCTTCTCGAGCTTGACTCTTTGGGTCTGCCACGCGTCCCCATCGCCACCAAGCGCAATCCCAAGCCGCTTATTGTCCTCCCTGATGCGCTTTA
The DNA here is from genome assembly GCA_015039365.1 of Amanita rubescens. Taxonomy (NCBI): domain Eukaryota; kingdom Fungi; phylum Basidiomycota; class Agaricomycetes; order Agaricales; family Amanitaceae; genus Amanita; species Amanita rubescens. The sequence continues at coordinate 5,742 of WION01000101.1, forward strand.
AAAGATGCGCAAAGAACCCCTCCGCGTCTTGTTGACGCATTGTGGGGATTTTGTTGTGGTTTTTGCCGATGGTTTATCTGGAGGCGCTTGGCAAGATTCAGGCCTGAAATGCGGTGTTGGGGATAGGTGAGATAGAACATCGGTTAAGGAAAAGTGTTGTTTTCCCGCTTCTATAGCCTTGCCTTCGCGCCTGACATTCGATCGACTCCTATTTCGCGCAAAGGGGTCCGGTCGCTCTCCTACCGTTGCAGGCGGGACTGTTTGGACCTGCCATTGAAAGCAATCATGCAGGTAAGGTAGTACCGCAATACTGATGTGATAGTTCAGTGCTCACGACGAGACAATTCAGTCAGCGATCAGCCGACTCGGGATTTCGTGGGGGCGCAAAGGGCGGGATATTTGTCTTTGTTAGGATAGTTTTCATCACATTCAACGCCTCTCAAAATACATGCGCACGCGTCGTCATAGAGCATATACAGAGTAGAGAACCGACACAAGCACGGAACGGCTTAGAAGCGGCAGCAGAAGAGCTTGTGCGCTCGCGGTACGCAGTTCTCTCGCGAAGATGTTCTGGCTTGGTAAATACTGTTCGTGAGATTGGATGGCGAATCATACATGATTTGCTTGCGTACGGATAGGAAAGTGATAATGTCATTGGCTCTGTGGAATGTGAATGTGATCGAAATAGGGTCCCGTACAGGCGCAAGAGGCGCGGAACCTCAGATCTACATGAGACAAAAATCTGAGACCTCTAGTTCTTTCTTGATAGCCATGGGATTCTGGCGTATTGGCAAGCGCGCCATCCCGCAGCCTCCCTCGGCCGAATTTCCACTTGAGTTGCTAGAACAGATTTTCGCTCACGCACGTCTGCTTCATTTATCCTACTCCTATCAGTCTTTTCTGAACCGGGTTGCAGTTCGCAAGGAACCCCGATACGACTTTTGAACAGATGAAATCTCTTCGTCTGGTTTGCAGAAGCTTCGACCAAGCTGCACGACGCAGAGTCATGTCCCGTGTCCGCTTATTCGGTAATGGCGACAACCCAATGTCCAATATGCTTCAACTCCATTCTATACTCTCTTCCAACTTAAACGGTCATCTAGACGCTACAACGACGCTTGTGATGGGCGATTGGAAATGGAGATACGGCGAACTTCAACTATTCGTGTCCTTCAGGGAAATGCGCGATTTCGCTTATCCGAAGGTTCCTGGAATCCTTTCGAATTCTACAATTGTTCCATTGGCGTACCTTTTTGTGATGCTTTGCGCTCCGCATTTATTTGTTTTGGGCATCCACGATTTGGTTGCCCTTTTGTGCACAAGATATCGCCTGTCGCACCCTTCGGTACTCAATATGCCTCGTGTTCGTCGTGTCATGTGAGTTGACTGACGTGATTCTGAAACTTAACTGACGAGCCCACAGATGGAAAGCAGATTGGGATGCTCCGAATTGGATAACGTCTAATACAGTCAAGCTGCTCCTAGAGTTTCACCAGCTGTCCGAGCTAGTGCTTCTGGCCGACTACGGCCAGGATCTGGGCTACATCTTCAAATGCCTCTCCAAATTGCACAATTTACGCAAGCTGAGTGTCGAAATTCTCAATTCGTTCAACTGGTATCGTAATCGGCCCAATCCTCTTCATGACTTGGGAAAAGTTATAGGAGCGAATCTTAATCTTACTCACTTCGAGCTATTTCTACACGAACACACTAAAGTGAGCTGCTCTGCGATCTTTGGCCATGTACCTGCAGGAAGTCCTTTGAAGCTGGAACACCTCAGTATATCTGATAATTTCTCCAATGTCGAGGCGATTGTCCCTCATATACGTTTCCTGAACTCCATCAATTTCTACGCACGCTACAATCAAATACTTCCAGTACTACGTTCTGAGCGTATATTCCCGCCGTTCATCCAAGCATCGGAAATTCATAATAATTTGGTTGACTATCTCAGAGGCCATCCGCACATTGTCAGCCTTTCCACCAACGACGATTACAACAAGGCCACGGGGACAACGATACTAGAAATCATGGCTCAACATTCTGAAAGCTTAAAATATTTCAGCACTACTTCCCTGGGATTCCGATTATGTGTAATAGAATCTTTTCAGAATAGACTTTTGTTGCAGTAGTGTACGAACCTCGACCAACTCACGCTCGTACCTCGCCACCATTGCGATCTTTTATGGAACCTCGTGAGTGAACAATCGCCGGAATGAGTATCGATGATTTCTGGTGGTACTAAGGATGTCATAGGCCGCGACCTTGCCAATTATTGCCCGTTTGCCAAGCTCCTTAACGCTGGTGGTCTCCGGTCTGGCACAGTTCAAAGCATGTGTTAAACATTGCCATCAGTCACAGGACCCTGTGATCCATGACCTGGCTGGGCGTATTGTGTACGGGGGGCCTGTACGAAAGTGGCGGGAAGGTTATTGTAGCGAGTACTACACACCTAATGTGAGTGCTGACGCTGCCGAAGACTGTACAAGTCTAACTTTAGAGCAGAGGGCGCAGTAAGTTTCCAGTGACGGTAGCTGTACTCCAGAGTATTTCGTCTAGTATAACTAGTATGAAATCACAAGCCAATCTATGATCCCAATCGTTGTTCACCTAGTGTCCTGGCCATTAGACAGTTGTGACGCGCCTCGCCTGCTCTCAAGGCCATCCCGCCAGCTTGACACGCAGAATCATTGGCACCAGGAGACCACAGACGACAGTCTACATCGTAAGCACGGGGATGATCGTTCTAGCATCGGCCATCTATTTGGCACCCATAGTTGTTCAATTGGTCGGATCGCGCCGTGCTCCAGCTGTTTCAGCTGCCGTCAAAAGTGAATATTTGGTGCCACAGAAGGGACACGACGGCCAGGAACCTCCGAGTCCATCCTACTCGAGAACCTTGCCTCCGCCGAACGCTGTGACTAGAATCATCTGCCTCCGTAAATAACAGCGCAATGCAAGAAGGAACTTGTGTCACAATGCACACGGATGCTGAGACTTGGATGTTACAATACATGGACAGTGATTTTCCTTATTCTCTCCTTTTTATGACGCACCCATTCACGCCTTCTCGAACACATACAAATACGCCAATTGCTTCAGCTCGTTCACGCTCTCCGCGTCTGCTTTTACCACCTTTTCGTCATTGAATAACACCCATCCACCTGGTCCGGCGTCAGATGGAGGGACCCTGACATGCGCAACGTAATGTCCACTATGGACGCTGGGTCCCTTGTGAGACACAAACGCTTTGAGGGCATATCGCACAGGGACGGTTGTAGTTCTCCCGGTCTGTTGCGTTGTGTTGCTTGGCGCAGAGGAAGATTGAGTAACATCTTCTTCTCCTGTAACGTCTGGATGGTTGAACAGCCAATCTACAGCACGCTCCGCGTTATTGTCCTATCGTTTGTCACTCGTTAGCACCTGGAATCTCCGCAGAACACGGCGGACTCACGGTTTCCCGCAAGGCTCTTTTAGCCTGGCCGACTGTGAATCCCATATCGGTCAACATAGCCACCATCTCCAGCGATGGCTCCGATGTCGCTCCAGAAGGCTGTTGCACCTCTGCGGATTGTGGGACGTCGATGTCTAATCACGTCGTAAGCGTTCCAATCACCCGAAGAGAGAAGGTTCGGCCAGAACACACCTGGATCATCCATGTGCGAAAATATCCACTCCATAGCCGACTCGGCGTCGCTGTTACCTGTTGCCCTCAGAGCCTTTTCGCACCGAACACGAGGGAATCCCATCATCTCCAACTGTGACACTAGTTCCTCATTAACGGGTGGTAACCCACTTGTCCCACCTCCCTTCGTGTCGTCCGGCAACTCAACTTCACCGGATTGAAGTCCACTTCCAAGGTGCTTCTGTTCAAAGACGAGCGTATCATTCTCAGGAAGTATAACCGGGATGTCTGCCCGTCCCAGATCAACGCCAGTGAAAAGAGAGTAAGAATAGCGACTCACCCAACTTGGTCGGAACCCAATTTACCAACTTGAATTTCTTGACGTGGACGACGAGCACCTCAGGGAAGGATGCAAACCGGCTGCCCTTGGTTACAATGACTTGAGTATTCTCAACAGGACAAGTATAATGGAGCGCCTCGGCTGAGAGGAACGAGTCGATACAGGATGTGAGCTTGACAGGCTTGTATTTAGTCTTCTTCTCTCCTTCGCCGAGGATCTCCTCTTCCTCACCAGTGACTTGGACACTTAACGTGTCCATCGCGTCGACGCGATAGCTGACCTTCTTACAAGACTGGCACTGCAACCTTTGTTCCATCCCATACTTGAACACGCGCGTCGCGTCCCCATCACCGCCAAGTGCAATCCCAAGCCGCTTATTGTCCTCCCTGATGCGTTTTAAAAGATGCGCAAAGAACTCTTCCGCGTCTTGTTGACGCATCGTGGAGAATTCGTTGTGGTTTTTGCCGATGATCGATCTGAACGCGTTTGGCCGGATACCGGCCTGAAATTCGGGCTGGTGTTCCGAATCGGAGGAGGGTGGAACAGGGTGAGACAGAACATCTGGTGTAGACGTTGAGGAAAATGCTTCAGCGGCGGATATGCTAGTTTTGGGAAGAGGAGGGGTAGATTGCGGAATGGCATACCGCCCGCTGAGGAGACCGTCTGCTATTTTTTGTATTTGGCATTCGAGGCAGTCTGCGGGAAGAAGCACTCTGCATTCTTGGGCGTGAGTGGGGTCCGGTTGGAAGTAGCGTTGCTGGAAGGTCGGGAGAGAAAAGACGGTTTGGAGGATCGATGCGATATAGCAGCTGTTACCCAGATTGGAGAGACCAGTCAGGCCTGGTCCGCAGACGGGCTCAAGCGTTTCTCCAGAATTGGAAGTGAGAGAAAAATCGTATTGGAGGTTATGTTCGATGTCCTGGCAAAGTGTTAGCCAATTGACGATTGTGACAAGGACAATCTTACGAGCTCAGTCATGGATTTCTCGGTTTTTGCCAATGATTTAATGTTAATTCCGAATGTTTTGAGGTGTGCTGCAATCTCTGTATCTCGTCTGGCATCGTTGCATGTGTAGCAGTAAACGTCTGGAGAAGTTGGTGAATATTACGTATGCCGCAGTAGTCCATAACGCACCTGCACCGCCTTCTGGTGTAATGGCACCTAGCTTGACAGATACAGAGTGTTGTGAATCTGAATCTTGATAATGGGTCAAGGCGTGTCCACGGCCTTCTAAACCGCCGACTTGCTTGCGTCCGCAACCGAGGTTGCCGCACGTGAGACATAACCACAAGTTAGTTGTCAAATCACAAGAAGCGCAGTGCGCCAAGCCTGGGAGGAAGGCCCACATTAATCTATTCCAACATGAAGGACTTGATGCCCACCTGACTCGGCAATCGGCCCCGTCGCAAACTGTTCGAGCAACAATGTATGCTCGCAGGGGATGATCTCTTCCACCCACGCTTTAATTTCAGACTGACGCGCAGAAGAATGGGAGGACATGCAAGCATCTACCAGTGACTTCACCTTGGTCGCGTTAGCCTTTCCAGTTATTCCAAAATGCGAAACTTACCTTGGCATCGTTTGCGGCCTCCGGAACGAGTACGCCCTCCACAGGATCACACATCCAACATTTGATGGTAGTCAAGAACTGATACTTTTCCTTCTCGGTTGGTTCTTCTTGAATTGCCAACTTGGCCATCTTGGCAGGTGGCCCATTCTCGTCTCGTCCGTTCCCGCTGGCTGTCTGCGGAGCTGGAATGCGTCGTACGTTGAGGGTAAATGGATGATCCGCCTTGTGAACGTGCATTTGAGCGTGTAGTCGCGGGCAAGCGCCATTGAAACAAGACAAGCAGAGGTCGACGCCTGTTGGCAGATCCTGGCTATCAAAACACTGAGTACATTCCTCCCTGTGCACCTGCTGTGATAACTTTGGGTGAGATAAAGTAGAGATGCGCGATATATGTGCGCATTCCATCTTGCGTTCGTGGCCGCTGCAGTGGTCCAAAGTCGCGCGTCCTGCCAATGATTATCTAATCAATCATCTCATCGCAAAACACGTGCTCCATCACAAGTTCTTCAGACACGTAAACTCGGTTTCTGAAACGCGTAGTATGCCTTTCAATTTTCGATGTCATTGGCTGAACGCAACCAAGTAATCCGATAGAAAGGTAAACCGTAAGCACTCTTCTTTCTGGTGAAGGGCAACACGTTTATAACAAGGGAAACAAATGTACACAAACGCTAAATATAACCTCTGCCGTTTTAACACCTGCGCCCATACCAGGACACAATTGCGCCGTTCGGCTATCCTCTCCACCACCAAATATCTAACGGTCGCGAACGCCAGCATTCCTCATATATCTCCTCCACCAATTTTCTGGAAACCACATTGGGTTAGCTGTGCAATACTCCGGGTCGAGAGGCCACGTGCCGCGAGCCCTCTGCACACTACAAAATGAGTTCAGACGAAAAAACAATACCAACCGAAATTTTAAACCACATCTTTCACCTTCTTTGTGATGCACCTATCGCTCTCCATGATTTGAAGAACGAATCACACTTTCACGAGTTCCCATGGGCCGTTGGACAGGTTTGCAGGCACTGGAGAGCGGCATTTCTGTCCCGCACGCGTTTGTGGACCTCTTTTGCCCTAAAGCCCGGCAACTTTAACGCCGCTTACTTTGTTGAAATGAACCGGCGCGCGGCCATATACCTCGAACGATCTGGACAGCAGCCTCTCGCGATAGTCGTGTCCATGCCGTGTTCAGGCACTCGAAAATTTCCTAAATCAGTTTGGAGAATGCTATTATCGTGCTTGAAACGATGGAAAAAGGCCGATTTGGTGCTGGGGAATGGAGCTGTGCAAGACGAACTCTTTAGATGCAGAGGGTACATGTCGAGCCTAGCGTCCCTCAGGATGTTTATACCCGATTCCACAGCCCAGAAGAACTTTAACGCATTCGAAGTCGCACCGCACCTAACTGAACTTGATCTAGACCACCGCGGATCCACGGCAACATGGCAGTTCCCTTGGGCTCAATTGACAAAGCTCAAAATAACAGTGTTCTGCACAGAGTTCCACCACTCCTACAGCAATAATCTGTGGGGAGTTCTATTCCAGTTAGAAAATATTGAAGAGTTACACATCATCACAACCTTCGAGGACATAATACATGCTCCCCTTCCCATTATACGCCTTCCTGGCCTTCGGCTTCTCGAAATCTCCTTACCCTTTGCCAAGATGCTCTCCTGGTTTACTGCGCCTTTACTGGAGCATCTCCACATACGGAGTATCAAGAGTTCCACTTTTCTTCACTATAACGAGCCCTACGAGAGAGAACTAACGTCTTTAATCCAACGTTCATCTTGTCACATTCGCCGATTGGTACTCGAGAATTGTAGAACGGAGGAGATGCGCATAGTGATGAAAGTACTGCCGAGCGTCGAAGAGCTCTCCATTATTCACCTAAGTTCCTTCGATATAATCCAGGACGTTGCGAGACTTGATGGCTGCATCTATCTACCCAAATTGCAAGTACTGCAAGTGATGTTTAAAATTGTTCATGGGAAGAATGAAGTGACAACATTAGAGAACACGACAGCAGTTTTCTCTCGTCTTTTGGAAGCGCGCGGGAAGGGATTATCCCTTACAAGCCACGGCATTGTGCCACTCGAGAAGTTTGTGCTCCGGTTGAACTCACTCTTCCAAACAAAGTGGCCTGACAAATTCTCGGAAGTGGTGCACGGTTGGCCGTCCTTTGCTCAAGTTTATGTCAACGGCTCACGATTGACTCTATCCCTTTGATTGTCATGTTATCCGAGTCCTGATTGTTGTAAGAATAGCGGATGCGATGCTTGTACATTTAGTTTAGAATTTTTTTCGTACAAAAATTTCAATATCAGAGTATCGGGATCAAAGCGAGCGAAAGGATAAAAAGGGCTGTTACCCGCGCTCGCAGCGCCCACTTCTGAACCGGTGATCCGCGACGCGATACATAACCTAGAAGCGACGACCCTCTTCTTCCGCTCGCTAGCGCAATCGACAGAGGACTTTCTCAGAAAACGATTGACTGGGGCCGTCGTCGCTGTCCCAAGTTATTTTACCCCTTCAGCCCTTCTCCAAACCGCCGAAGACGCTTCGGTTCCAGTTTTGCAGCTGCTCTGACATGGTCACCCGAAAGGCCCAAACGACTCTCTGACAATTCGGAATCGATGCAGGACGTGTCCAATGATTATCTAATCAACCATCTCATCGCAAACGCAGGCTGAGGTACTTCTGACACGTAAACTCGGTTTTGACTTTGAAAACGCGTAGTATGCCTTTCATTGTTTCAATATTGTCTGCACTAATCCTGACAAGCAGGCAGTCCACGTCGTTCAGAAAAGAAGATGGATTAAATGGATCAATGGCAAAGATTCTGACGTCTCCGAGCCAAGTAATCCGATAGAAACGTAAACGCGTAAACTGTACTCTTCTTTCTGGTGAAGAAGGGCAACACGTTTATAACGAGGAAAATAAACGTACACAAACGCTAAATAAATATATAACCTCTGCCGTTTTAACACCTGCGCCCATACCAGGACACAATTGCGCCGTTCGGCTATCCTCTCCACTACCAAATACCTGCGAACGCCGACATTCCGCAGATATCTCCTCCATCTAGAAACCACGTTGGGTTAGCCGTGCAATACTCCGTGTCGAGAGGCCACGTGCCGCGAACTCTCTGCATACTACAAAATGGGTTCAGGCGAAATAACAATACCAACCGAAATTTTACATGACATCTTTCATCTTCTTTGCGATGGACCTATCGCTCTCCATGATTTGAAGAACGAATCACACTTCCACGAGTTCCCATGGGCCGTTGGACAGGTTTGCAGACATTGGAGAGGGGCATTTGTGTCCCACACGCATTTATGGACTTCTTTTGCCCTAAAGCCTGGCGACTTTAACGCCGCTTATTTTGTTGAAATGAACCGGCGCACGGCCATATACCTCGAACGATCTAGAGAGCAGCCTCTCACCATAGTCGTGTTCACGCCGTGTTCAGGCACTCAAAAATTTCCTAAATCAGTTTGGAGAATGCTATTATCGTGCTTGAAACGATGGAAAAAGGCTGATTTGGTGCTGGGGAATGGAGCTGCGCAAGACGAACTCTTCAGATGCAGAGGGTACATGTCGAGCCTCGAGTCCCTCAAAATGTCTATACCCAATTCCACAGCCCCGAAGAACTTTAACGCATTCGAGGTCACACCGTACCTAACTGAACTTGATCTCGCCCACAGCGGATACACGACAACATGGCAGTTCCCTTGGTCACAATTGACGAAGCTCAAAATAACAGCGTCCTGCACAGAGTTCAGCCACTCCTACAGCAATAATCTGTGGGAAGTTCTATTCCAGTTAGAAAATATCGAAGAGTTACATATCCTCACAACCTTCAGACGCATAACGACGCCTTCCCCCTTTCCCATTATACGCCTTCCTGGCCTTCGGCTTCTCGAAATATCCTTAACCTCTGCCATGATGTTCTCCTGGTTCTCTGCGCCTTTACTGGAACATCTCCACATACAGAGTGCCGGTAGAGCCAGTTTTCTTCACCATGATCAGCACTACAAGAGAGAACTAACGTCTTTGATCCAACGTTCATCTTGTCGCATTCGCCGATTGGTACTCGAGAATTGTAGAACGGAGGAGATGCGCATAGTGATGAAAGTACTGCCGAGCGTCGAAGAGCTCTCCATTATTTACCTAAGTTCCGTTGCTATAATCCAGGACGTTACGGGACTTGACGGCTACATCTATCTGCCCAAATTGCAAGTACTGCAAGTGACGTGTAAAATTCAGAAGAAAGCGGGGGCATTATTAGAGCACGCGACGACAGTGTTCTCTCGTCTTTTGGAAGCGCGCGGGAAGGGATTGTCCCTTGTAAGCCACGACATTGTGCCACTCGAGAAGTTTGTCCTCTGGTTGAACTTAAGCTTGCAAGGAAAGTGGCCTGACAAGGTCTTGGAAGTGGTGCACGGTTGGCCGCCCTTTGCTCAAGTTTATGTCAACGGCTCGGTGCTGACTCCATCCCCTTAATCTATCCTGATGAGAGCATAGCAGATCGATGCGAGAACTCGGGCTGCTTGTGCATAGGGTAAATTTACTAGTTTAGAATATTTTTGTACAAGAATTTATTTTCAATCTCAAAGCAAGAGACACGGTTATCCGCCCACGTGGCTGCGTCGTGGCATGCAAATTTTGACCACCTAGTCCTTGCCAGTCGTCGGCATCAACTGAGCAACCCATACGCCTCCATCACCGTCCATGTCGCAGAATGTATCGCAAATCAGGCGAAGCGACTGCATTTATTGGCCAGGAAATCGTGCGTGCGCCTCGTCATCTGCTCTCTTTTGACCTGGTACTAACGGAGAGATATGCGGGCAGTACATCGAAACCAGGCAAAACCCCATTTTGTGGAAAATGCTACAAACACGATACAAGGCTTCTGCGACTTGCTGGGAGCGTCGTATGCGGATTTACATCATCCATTTGCGGGTTCGCTTGTGCAACATCCGACGATCCTACTGTGCTCGTGTGGAAAGTTGAGGTGCTGCAGCCTGCGCCGTCGCCGCTACTGTGACGTCCAATCCATCCACAGCTCAAGCGCTCACGCCTCGCCTAACCCTTCGGCGGTCGCAACGCTCGCTTCTGAGCCGGTGACTGCGACGCGAAACATCACCCTCCTAGAAGCAACGACCCTCTTCTCTCAGTCCCACATTGTCGTCGGTCAGCAGCATATATATCCCCTTCCCTCCGATCACGTCCACCACAAATGCCGTTCAGCAGTTGCTGAAAATGCACAAAGCATGACAGGAACGAGGAAGTCGTGAAATTGGCACACTGGATTGTTGTTGCAGCGGGAGCAGTCACGTCACCCGTTTCTTCTTCAGCTACAGAATAACATCAGGAAAAAGCCAAAGTGTTAATTAGATTTAATTGGACCCAATTATATCTAATTACACGTAAATAGGAGTTCCTACATTAGAGAGAGTTAGATTAGCATTATCTTGCCCCAAATTAAAGGCTGCTTTAGTTAGAGACAATTAGACATAACTGGATACAATTTTTCGTATATTAAAGATAACCAGTTCAGAGATTAATACAATCAGAACATATTAGATATTATTAAAGAGTGTTTATGATATGTCAGTTTACGAGGTTCCGAGGCCGTAGTGAAACGTAGGTCTCGGTTTTATAATCTGAAACGACTCTCCATTCTTGTTCCCGTTAAACGCCGGCACATCCCGGATTATATAATCCACATACTAAAAATGAGCACTTCGTGTGAGTCCCCCCCCCCAATTCTGCACGGAATCTGTATCACTGATTCACTGTATCCACAGCGAGTTTGGCTGGCACAGCCTATACACGTTCCGCGTGGAATGTGGAATTCCAGCAGAATACGAGTGGAAAATCCGCACATCGGCATTTACCGAGCCACGACTACACGCCTCTTTCCCACGCATCACAACGCTCCCCGACATCGTCATGCTCGCTCACCCATTGCCTCGCCCTCACAACACGTCCATTCCATCCTAAACCCACGTCCGAAGAGCCCTGTACACCCTCAGTCCACCTCAAAGATCTCACGCCCCTCGATCCGCCGTACTTGCCAGCCAGCCACTTCCCTCAACCCCAGCACCATCGGCCACCATCCCGTGCGTTCCGCAGGATGCGGTCACTCTACCGCATCATCCAAAGACTGTCATCGACACTTTCGTGCCCAGCAGAGAGCGAGGTTCAACACAGCGACAAAGTCCGATCCGACGTAGTCTATTACGACGTCCATGGCAGCTAGCATCCATCATGGCTCCCAGTACCGGGCGAGTCCCTCCACCTTGGCTACAACACTGCGGTGCACCCCCTACGCTGGATTCAGTGCCGCATTTCGCATCCGACTAATCCCGCAACTCGTTCTTTCCGGTTTCAACACTAGCGCTCCCCCGATCGCATTCAAGTGAGATATCTTCATTATTTTTCTCGTATTCTGACCACACACGTAGCTATAACCGGTGCCCATCTCGAGAAATACAACCAACTGATCTGGACGCCGACACCAATGCGACCAATTGGACGATGTAGGTGCGGCTACCACCGCCCCAACACCATCTCGCGCTTCCAACTCTTGCGTTCCTTCGTACGCAGCCCAGCGCTGAACACCGTTCCCTCCCTGCAAACCTCAGCGTGCCACCAATGCAGTCCCAACCTCCCAGTATAGCAGGCGGCTCCCTCCGTGGCTACAACACTGCAGTACACCCCCGCTATGCATCCCTTCACGCGCCATCGCTCCTGCAGCAGCATCAACAGTATCAGCCTCGTCATCATGTCGCACCCGTCCCTCAAGCACCTCCGTCTTCCATTACTGCGCAACCCGCCAGCACCTCTCGTAACGAAGATCATCGCTTCTCTCGTCACTTCAGACACGTCCTAAATTATCAATCATGATTTGGTGATTTCTCCGCTCTCAGCTCTCTGCGTAATCCTTACGCCTATAACAGGTCACCAAGTCTCCCAAATAAGTCTCTGCTCTTAAGCCTTGATCCCGTTCGATTGTATGCCCTTCGACGATCTCCCTTCAACTCTCTTCTGGTCTTCCTCACCCATCAATATCACCTTTATCGACAAGCTGTGTGCAGACTTAACCGCCCGTTCTTGTCCATCTCTCATCTCTCGGCTTTACTGCGGGTACACGAAAACATGGTGATCCTCCTCCTTGGCTCTCTCGAGTGACCCCTCAACTCACCCTCTAGACTGGCTTTTCGCCATATCAATGCCTTCCCGCTACCCATCCAAAGAATTCGGACCAGGACTTTCCCACCATCATTGACACTTTCGTGCCTAAGCCTTAAGTACGTGATCTATCCCCTCCCTCGTCTGCTAGCAGCAAGCGGGATTTAACATCACCTCCCTACACATCAAATCAAAAGTTCTTGTTCAATGCATTCATCGCTATGCGTTCTCAAGTTGTCCAGGTAAGTGGCATTCTCATTATGTTTGTTCTTTTCTCATGCATAACGGCCATAATTATCTAATTCGCTTGTTTTGGCACGATCTTTTTTATCAGCTGTGGTTCTCCCGCAAAATGTACGTTTCCAGAATTCTGTCAGAAGTTTTACAGTTATATACGGTGGCACCTAGGAAATATCTCTACACCTTTTCACTCTGGACTCCAAGGGATTTGGGACCAAATGTGGACATGTGTTTGAAACCTGACCTTTGTATTTAGACAGTATTTTAAGATAAATATGTTTCTCATCTCCCTTGAAAGCCTGAGTCATGGTCAGAGCTAAAGCAATCAAAGCAACTTGGACAAATTCTAAAGCTCAAAAAGCCAGCAGACCCAAAGCTAAAGCTTAAAAAGTGGGCATGCCCAAAGCTAAAGCCCAGGAATGCTCTACTGGCAAAGCTGAAGCTGCCAAAGCAAAACCAGCTGTTTTCCTGATGTAAGAGAGGGGCCTCGGACCTGCCACTTGGTGGCCCACATCTACAAGTATAGTGATTGATTGTTTTTTTAAAAACTTAGCTACGAGAGTGGGGGTTATATCAAGGCTAGTATGTACGAAGATATGGCAGGATATCATAGTTACGTGCCACCATTGTCAGTAGTCTCCATATTAAATACGTCCAAATATTCGGCACCTGATAGACGCAAGTGTCGGTTGCTGCTGTAGCTCGTGTATCAGCCAGAGCCTAAGTAGGGTGTATATTGCAACTTACGAAACTGTACGGAACAGCCGACGAAGCAAGTGCTTGTAGCCATTCGGATTTATCTGGTTGATTTTATTCAATAGAGCCATATGACCTAGATAAATGTCAGTGTACACGTTCGCCTGAAAGTCATGGCTAATCCGTCGTCCGGTGCTCCATTCTTGGATTGCTGCATGCATCTGGAAACCTGTCAGACATATTCATCACTGATAATAGGACTTACAGTGGTAGCCGCAAAAGCTACGAGCGACGGAGGAAGCTCCCCATCCTTAAAGTAATCCGGAAACTCCTCGGTAATGGAATTGCGCGGATCGTCAAACAGGCGCTGTCTGATGACTTCGATGATTGCCGGGTGCTCAAACGGCTTGTGACCAATTGCAAGACGCTGCATCAACGTGAGCAACGGCAAAAGAAAGTTGTTAGGAGCACATACCCTCGATGATAATGGATATATATATTTATTCTGCTTAAGAAGGTCAGCCACCACATCTGCGCAGTCTTCTCCGAGGTCGTATGACTTCTTGACTGTTTGTACACATGCTGATTTAAAGCCACCACGGTAGAGGCTGATCCGGGCATCTGGCTAGTTCATTGTTTAGTAAATAGCTAATGGTCTAGATAGTAGAACATACCAAACGACCAATCCTATTGACAAAGGTAGGGTCAAGGGAGATTCTCTGCCGAATGACTTGATAGCGGTCTTTCAGTGGTCCTCGAGCACAGTCCATGAATTCTTTAGATGCTTCAGCAAGCGCATCGCGGTTCCAGATGGCGCGCGTGAGGAGCGAAGGGAAAGAGTCTTGAAACAACACCCAAGATATGATTTTGTGGATAGCGGATCATATGATGACAACTAGTTCAGGTTTTTGTAGCCGGATCCCGATGCCACCTGTTCTGCCGAGCACAAGGCATGCATATTCGGGCCAGACGCTACTTGCCGTGGCCGTGGTTGTAGAGGTAGCTGGGGATATCATAGACTCCTTTGTTTGCCGCACCGGGGGCATCTTGAATAGAGGGCGCGGTTTGGGGACTGTTGAAGTTTTAGAAGAGTCTTTGTCAGCACAACTATCAGCATCATCATCTACTACGTGCACAACGCGTTGGCGAACTACAACTGCAACCGTTCTTTGGGCAGTATCTGCGCTCACGCTGGCCATAGCAGGTGAGATGTCAGAGTCCTTTTCCTTGGGAAAAATCGGACGCTTGACGTCGTCAGTGGCAAAAGACAACAAGATGAATTGAAACTGTACCTCGGCAGTTAGCTTCTCAAGGGAAAGTGACTGTCTGAGTGACCGTCCTATGTCGGAGTTTAAAGATTTTAGTCGGAGTTTGATTGTATTGGTGACCACTGGCATGCTTCATGACAATCACTCATCTTTTATAAAGTTCACTTAGCCTCAGAACTTAACACCCCATCTGGTACTTGCCAAGTGGGTATGATAACCATGGGTGCTGGGCAACATTTCAATTGACAGGTACAGGTGGTATGTGGGCAGTTTTGGATTGTGAGGAGCACATTGGGGGAGTACCCCAGTTTCCTGGCGTCCACCAGGGTACATCGGGGGAGTACCCCAGTGTCCTGGCGTCCACCAGGGTACATCGGGGGAGTACCCCAGTGTCCTGGCGTCCACCAGGGTACATCGGGGGAGTACCCCAGTGTCCTGGCGTCCACCAGGGTACATCAGGGGAGTCCCCAACGGCGAGCATTGGGGAGGCAAACACATAAGTATATTCAATGGTATCTAGGTACTATTTATACTTAGTCTGGAAATTAAGTACTTTAGTGATGTAATAGGAACGAGGTGAACATGAGGATATCCTCGAGGTGGTCACGGAGTCGTTTGATCCGCCCAGAATTCCAACACACCCCCACAAATGACAAAGTGATATGGAATTAATGAAAGTAAAGAAAAAGAATAGAAAAGGGATAAGAAAAAGCGCACCCCCATAAGCCTAGAACGATACATCCTCCCGATCATCATCTTCAGCTAAGTTTGCATTGATCGGTGATGCAGGGTTAGCGGCGGAGTTTGCCAGAGCACGGGATGGGCAGTTTGCCTGATAGTGCCCCTTGTTGCCACACATAAAACATGTAATGTGCGCAAGTCTCGGCACAGGTGTGATGGCAGCAAAGGCTTCATTTGGATGCCCATTTGTGGTTTCCAATGATGGGAAAGTGCGAGGGGTCAATGATGGGAGATTGCGAGGGTTCAATTAGGAGTCAATAGGTACATGTGTTGCCTTTGATACTCCTTGTTGAGGCGCATGATCAGATGGTATTCAGGGTGTATTCCAAATTGGTAAGGGTATCTAGGGATATGAGAAAATGATTGTATGAATGTGGAAGTCCTGCTGTGATGGCCAGGATTATGTCATCATTAGAAACTTTAACTTTTGCTTCTTCAAGTAGGAAGGCAACATAGCGGACACAGGCTATGTCAAAGGCGGTCATGGTTTCGGTTTTCTCGAGGTGGAGACGATGGAAATGGCAACAGAGAGCGAGGACTGTCGAGTGGCCACAGGATACATGGGCATTTGTGAGCATCATCCAGATTTGGTAGGGGTCGGTATTTTGGCAATAGATCAATTGGATTTGGGAAGGTGAAACATGTAGGGTGATCTCGGCATGGGCCTCGGCCTGTTTCCTGTAACAGTGTAAAAGTCCCTGACCTTCTTTGTTCCTTCATTCCCCCCTGGGTGCCTCTCGGTACCATCAACGACTTCCAACAAACTCTTTCTGACTAGTAGAGCCTCCATATATATTTTCCATTCGAGGTATGTAATTGCCATCGGCGAGTTTCTCAAATTTTAACTTGGCAGGCATATCGGCGGTGATGATGGGAATCAATGGCTAAAAATAAACAGCAGTAATGGCAATGTGGAACGGCGACGATGATAGGATCAACGATGGTAACAGCAACATGTAACAGTGATGGCGATGGGATCAATGATCGATGAGTAGGGATTCAGCCCCCTGTGGCAGACGACGACGACAATGGCAACGGTAACTGATGATTACATCAGGAAAAATCTGATTTTACTTATCAGTATTTTGCACTTTTTTGGTCTTACAGTGGGTAAAAAAACTGCCCCAATGTTTGCCTGTTTTGGAAAGATCAGAATGGTGTGAGACAATGACATAAGCAAAAGGTCTGAATAAATCACATGACATATTACTACATGTTGGCTACCTACCAATCCAAAAATCTTGTGATTCTGATCAAAACTCATTGCTGAATAAATCAAACAAAATAATCAATCATTGGGGCAGTTTTTTGACCCTCAATCAATTTTTCTATACAATAAGTAACTTTCAAGGTGTCAAATGTTGGTCTTATCTGATGACTTATTTTCAATGTTTTGAAAATCAAACTGGACAGCTTTGACTTTTGGACTTTTTGAGTTGCCTTGTTCACTCCTTAGAAAATAAAAGAAATAGCAACAAAATAATTCCATTTATGTCATACTTATTTTTGCTTATCTCTAACTTTCTACTTATTCTACTTATTACTAGTATTAGTGGTACTTATATGAACTTAGGAAAAAGCAGAGATCGGGGGAGATATGAAATAAAGGCCCTCCTTATATACCTGGGGGTTGGCGCACGGACCATGTCACATGTTTTGTATTATGTAAGCAGATCACAAAAATGTCAAATCTAATTTTAGAATTGCCAAATATGGCTTAGTTCAAGAGATATTTGCAATTTTCACTTTTTGATGTGCCAAATGTGCTGACAACTTATGCACTTACTAGCACCTTGAGGTGGAGGTGAACATTATCAATGGTCTTAATGGACTTATAATATAGCCTGGTGTCTTATGCATGTTGGTTGCTAAGGCAAAAAAGGCATTTCAAGTGCCTAAGCACATAAGCAAATCCAGGATTTTTGCTGATGAAGGGTGTACTGTGTGGGTGTGGGTACTATGGAAGTGGGTGTGGGTATGGGTCAGCTTGCCATGTACCCTGATCCAAACCCATACCCAGAGTGAGGGTATGGGTATGTCACAGGGTGTGGGTGTGGGTATGCATCTGGATACCCAGGGGTTCACCCAAGCCAATCCCTACCCATTCCTGCTAGACCACATAGCAAGAAATATTTCTGAGTACATTATCAATGTCGGCATCATCCGCATCAACAACTTTCCCGTTGTCTAGTTTCATGTAGAGCACGTCACCTACTTCTGCCACTGTAATTCCCTCCGATGTAACTCCTGCGCCCTCGGATGCAGACTCTCTCATGCTGAAAAAAAAAAACGGCATAATTCGCACTTTCGATCGTGACGCGGACCCAATTATGAGAAGAATCACTCGTGTGCGTGCTTGAGATAGGAGGGCCAACTTTTTCTAGCAGTTGATGGAACGAACGCTGCGTTTC
Source organism: Amanita rubescens (assembly GCA_015039365.1). NCBI lineage: Eukaryota > Fungi > Basidiomycota > Agaricomycetes > Agaricales > Amanitaceae > Amanita > Amanita rubescens. The sequence goes on from WION01000101.1 coordinate 23,842, forward strand.
CGCTCAATCCCTTCTTATTCGCCGGAATCCCAGCCTACCCCGATCAAGTATAAATAACAGGAGCGACGCCCTAATTTCCCTATGCCCTTCCACGCATCTCGCTGGACACTGTATGATGATGTTGCTCGCAGGTGTGACGACATTATAGCTCGATATGAGCAAATTGCACTGGAAACGGTTCGTCACCGTTGCTCATTTCTTCTATAACCTTTTCTCAAACTGCTGGCGGAATAGCGCCCAATCGAATGGGGATATTTCTCTATAACGGATTGAAGTCTGCGCGCACGGTCCCCATTACAACCAACGTTCGAGTGGTCGAAACATGAATAGCTACCTTCATCAAGCGAAATTGGTGCAAAGGAACATTGTCGACGTCGATGGCAAGTTAACTGCCCCGTGGCATGAATATGACAAATTGCGCACGGGCTCGGTGGTCCTCATGAGAATATCCTTGCGTACATACACGCCGACTGACAAAAAAAGTTTCATTCCATCTTGGTTAACAGAACGACGACCGAAGTACTGACCACTTATAGTTATACAGAATCAAGGTCTTGTTGCCATCATACGATCCGATCGATGAACGCCCATTCGTGGTGTCATCGAGAACATTGCGCGCAGCGAAGAAGACAAAAAGGGCGACAGCGACAACGAGTTTGTTAAATCGTTCGCACGGACCAGAAACAAGTTGGTGACTCTCAAGCGTCCAACGTAACGTGTTTCTTTCGTCTGATAAAAACTGTGGTCTTATACCATTGGTCAGACCCCTGCTGCTTCCTCAAGCAGCGCTCCACCCCCTCCCACCGTAAAACAGGCGAAAACGTCTAGCAGGAAAAGTGCCGACAAACAACTGATGGAAGAAATGAATTTGGAACGGCGTCGCTCTCCATTTGTTCTATTACTGCTAAAAGAATGCATTATCTGTAAAAATAATGGTGTCGCTCACGTTCATTGAAGAAAAAAAGCGTTCGTGTTGAGGGTTTGCCGCGCAGGCGGGCGTAAAGCTTAATTTGTTTGAGTATGTGTCGTCGCATATCATCCTCGAGGAGGAGGAACTGTAGATGACTTGCGAGTTATCTAACTAAATAAGTCCGGTGTCGGCTCAATTGCTAGAGTCGATAGCCGGAGGTCATGTGACACGCCCAAGGCGCGTCAAGCCTTGTTTATCTCAAGAGATAACAATACAAAGAGAGCGTGCAGGTTTAGAGGTGGGCCGTGACCCCATCTTAAGCTCAAGTGAGCGCTTCACGATAACGCCCAAAGTGAACAGGAAGCTAACGGCATCGCAGGGGTACTGTTGAGGACCTCCCTCGTCCGGAGGTTTCAAGACTAGCTGGCCGGGTCTCATGCTCGACTCGCTGAAGGAATCGGCCTGCGAAAGGATGGCAGGCAAGAGAGCAAACGGTGTGAGGGCCGTTGAGGGGATAGGTGAGTGCGGACGTGCACTCGTTTCTATCTTACTGACAGCCAAAGACGTAAGCTGTCGTTTGGTGGACGCAATGGTTTGCTCTCCTTCGGGAACTTGAAGAGCTGGTGTTGCCGGCTCTTCCGAGACATCCGCAGTCTCTAGATGTTCGAATGAACATCTAACAGTCTTGATGGACCCAGCGGGCTATGCGTAACGACATTCCCAAGACCCATCTTTATGCATATCACGTGTGGGTCTAGCAAGCATCGAAACGGACTCCGAACATCCTGAATAGGGCAAATCGGCCTCGCACTGATGGGGCATAGCTCCGACCGTCTCATTAGGCTGTAACCATACAGCCTCGGGTTTCGAATTAGAGAACTTAACGTTCTCTACTGTAGACCTAGGTGAGCGCGTGCTTAAGTTCGCCTTCCCTCCCCCACTAACGACGCCGTGAGGACATCGTTCAGGGTCTCCGTCTTCAGAAGACTCCAACAGCGTCTCATCAGATGCAAGACCTGGCTGACGAGGAGAAGGAGCGTGCGGAGAACGGGCAGACGAGAGCATTGGTAACAGAGGGGTCACCGGGAAAGCAGGTGAGTGTGTGCGCACACTCATAGTGTCATCACTGACAAAATTCGGCTCTCGAAGCGGGGCTACCGCGTTCTTGGATTGCCGAAGCGCGCCAGCATCGTTGTCGGCCGTCGAGGTTTCTTGCAGGACAGCGAAACATACGACACCGTCCTGAATGGCCTTCCAACCACATATGAGAGTCTCGCGAGAGTCTCTCAAGGTTTCTACCAGCGTTGGTATAGCTGGCCCTTTCGAAACTGACTCTTCAGTTTCTAGATGCTCATTTGAGCGTCTATAAGCCTCGACGGCTTGTTCAAGTCGTCGTGGCTTTGTTTCGTGACCATCCGCGATGGGAGCTACAGGAGTTGAGGCCAACGATCCAGGAGCGGCTTCCAATGACGAGCAAGAGAGCTCTAAGCTCTCAGTACGACGAATAGGCGAGGTACGTGCTACGTCCGCCTTCATTTCTTTACTCACAACATCTACTTTTAGACATCGCGAGGCAATTCCTGTCGATGCGAATTCTGATTGTTTATCCGGTGGCACCTTGGGACTATGACGAGGAAACTCGTCAAATGCGGCAGAGCGACGTTTAAGACGCTCTTGGATATACACAGCGGCTCTTGCGAGCTGCCCTTCCCCTTCAGCAGAAAAGGGAGTGATGTATTGGTTAGACCGCTTCCGAGCGGTCTCGAAACTTGGTGAGCGCAGGTTATGTACTCCCAAAGCCTTGTTGACAACATTACATCGTGTCGTCCAGATATCATCTTAATAGGCGGTATTGAGTCATCCGAAGGTTGATGAAGGGGTACTGCACACGTAGGAAGGACGGACGGAGCGGAAGCTTGCAACGTGGAGGTTGTCGAGGGCTTAGGTGAGTATACATCTTCCTTTTCTCCGTTATGTATACTGACGATGGTGTCAGTGACCCGTCGTCTCTCCCCCACCTCAGCCGAGAGAGAAGTTAGGGCTTGCTCAACAGCAGGCCCTATATTCACATTAGAATGCTCACCGGAGCGTTCTATATCGCCCGCGGAAGGTGTTTTTCCAAATCGCGGAGTAGCGGCTTCAAATGAGACTCTCGAACGAGTCTCGACCTTCAGATGGGCGTTTAAGCTCACTGTGGCTTTGGGACTTACGACACTAGGAATATGTCGTACCGAGATCGCCAGGTGCGGCGATTTATCAAGCAGCGGCAAAGCGAGAGAATGGGAGACTTGAGACGAAGCCCGAGCTTCGGGGTTTAAGTGAGTCGCTGTTTTCGCTACTTGACACGTACTAACGACGTTTGACGCGCGGGACTTCAGATTCGCTCGGGAAGATGGCGAGATACCATCTTTGGACGAGTCGGCAAGAGGAGCTCGTCTTGGGCTCGAGGAATTTGCAGGAAAGGCCCGTATAGAGGAGACAGGTGCGGATTCCAGCAACATTGGGGCTGCCTTGGATGCAGGTGAGGAAAGCTCTCCATTTTTGCACTGCGTGTTGACAATGGTCTCTAGAGCCCGCTGTTCTTCCTTCGTCCTGTCAGAAGCGGACTTATCCAGAACTTCGTTATAGAGAAGTCCTTTGGAAAGGTCAGAACACTCGTAGGAGCGCTCGCGGATACCAGTAGACGGCGGTTCACCAGATCGCAAGATAGCGGTCTCAAGTGAGACTCTAACAAGAGTCTCTGCCTCTCGGTAAGCATTGACGCTTGCCAGTTGTCCGTTATTGATAGTGTGGACCGTATCTGGTATAGCAGCTGCGGGAGACGATGGTATGACTTCATCCAAGGAAGGACAGGTGTGAAGAGTTGAAATCGAGGAGACGAGTGCGGGACTGGGCAGCCGAAAGGTTGTGTTGTCAACAGGTGCGTGTGTTTCTTTATTCATTCCTTTTCTCTTGCTGACGACGGTTGTAGGAACCCGTCGTTTCTCCTCCACTTCAGATGAAGAAGAAATTAGGGTCCGCTTGATAGCAGGCCCTACAACGACATTAGAACGCTTTTTAGAGCGTTCTAGAACATCCGCAGGAGGTGGTTCAACCCGTGGGGTATAGGTTTTCGATGAGACTTTTTTACAAGTCTCTTTATTTAGGTGATTTCCATTTCTCACCGCGTTTTCTGAGCCTGTGACACTATGTTTACGTCCTCCAAATACCGCGCGAAGCGGTGTTTCACTAAACCGTGGTGAAGAAAACGAGAGGGGAACCCGAGGACAAGTCTTAGGCGTACAGTGAGTAATGATACTCGCTTCTCGACGCGTACTGACAACGTTCGACGCGAGCTGTGTAGCGACCTCTCGGGAGCACAGGGAAGACAGAGAAGACGGCGCGGAGCCGTCTTTAGAAAGGCTGATGCAAGAGGCCGGAGCCAGGGAGACAGGCGGCAAGGGATTACGCAGTGAGAGAACTGCGTTGTTGAGTGGTGAGTGGGTCTTTCCGTTCTTTCCCATTATTCTGTTGACGACGGCATAAGGAACCGGCCGTCTCTCCTCCACCTCAGAAGAAGAAAGAATTGAAGCTTGTCCGTCAGGCCCGTGTCAGCATTAGAACGCTCGTCTAAGCGTTCTACAATACCCGCGGACAATGGTTTACCAACCCGCGGGACTGCAGTTTTCAACAAGACTCCAACATGAGTCTTAATGTTTCGGTGGGTCTTGTTCACTGTCGGTTTTGAATCAGCAACGCTAACTTTACGTTGCGCTGAAACTGCTATAAGCAGCGGTTCACCAAACTGTGGCGACGAAGACTCAAGGGAGACTCTCGAAGGAGTCTCTATTTTATCATGGCGAGTCGTTTCGCTCACTACCCGACGCGCGTTGACTATGTTTGAAGGACTCGTTTTCAAAGTAATCTGAGAAGACGGTTTACTTCCGTTTTTGGAAGATCGAGTCAGAGGGGGCCGTATAGAGAGGACGGCCGTGGAGTTACGCGGCGTGAGGGCTGCGTTTGGCCAAGGTGAGTGCCTGCTCGCACTCGTCCGTTTCTGTGTGCTGACTTTGACCTTTCTAACAGATCTATTCTCGGGTGTATGAACTTTCACGCGTTTAGGAGTAGGAGCCGATACAATTCGGCTGGAGGGTGTAATACCCATTAGAGAGTTTCCCTTGGGAGACTCTCTACTTAGAACGACTGTATTCAACCGTTCTAACGGCTTCACGCGCACGCCAGGGCGAGGCTGGAGCCGTGAGATGGGTAATCCCGTCTCTGAGGTTGACTTGGGGGTCTCGGACCTCGTGGTCATGTGTTTGGGAGCCCGAGGAGACTGGTGAAGGGTTCCCTGAGGTGCGGAAGGACTGTCCGGCTTCGTGGAGCTCGGATTTACTATAGGACGAGTCGTTTGAACTCGTTCGGGTGAATTCGAAGCCTCATGAATCGAGACTTCCTGAGTCGCAGAGGTTGCTTGCGAGTAGATTCCCTTGAAGAAAACGGGCCGTGGCCGACTGGAGCCGTTGGGCGTGTGGGTAGGACTCGGCATTGTCCTTCCTTCGAGCCCGGATGAGCGCGGGCTTGACGCTGCGCGGATCGCAGAGCCGACTGACGTAGTGGCTGAATACGGCTTCGCAAGGTTTTCCGTCTCGCGTATGAGAGCTTCCAACAGCTCCCGGCAATGTTTGGACCACAAGTCCAACTTCTCATCCGACTTCTTCTGCTCCTCAACCCGGATCTTGTCCCTCTCAACCCAGGCCTTATCGGATTTCTCTCGACGGAATCTAGCGTGCTTCCGTTCGCTCAACTTGTTTTCGTGGCAGGCTACAAGCTCGCCGATAGCCCGTAGCTTTAGGCGCCATTCGTTGGAGTTAGGTTCAAGCTGAACCTTCTCCTGGATGTATTCATGAGCTTCCCGTACCACGGAAAGCCCGTCTTTTAATACTTCCCTCTCACGGGAGTATTCCGATAGAGCCTTCGGATAGAAGAGCTCTACGAACTTAGAGAAGCTCGAGAGAGCTTCTCGGGAGACTGGACCTCTTCGGGAACCAATCTCGGGGGGGTCCTTAGCATTGTAAGAGTTTTGGGAAACTCGGTCGTGTGACGAGCCTCGAGTTGCGAGACTCATTTTCGGGCATTGCTAAAGCCCAAGAATGGGTTATGGTGTTTATTTTCGTGTTTTCGGTGTAGTATAGGTTGGCAATAGACAATTATATGTTATCTAAGATGTCTAATATACTCACTTTCGAGTGTATATATGATACACTCCAACTTCGGAAGTGTAAAAAAGTGTAACGGGTGAAAACCTGTTATAAGGTGTTATGAAGCTGAGGACAACCTATTAGGTTGTCTTGAGGTGATATATGCACGGTCTGATGCCGTGTTGAGGTCTCGCCACTCGAAGTACACTGAATCCAAGTATATATTGGTCGTGTATCGAGTAGATACTAGAGAGTAAGTTGTTTGTACATGTGTAGTGACACGCTCCATAGGTTTGCACGTCACATCAAACACCTATCTATATATGGTAGCTACTTGTATTTACACGATGGAGAGAGATCGAACCCAGTAACGGGCTACCCGTTACAACTGGGGCACTCCAGGGGCACTCCCCCAATGTACCCTGGTGGATGCTTTTTTCCTACCTTCTACCAGATCATTGTTCCCAAAGTTGTATCAAAAAACACAAAGGCAGTGACAATTGACAAGGTTGCTGCACTACAATAACTTGGGCTGGAAATGAGGGAAGTGAGCCCAGGTATGTTTTGCGATACTACTACAAGTACTACTATTCAGTTTGAGGTACATTTTATGGTGTCTTCCCACTACTAGTAATGCAAGCAAGAAGTTTCTCTTTTTTAGACAGTTTTATGCCAAACTTTGCTAAAAGTAGGGATTGGCGTGGGTTGGCCAAACCCTTGAGGGTCTTGGGTGTGGGTGTATAGTGGGTATGGGTGGGGGTACAGACTCCATGGACCCTCATTCAAACCCATACCCTCAACGTGGGTTTGGGTATCATCAGGCATACCCACTCCTGTACCCACTCCTATGTATGTCAGGATAAGGTGGGATGTGGGTAGCTCTGTTGGGACAGAGGCCAGGCCCAGGTCACAAATGCAGCCTGTGTGGGTGTCTGATAGTTGCAGGGGGGCAGGGGGAGCCTTGGAAGCAGAACCTGTGAAGGGCCACTGGGCCACATGCATCAGTGGCTCACTCCATGGGTCATGATGATGGCAGAGGGTGGCGATTACAGAGGCTGGACCTGGGTGTGGCCTGTACACCTGAGGTCTTAGGGTGGCGGCCTGAGTAGTGGGCTGCTGGGTGGGGTTTCACTGTTTGGATTGCTCCAGAACAGGTGTGGCTAGAGAGTTGAATTGGGGGTGGCAGTGGGGACCTCAGGTGGAGGGTGGGGGGTCAGGAGTGTGTTCTCCTTCTGGTGGTCCATGGGTGCAATGCTGGTGGGCCTGTGGGGTCACTTCTCTGTCAGCCAGCAAAGGAAAGGGAATGGAGGGGAAGGAGTGGCACTCCTGGTCCTGTTTGCTTCAAATTGTCTCACATGGCTTAAAGGAGGTGGCAGTGATGGGCACCATTGGAGGCTGGACTGGGCCTACTAGAGTAGGGGGATGTTGATGGGATATGATTTTGAATGGAAAGGCCAAAAGGGAAGGTGGGACTCACCTTAGTTTCAATTACTAGTTTTTTCTTTTCTTTTTCATTTTAATTAACTTGTATTACACATATCATTACCTTCATCAAGGGGTATAACCCATAAGGGTGTGGGTGTGGGTATGGAAGTGGGTGTGGGTATGGGTCAGCTTGCCATGTACCCTGATCCAAACCCATACCCAGAGTGAGGGTATGGGTATGTCACAGGGTGTGGGTGTGGGTATGCATCTGGATACCCAGGGGTTCACCCCAGCCAATCCCTAGCTAAAAGACAAATGGTAAAGTTTTATGCATTTGTTGTGACATTGATGATTAAAAAATAAATTATACAGGAAATAGCATTGACTGCCTCAAATTCTACATGTTTGATTCTAGTTCAGTTCGAGTTCGAACTGACAGAACCGAAGAATCTAGCAGTGACCCTAAGTAAACTGAACATATTATACACACGAGTTTTGCCTAGCTAAAAAAATATTTTTCTCTCCTGAGAGCTTTGGGGCACTTGAGGGATGTTTATGATTGCGAAAGCGAATATTTCTAATGTGGTTTCGGTGTACTTTGAGCCTACAGAACGTTTGATGGGCGCGAGCGTCGAAATTTGGCGTGCCTTCCATGTTTGGAAGTTTGTGACGGGTTGTGTGTGACACAGAGCTCAATTTTGGTGACGTATTGTTGATTCGGTTCCCCCCGATGTAAATGTGAGTGAGGTTCACTCACGACATTTATCTTATTGACGGCAAGGTGATCCCGTCGTCTCAGACTAATTACAATATTGTGCGGCTTGCTACGAGCGCGCCAGCCAAGATTGATGCCCAACAATTGAAGGAACTTCCGCCCACCTCAGGGTCTTGGGCGGATGAATGGGTAGCTCGTTTGCTACCTTCTGAAAATGTGAGTGTTTATAAACACTCAAATTCACGTTTATATTGACGATGTAAGTGTTACTTCGTCCGGTTGTTACCACCGAGTCTGGTGGCTTACGCCGAGTTTGCCATGAAAGCTCCTTGCTCTCGCAACGACTAGAGACGTTGACCAGACAGCCAACGAGTTTGGGAATAGGTGGAGTGGGTTCCACCTCTAGGTTCGGTGAGTACGCAAAGGCACTCAGGTTGAATGGCTGATTGACGACATCACAGGGATATCGTCGGGAAGGAAAGGGCCAGTCGAGTTTGTCACTCGACTGTGCTAGGGATTGAACCGATTGATGCGTGAAGCCGTTCAGCTGTGTGGTTGGAGGAGATAGCGTGGGATAGGTGGACGCCAATGAGAAGAACGACGTTGGGACCGCGTTTGGTACAGGTGAGTATGAGCTCTCACTTATTCCAACTGCTTCACTGACAACGTATAGGACTTGTCGTCGGGTTGGGTCAAGACAGTAGGTTCGACTGCACGGGAGATTGGTCCAGCTGGAGCATAAGGTTTTCCAGCTGAGGGATTGGATGGACCTGCTCTGTATCGGCAGGCATGGACGGCTGGAGTGGTGAAACGACCACGATGAGTGCGAGTTTGCATTCGTTTCCTCGTTAATAACAACGAGGTCTGGCAGTCGTCCTTCAGCCTCGCTAGGCCGCTTTTGTGCTTGAGGGATATCCTCTTCACGTTCTTCAGCGTTATTGGCCTCAAGACGCGTTTCCTTACAACCTTCCGAGACTTCGACATGGGAGATTCCCAGCAAGGGCTCAGGATGGTGCGGGACCGGTTTTGAACAAGGAATGGAGAGTTCCTTGACTCTCGGGGTAATGAGCTGCAAAGGAGCAGCTTTGGGTTGTGCTGGAAGGAATTCCGAATCTTCAGACTGGCGAGCATAAGTTCATGCTCATGTCTGATTCTTTCCTAACGACGAACTCAATCGTTGGGATACGGGCTCAATCGTCTTATCCAATGGATCTTCTGTAACACGACGAACGACTTCCTCGCGTGAGGACGAGCGTCTGTTTATGCGTTCTTGAACATACGCAGCAGCGCTGGCTATGTAACTTCCTTCTGCGACTACAGAAGGATGATTGTCGGGCTTGGACTGTCTTCGAACAGTCTGAGAGTTCCGTGAGTGTACTTCACTCACAATCGATCCATCATTGACATTGACAACACCTGAACCGTGTCGCCCGGATACCACCTCAACAGGTGGGTAATTCTCGTCTAATGAATGACGAGGGGACTCTACTTGCAGAAGATGGATGGGAGAGGTAGTAGGAGCAGGGACAGGCGCTGCAGACGCTACCGAGGCATCGGGTGAAGAAGTCTCCTCACTTATGTGCTGTATACTAACGACGGTGGAGTCGTAGACCTGCCGTTTCTCCCCCATTCCGATTGGAAGCGAAATTTTTGGACCCATATGTCAACAGATCCAGGAATTGACGTGGAGCGTTCGGCTACGCTCTCTTTTGACGTTTTGGGAGGTAAGGGTACACTCCCTTCGATTTCTACAGTTCATTTTAACTGTTGAGGTTCTCTTGCAGTGTATGCGAGCCAAGATTTACCAGTCCGTGTATTTACGGGTGGTCTCGGAGGTTTGGAACGAGTTTCGTTCCTTCGGTGAGTAATTCTACTCACTGCCAGTTTCGTACTGTTGACGCGAGATTCACGTCATTTAGAAACACAAGCAGAAGAACGAATCAGCTCATCTTTGAGCTGCGACGAAGGAGTGGCCAATATTGAAGGAACGGGCGAAGGTCTTGGTACCAAGGGGACTTCCTTGGTAAAAGGTACACGTTCCAGAGGACTTTTTAGTTTCTCTGTACCAACCACTGCGTCTTAGATTCGGACGCCTTTATGGGCATTCTGCCGGGTAGGACCTTCCGGATTCGACGTCGTGAACAGCGTCGACTCGTACGCTCCTGAACGGATGTCACGGCTTTGGCCGGTGGCCTTCCTTCCTACGCTTCGGAAGGGGTTGTCAGGTGTTCGGACTGCTTTCGAGCGGCCCTACAATAAGGTGAGTAAACTTTACTCGACCTCAATTGCTTGTTGACGACATTTAGGCTATGTCGTCGTGGTACCACCTGAACAGATGGTTCAAGCTTTTCTGTAGGCTCACAAGAGGGCTCTGCTTGAACAGAAAGGACGGGCGTGGCGATGGAATCGGAAGTTGACAGCATAGGGAGTGCCACGTCATCAGGTGAGATTTCCTCACTCTTTTTTTGTATACCGATGACGTTATAACCAAGTCGTCTCGGTACCACCTCAATTGGTGGTAGAAGCTCATCTGATGAACGACGAGAGGAGGCACCACGAACGGGAGGGGCAGGTGAGGACACTTCCTCATCTTTGTTATTATTATGATGTTCAGGTTACATCGCACTGTTGATACCACCTCAATAAGTGGTATACACTCGTCCGAATGCACGCAAACAGATGTGGCTGTGAGTGGAGGGATTGGAGAGGCCGCATGATCGTTTGGTGAGGAAGCTTCCTCACTTTCTTTATGTATATTGATAAAGGCGTAGGACTACAGCCGTTTCTCCCCCAATTCACTCGGAAAAGGAGCAGTATGGATGGGCGCGCTCGCAAATTCAAGAGTATCAGACGAGTGCGCAGGAGTTTGCTTGTTGGGGAATTCGGGAAGCAAAGGTAAGATTTTCCTTGCTTCTACAGCACGTTTGAGCTGTACTGATTCTCGCGCAGCAGGTGTGGGTAGTGGTTCACCAAACTGCGGGTTTTTGGCCTGGTTATGTACTCAAGGACAAATCTCGTCCATTAGGTGAGTAACTTCGCTCACTGCAGGCTTTGAGCTGACGACACGAGGTTCACGTCCTTTAGGTAGCCAGGAGGGCGCAAGAATCAGCTCATCATCGAGTCAAACAGGAGCATTAGCCCGTATAGAGGAGACGGGCAAAGGATTAGACAGCGAGAGGGCTGTCTCGGCTGCAGGTGCGTAATCGGCTCCGTTCACTCGTTCCTTCGTGTTTACTGTCTTATTTTCGATTCGAGACTTGGATTTGGAGGCTAGGAGCGCGAGGCGTGGCAGCGGCAACGACAACTTAGGACTTATACGAGTTTCCGGCAGCTCTCGTGCCTTTGTCCGGAAGTTTCTGGACAACAATAAGAAACTGGTAAATCTATTTTGTCCATTTAGTATTGACCAAAAGATTTTGCTCCGCGAAATTGGACAAAAGTCCCTTATCCATAATGATCATTGGTGATCATTAGTGATCATCATAGATCTTGAAACGATCATCATGAATGATCGCTATAGGTAGTAATCACTAATGAATCACGAGTGATCATTAATGAATTACGATTATCCCGAGTGAACAGTCGTGATTTGTACTTGTTGGATCGTGAATAGAAGTTTTCAACTATTCCAATTCCCTCCTGAGAACTCGTTAAGCAAGATGAACCATGGTGAACAACTGTTGAACTGTGCAAAGTGTGTTCATGATCAATTGTGGTCCATTCCAAACCATCGGGATCACTCATGATTTGCCATTCACCCACACCATCTCATGATGAATTTCATGAAAACTGAGAATGTAGAAATAATTAGGATCGTGATTAGAGGGTATTTAACGGCCAACTTCACCTAAGGCAGCGCGTCGAATTTCGACGTTCCTTCCTAGTATGGAAGGTCGTCACATCGTGTGACTGGCCGAATTTAGAGCGTGCAATCCCGGCGCGCTCTATTGAGAAGGAGGTCCCCGCAGGAACAGGTCTGCGCAACGATCGTCCAAGATTGGTTGGAGTACGTGTCGTCGCATATCTCCGAGGTGATCCAGCGGGAGGGATTGTAGATGACTTGCGAGCCATCTAAATAAGAAAGTCCGGTGTCGACTCACTAGGCGCGTCAAGCCTTGTTTATCGCTAGAGAGCCCCTAGCGATAAGGACAGCAAGAGGGTTCTTACAAGCGAGAGCTCCGCGTAATAGTAACGGCTACAGGGGCCGTTTGATCCCTTCTTGCCCGCGACGCGATCCGAGGAGAAAAGGAGAAGGGAGAATAGCCGCATGAGGCCGGCTTGGTTGTATGGTGTGTCCCTTTTTCTTCCGTCTTTCTTTCTGCTTACTGACCATCCGGATGACGCATAAGTACTGCGGTGAAATCCGTGCCAGCCAAACCGAGGACGGCGCAACACGAGGACTCAAGACCGGTCCTCCGTGACGACATCTGAGGCCTGGACTCATGTCGGCTTCGAGGCCAGGACTTAGGGTCAGCCTCTTCTCGCTCAATAGGACGACTACGGCAAGGTTAGGACTCAGAAGAGAGTCCTACGACGCTTACACATCACCACATACGAGAGACGAGCTACGGGTCGACTTTGGGTCGGCTTGCCTCTCATTTCCACAAGGCGGCAGTAATGGGACGGGGAGCTGCGTGGCAGTTCGGGACTTGGTGCGTCTCGATTCCTCGGTCCAATAGTGTATTGATCAGCAACGTCAAACAGGTACACGCTCAACGATGAAAGACCGGCATCGGAATAACAGGCTGCAGCCTGCGGGATGAACTACGGCTATAGAAGACTCCCATAGCCTTCTACAAGGTAGAGAGTTCATTGAACTCTCTATGAGATCGACACCGGCGTCGGATAAATTCGACGACTAGCCGGTATCTCCCCTTCTTAATGGAGAAAGGAAAATTTGGTTAGACGGGCTCGAACGAGCCTCGTCTACATTCCGAGGCCGTAGTGTTAACGAAGGTCTCGGTCTTATGAGGTGAGTCCTGTAATGTTCTCTTAACCTAGCGGTGATTGCCGTATTACGTCAGCGGCCATTTCCGGAATCCGCGGCACAGCCTTCCTCCTGCCTGTCCTCGCTGCTCGTCCTGCCCGCCAGACAACGGCTTAGTATTTTCATTCAATGGTATTACGTTGAGAGTTCAGGTTGCTGTGCAGATTTCCACAACATCACAATTGATAATGGTTGACAAAATGGGTGGGGTGGTGCTGACAAAGTGTGATGTCACATAGTGTGAAACTGAATTATATAATCAAAATGTGTCGGATCTGTCACGTTGTAAATTTTAAAAAAATTGGCCTCGGATCTGCCACTTGGTGGCCCACACCTTCAAGTTAAGCCATGATTGACGACTGATATCGGGTAAGACATCATTTATGTTAATGAGCCTAGCCTAACCCGTTGATGAGGAAAGTGCAAGGCATGATCTTCCGTCTTAACTGTCAAGCAGCCGACTTCAAGCCTATGGGGGACTCCGAAGAATCCTGAAGATCTCGTCACGCGCGCGCTAGTAGTAATGGACCAACCAGCATGCGAGGAGGGCCATGACAAGGTCTGTAGAGAACTTGGTAAGCTCTCTATATTATTCTGTGCGTCCTCAATGTACTGAGGCTGCAAAAGGTTCGCCACCGCTGACGTTAAGCTTCTACATGCCAGCATCAGCACGTCATCAAGCGCAAGATGAAGTCGTTTGTGCCGGTACGGAAGCAAAAATGACATTCGTAATTGCAACGCCTGTTGGAAAGAATCGCGACAGGATAGGACTTGGGTAAGTCCTCTATCTTGTTTTTTAAGAGAATCTATCAAGATTCTCTATAAGGCTTGAATTACAACGACTCGCTGCGAGTCTCTTCCCCTTCAAGAAGGGGAAAGGTATTAAAGACGGGCAAGTCCCTCAGTTATACGTCTTAGTGTTCACTAACGGCATATATAGACGTGTAACATCAATCGGTCCAGCCTGGACTTGTATCGTCTAGCGGCCAAGGTCGCAGGGAATGATCGCTCAAATGATTCGTTTGAATCATAAGAATGAAAATCATTTTCAATGGGAGGTGTCGACTTGTAAGTCCAATTCCTCCAGAGTCCCGATGTGCTAATTGAGCCGCATCATACAGGCGTGTTCCTTTCGACTGGATCAGCCGTCCTTAGGTCTAAGGAGGACTCGAAAGGGTCCTGAAGTATTGTGGACTAGGCTACTAGTCGTCCGCGGGTTAGACTCAGCGTTCACACTGGGTCTAGAGCGAACCCACTGGGTGAGTTCTCGTATTGCATTGTATTGGGGATCCTATTAAAGCTCTCCCCATGCTAGGACCCAGGAGAATCGACAACGACTCGTCCCGAGTCCTTTCCCCTTCAAGAAAGGAGGAATACAAGGCTATAGACGGGCTCAGCAAGTCCCGCCTAGCATAATAATGATTAAGTGAGTCATGTAATGACTCAAATATAGTTTTTAAAGTCTAATTCATAGAATTTATGTATAATTTACATAGATACAAGTTAGCCGACTCGGAAATCGACTAGTTATGCTGTCCAAAGACAGCTTCGAGCAAACGACGACGATAACGACGCGATACTCGGCATCTGCAACCTGCAGCCACGGAGACGAGAGGGATGGGAGATGACGGGAGCGTCACGGTTGAGCGCATCGATGGGCCTGCTAAGGTTCGTAGCTATTCCCTTTCGTTCGCTCGTCGTATTGACAATTTCGTATAGAAGCTGACTACAGACTATCCAATTGGGCGGCTTACGAACTGGGCAAGCGAGTCCAATACTCGGGTGACCAAGACTCGATATCCGCAGCAGGCGTGCAGATAGGATAGGCAGTATGAGGGCCGTCTCAACAGACGGTAGGTGCTTTAAAGCACCTAAGCTGAATTTTGTATTAACGACGTTGTTAAGTCGTCGTTTGGCCTTAACCGCGATATTCGGCGGTTTACCACGAGCCCGCCACCAGCGTTCGACGCTTTGAGGGCAGCAGGAATAAGCCTGGAAGAATGCAGGCTTAGAGACGGGTCGTGACCCTGTCTTAGGTTCAGGCGAGTGCACGATGGCACTCAAGGGGAACAGGAAGCTAACAGCACGGTAGGGATACCGTTGGGGGCCTTCATCGTCCGGAGGCTTCAAGACTAGCTGACCGAGTCTCATGCTCGACTCGCTGAAGGAATCGGCCTGCGAAAGGACGGCAGGCAAGAGAGCAAATGGCGTGAGGGCCGTTAAGGGGATAGGTGGGTGCGGGCGTGCACTCATTTCTATCTTACTGACAGCCAAAGATGTAGGCTGTCGTTTAGTGGGGTCTAGAGGCCGCTTGACCTCTATTAGAGCTAGTATAACCGGCTCTACCGAGACCTTTTCGGTCTCTAGATGTTCAGCTGTGCATCTATCCGCCACTACGGCTTCAACGGGCTGTACGGAGCAGTCTTCTCGGACCCTGAAGACTCCTCCGTAGAAAGCTTGTCGGCTCTCTGTACCTCAGGTTGAGACAAGGCGGGTACTATAGCCTTGTTAGGCTGCAATAATACAGCCTCAGGCTGCGAACGAGAGGGCAACGCGCTGCTCAAGTTTATGTGCCAATCATGTAATTCTCCTTGATTGTGTCATACTAATTAACAAACTGGTGTATGACCTGGCTATAGTACGGGATTGTTAAAGATCATGATTTATGAACAACACATTAATTGCTTGTTACACTAAAAGTACAGTAACCATGATCACTCATGATCACTAGCAATCACTGGTGATTGATGATGTTTCAAAGCTTGGTAAATTTTAATCTATACTCTAATAACACCATGGACAACGATTGGTTCACAAAGGTTCATGAAGGTTCATGAAGGCCTCTTTGAAAAGAAAAGAAGTAATCATGATAAAGCACTAATGTACAACGATGTATCACTTCCATTCACGAGCTTTTATATTAACGACAATTTGTGATAATCTGTCGTGATCACGGGGAAATCACTAGTGATCATCATCATTTTCGTAGGTCTTAGACCATTTGTCCAATTTCGCGGCACATAAAAGATGGATGGTCCAAACTACCTTTCATACTCCGTCATTTTGCCGATCAGGTAACGAGTCAAACATGAGTTGCACTTTCATTAACACCAGGGTTCCTGGACGAAGTTTGTCACACATTTCTGGCAAGGGAGGTACAAGTTTATCGTCGCAGTCGACTACCTCTCTTTGCATCAATTTGGCATTTACGAGACAGAATACCAGACCGCCGAAATCAGGAAGGAGATGGGGGTCGTAGTATGAACCAACAGACAAATCTTCGAGGCAGATGGTGCCAGGTGAGCACACAAGTTAAAAATGTGTCAGACAATTTACCTGAAGGAATTTCCAACCGATTGTTTGTTCCGGGCGCGGTAATCCAATAGTCAACATCAACTGAACCCACTACTTACGTAGCGGGGGATGTGTGTTCCCCTCCTCAGCAACTACTCGGCTTGACAAAAGGTATGTGTATTTGCTCTAAACATTGCGCTGACATGGTTTTTTCTAGAAATTTAGCATTGTGTTGAACTTCTGCGCTGACATGGCTACTGTCCCATAACGGGCAAGGGGAAGATGTGGATGCCTCTGATCTTTCGTCCTCAGGGCATCCAACTTGTCATCACACCCCTCAACATTCTCAGAGGACAGAATACTCTGGGTTTAGACAGGATTGGGCTTATTTCTCGGACAACAGCAAAGCTGGAAAATTTTCATGTTCACCTTGTTTCCTTTGCAGCCACTAATGTGAGTATAGGATATCGCTTCGCTTCGGAGAGTGTGTGGGATAACCTGGTGCTAGGGGTTGAAAATGAAAGGGATGTTGTAAAAGAAAAGGTCGAAGAAGCTTGTAGGGCCGCTATGGTCCATAAATTCATCGAGGATTTCTTGATGGATATGAAACACATTGAGGTCAAGCGGGGCAGAGACAACAGCTAGCCCTCGCTCCCGTCAGCTCCGGAACCCCTGTGTATTATTTAATACCAGGTAAGCCTTTCTTCTCTCGGCTTTCCTTTCCCATTCTAACTCCTCGGTTATCATAGACAAAGCATCGTCCACACTGGCGCCTACTGGTTTTTGAAGCGCTCAAACGCTGGCGCGCAACCAATTTCGTTCATGTTTTGAATGTATCGTCAAACAAGGCTTTCAAGGTGACCTGGAAAATCCGAACTGTAGGTAAGAGTTTTGCTTTATGCTTGAAGCACAGGTAGACTGGCGGATACCTTCCAGGGATGAATTTGGATGACAAAGTTGATGCGTATCCCGTCGAACTCCCGGATGGCCCAGATGAAGAATTGGTGGACATCCCTTTTAGGTTCAAGCACCATACGTTGAGACGAGTAACGTCTCTAGCCAACTGGATATTTGATGCTCTCACCGTCACCGACCTGACACTGGTTCCGACGAAACATCAGCCCCCTACTGAGACGGGACTGAAAAGGATCAGTCGATTCGTTCCGCTGGAGGCATTCAAGGCAGACTCAGAGATAAAAGAAGATAAAGACGTGGGAAGGTGGTTGAGGCAAGGTTGAAAAAGGCCACTATAACGGTTCGCAGCCTCGCGCTACCTGCCTTTCCCAGTGCTGTCAAAATGGCTACAAGTCGAAGACTGGGCTTGCAGTTCTCTCTGACATCCTTTGCCGTGGGTACTTCGATTCCTTGGGAGGCCAGGAAACGATTAAAGCTGCACGCCGTATTCTCTACATGAAATTTCACACTCGACGCTGTCAACAAACTTCAGCTCCCTCACACCCGCAACCCCTACCTCCTTCGTGCTCACACCCCCGGGACCACAGCTCCCACCGCCCTCGCACCCACGCCTCCCAATCGGCAGATTCGGCACAGATAAAATTGACCGTACCCGTGTGGTACTACCCTACCCCATCCCGTACTCCTCTCTACTCTTGCTGTAGCAACTGCTCTTCCTTAGGCTCCTCAGCAACCCTCCCCATCCTGCACCAAGCGCAAACGACCATCGCCCTAGAAAAGAGAGCACGGGTCGGCTGGCCGGCCCGCGTCATCTCCTCCGCCCTGTTCAATGCTGCCTGCCGCCCATTCTTACCAACATCCCATGCTAGTTGGCTATGTCGACACAATCGTCGGACAACCACCCCAGAGTCCCGCTAAGTCGCAACAACTTGGAGTGAAGTGCCTACTCCGAGTCGGTCAGTACCCGTTGTATTCTAAAGCCTCAAGATCTCGTACGACAAAGGATATCCGAGCGAGGTGCGGCATCCGTTCTCCCATCCGAGTGACTGAGTTGTGCTAACCAGTATAGTATATTGAGCCTCGGAGCAAGGCTACTTCTCAAATTACCCAACCTACGCACACCCCAACCCTACAACCCTTTGTACAGCTAGTACGCCTGCCCTCCTCCCACCTCTTGCAAACATCACCGCATACGGTAACCAACCCGCCTCCTTCCCCCTTCACCCTTCTTACACACCTCCCACAAACTAACATGCACCAGCAATCTTGCTGGCCGAAAGAAATACCGCACGCTTCCACGACCAACCTCTCTTCCTTCTCCCCCGACAACGTATCCCCTAATTCGGCTCGCATTGAAACAACCACATTCTCAAGTCCATCCCCAACACAAACACAGCGTTTTTCCCGGGACCTCTAATAGCAACAGTCCGCAGAGCCCCGTCCAGCAACAATTTCCAGGTCCTTTATCTCAGCAGTCGCCCCTCGACCAACCTTTTGGTTCCCAACAGTCTCAATCCGCAAGTCACACATTCGCGGGCCAAGGTTCGCCTTCTCCAACAGCTACTGTGCCATCACAAGATGCGCCAAACGTTTGTGTGGGGTTTAAAAGGTATGTTCCGTGATTGATCACCTCACAGATGTTAACGTATCTTTATAGATCCTGTCGTCACCCCGACGCTTACAACCTAGCACCGACGTATCACGCGACAAGGTCAATTTAAGACCAGCTGAGCGATTTCAAAGCTCATACCGTCAAAACCGAAAGAAAACGGTCGGAAACGAAAAGGTGTTCGGCGAGGGTATCAAAGTGTAAACAACTTTACTCGATACGGTAAGTCATACATATCAAATCTTTTACTTTGAAATAGTGCCACATGGTAATTGAGTACAAAATTAGTACCAGAGTGTAGTGCAGGCGGGTCTTGTAGGAAATGATTTGATGGTAGAATCGGCCGAGTCAAGCGGGATGTCTTCTTGTGGACATTGCAGCATCTCCATCAGTTTCTTGTTCTATGCCGTTTCGTGTGTAAGTCCAAATACAAGAGAGTATTTCAAGTATGTACCGCATGTTCCAGCTCGAGTAACTTATATTTCGAGACAGACGCATGATGCTGTAAACATCCAACCAAGGACTTGTTTTCTTTAATTTATTTCATACACCCAACATTAGTAGTAGGGAAATCACCTTGGGATTTGTGGCATACGGGTACCCGTAGTGTTCTGATTCATCGAATGCAACTGGCCAAAACCCAATCCTTCAGGAACATTAGCAAGCCTTATTTCTGGAGAGGAATTGTGAGTACTCCTTTATTTGAGCATGTAAACAGTCAATATGTGCTTCCAAGCTTGCGACGTAGATGGTGCGCCTGTATGGCACTCTCAAGGTTAATCTAACCGGGCAGAGGCTTAGGTACTCGACTCGAACGGACTCAACAACCTACAGTTCGTTGGGAGAGAAGATAACTTTCTCCAGGACGTGATTCCAGATTCTTCGGGTCCTGGTTCCATCCCTCTTGGCTAAGAGACGGGCATAGGGATGAGCAATATTTATCCTAGCTAAAGTATTCCGAGCCAAGTGGTCGTAGAGCGGAGAAGAGTGACCACTGGTGAGATGTGGGCTGGACTGGGGTTGGGTAGACATGACGAAGCAAGAGAGCAAGCGTATGAGCCGAATATAACGCGGCACGAGAGGAGTGCCGGTCAGATCTGGGCTGCCCGAACAGCAGATTCAACCGATCTCTCCTCGGCCGCCGCACGGCCCATTTTTCCTCATTTTACCTTTTACAAGTTCGTTCTAACCCACAATCCTTCTTTCTGTCCGGAACCTTTGCGTGGCAGCGTGAGAGTGAAGTTTACGTTTAGAAACAGCGAAAAGGATACGCCGCAGCCGAGGCGTTGGAGCGGCTGGCAAAGCAGAAAGTCCAAATCCCTTTTTCATGATGAGATCTTGAGAACAGATTGCCGATCAGAACTAACGAGCTTCAGGGGACCCGCCTTCGGCGCGTCTTCGCTTCGCTCAGACTGCGGCCTTCGTCTTGCCCCTTCAGCTCGCCGGGGGCTGCGCGCGCGCCCCCAGACCCCCATAAAACCCATTACTTAATTTAATGTTAAATCCCAATTTCTGCAGTTAGTAGTACCACATTATTTAGTGCTAAACAATACATAAGTTCCTGTGTTACTGCACCCCTCCGCTTCGCTCCGGGGATGCGGGCGCGATATACACATATTTTCCAAGTTAATACTGTCCGGCAACCGCGGTGCGCTGCCGCGATTGGCCGAGCGATGGCCGAGCAGTGCCAGTTGATGCCGCAAAGGCCAAGCGATAGCCGAGCGCTTTCCACGTGGTTGAGCCAGATATAATATTAAAAGGCAATACACGTGGCATTAAGCGACGCGTATCGGGATCTATTTTCTCACACCGTTGTCCGCTAATATTATAGATTATAGATAGATTATAGATATATTATAGATCTTCATTGCAACTGCGGAATTACTACATATAGCATCAAAGTATGTAGAATGCTAGAGAAGACGAGAAGACACAACAAAGCACTAGGTCATCATCGAGACCCGTCTGACACGGGGATTTCCTTACATAAATAGAATATGTCTGAATAAGAAACTGCAGCACAATATTTTAGTAACATTAACTTTTTGATGAGGACTGTATGTATTAGGCAGTCGCGGATGAGGCGGGCACAAGAATTAGTAGCTACTGGAGTCCTGCAACCTATTCGAATACTTCGATCGGGACTTCCGTGAGGGTGCGGTTCTCCCGCGCGCCTGCATAAAAAAATGAGTTTACTTCATGAAAGACATGAACGATGAACGTTACCTTGTGAAATGTGCCATAAGGCCTCCTGCGCCAACTGTACATAGCGGGCGCTAAACCTACTTCACCCGGCCCGTTGCCACTGTGCTGCATTTTGACCAGCCTCCTGCTCTCTGAAGAATTTGTTCTGCTAGAGGTATCATCAATCCTCTTCAGCAAGATGGCGGCTTCCTTCGAGTCTTTTCACTCCAAAATCAAGCAGGGGAGGCATGCTGCCAGTTTGAATGGCAAGCCTTATGAGGTTGTGCCACCGTAAGGTCGAATTTGAAGTGGGCTGCTTCATGCCAACAGCGCGATCAATGTTATTTCATTGATTGCAGCCTACCCGTAACCCCTGCACCCGTGTGCTTATGTTGTCTATTGCTTCCCATTGTCCATGGGTGATGCTCTGCCTCTGCTGCCTTTCCCGCCCGAAAGCAATTCTCAGCATCGCCTGATGCTTCTCCGAGTCCTGCTGTGGAAGTGGCATGACGGTGGTGTGGGAGATGCATTTCGAGTTTCCGCGAGAGCTGGAGGCTCAGCTACCGGCACAACCCCAACGGCATCATCATCAGCAGCAGCAAAGAACGAATGAACCAGCGACAACGGTACCGGGCGGGATATGGATGACGAATGGAAGCCATACAGTAGAGACCTCCGAAGCCCGCTTTGCAGTAAAGCAGAACAGCAGCGTTGATCGGGATGTATTGGGAATGTAGACATGGCGCGGGCTCTAAACCTATTTCACCTGGGGCCGCAGGTAACGGTTTCGACCCCTCCTGCGCCTGTCATTGTGCGACCAGCACCACCAGCACTAGTTCCTTTACCAGCAATGCCTGTACCCTTCCCCTGTGAGCCGTATCCCTGTGGAACAACAAAGGAGCCAATCTTGGTCACGATTCCAGTATTAGCCTGCAGCTGAACAACCCTATACCGGCTACGAAGTGCTAAAGCAGATACATACATAACCAACTACTAAACTAGTCAGCATTGACCATGGAAAACAAAAAAGATCCCTCCAGGAAAGTTAGACTCGCCTTCTTTCTCGACGAGCGTGATGCGCGCATTGGAAACTTCCGAGAGAGGTGGAATGCGCTGGACAGGCCTGTTAAGATGATTCCGCAACCGAGGACGACGATGTGCTTTTCTACTCACCGCTCACGACTCACGAGCAACGGCGGCGTAAATCAGACACAGGACTTCTTCACCTGGCTGAGTTTGATTCTGAATCCAATTCCGGCAGTGGCACACCGTGTTCTGGTTCACGATATAATGTTAAAATCCATACACTCTTCTTCATGGCGTTTCACGGAGGTTCACGGCGAACCGCAATGAACATGGATCAAAATGTAATCACAACTGGATTTGGTCCAATACGGCAAGTCATAGAATTAGGCGCTGAACGTGTAAATGTATAAGATCCAGTTTGACACTATACCTTTCAAGGGTACGAATGAGATTCAAATCGTGAAGCTTGTCTCTCGTGGGAAGCGTCTGCCTCGACTGGAAAAGCCACCTTTGAGTGATGAGGAGTGGAAGTTGATTAAGCGATGTTGGGTGAAGGAAGCGGTGAGGTGTCTTGCAATAAGGGTATTGTGGAAAAGATTATGACCTGGAGATCTGTGTGATTATATGGCGTCTTGATACGGGGATCCTTGGATAAACGGATCTTACGCACTTGAGCAGTTTTTAGTCGACGACAGATAGATCATAAACGTAGCGTAAGGTTGCGCTGCTTGTCTGTCAAGAATAAGCTTATCGAAAGTATTCAGGTTGTATACTTGCCAATTGTATGCACGTACATACATATAGTATATACGGGTGACACGCATGGTACGCCAGCCTCAAACGTGCTGCACGTTGAAAAGATGCCCATACATAGTAAGCATCGGCATCATCTATCCTTCCTTTCCTATTACGCGGACACTCGACCCTCGCGTGCTGAAAATTTCCAGCCTATCCAAACCAAATTGGTTAAGCACAACTTTGTACTTGGGCGACGATACGTGTCATTCAACATTTGGGAGGCGTCAAACAGCGCGGACACAGACTGCAGCGTGCAAGGATCATACGCGCCATGCATCTATTTCTGTGATGGCAGTTTCCCTGTTCGCTCTGAAGCCGCAGGGTTAGTGAGGGTCATTAGCGAATCTTCCGGGAGCGGTAAGTACACACTGATTGCACCATGCGCTGTCACCAACAATGCTTAATGATACATACAGTTGTACTGTGATTGTTTGAACAGAGTATTCCATCAAGCAAGAAAACTCAAAATGTGTTCGCGTGACTGCCTGAGGCCAAGGTAACCTTGAGGTCGTCGACTTAGAAACATCGCCATCCCTCGAAGGGGTCGACAGGCCTCACGTTCACGTCCTACTCCAGGACACCATCCCGGAGACGTGGTGGAAATACGCACAATGTGAAAGACAGCAGAGAAAGCAAGCAACGTCTGGAGAAGCCATCCAGGGACCCGTACTTCGGAACTCAGATTCGTTCCTGCTTCAGTTCCCAGCAATTCGGAGGGTTCAGACACGCAGTGGCTCCAAGGCACGCACTAAAGTCAATACTCGTGAATCGACGTCCGCAATACCACGGCGGAGTGCATGATGCACAGGTACCCGGCCTGTATTCCCCATATCACTTCCAAAACAATGGTTACAGCGGTAGTACTTGATCATATCCGCCTAGTCCAGTAGTCCTTCCCTGTCCATTACAAAAATGACTAGCACTGACTCCTGATGCATGAGGGGTACGTAGAATGTAGTCTACACTGGCCCGAAAGCCGTCGCTAATAAATGGGTGTTCGTCAAGAAATATAATAAAGACGGACAAATTACCAAATATAAAGCGCGTCTGGTTGCTAAGGGCTTCTCCCAAATTCCAGGCATGGATTTCAATCAAACGTTTGCGCCTGTCGTACGCTTTGAGACAATCCGCAGCATAATGGCGGAAGCCGTCCGTAGAAGATGGAAATTACGTCAGATGGATGTAAAAGGAGCGTACCTAAATGGATACCTCAAAGAAGAGGTATATATGGACCAACCGTTCGGGTTTGGCGACGGAACGGATAAAGTTTGTCGCCTGATAAAGACCCTGTATGGTCTGAAACAATCAGGGCGCGAATGGAACGAGGAGCTAAATAAGAAGCTCACCAAAAAGGGATTTCGTAGATTAATCTCGGATCCGTGCGCATATCGTCGTGAAAAAGACAGCCGTATTGAAATTTTAACTGTCTGGGTAGACGACTTACTGTTGTTTACCAATGACGATGCGGCAATGACGCAAAAAAAAAAAAAAAAAAAAAAAACGCTATCCTCATTCTCTCGCTCCCGCCTCTTACAGGTCCGTACTAAGGAAGGCCACTACAATTGTTCCACGCCTTTCGCCCTCCTTAGTCCGACCGTGATGTGCTGCAGTCCTAGTTCAACGAGGCTCACCTGTTCGGCGCCCGCCCGCCCACAGCCCACCTCACCGACCCCCCGGGCCAGGAGTCCCTCTCGCGGCTTCGCCCATCCGTAGTTTCTTCATTTCAAGTATACAATACAGTTGCTCTCTTGCAATATAGTTACCTTCAATCTGCCATATATGCACCTCACCCTTCTCTCTCTCCAGATCTCTTCCTTCCAAGCCCTTTACGACCAGCTGGCATAGATTCCTCATTCGGCGGAGTTGGTTTTCGATCAAAGATCCGCATAATTTAAAATTCAAATTCTAGATGATAAATTTGGAATTTGGAAATACATGCCTTCTTAAATAACCTAACTAAGCGACGATTGCGACTTTTTTGGACTACTACGTTTTGCCTTTTGTGGTGGATTCTGCTTACGCCCAAGCTCCGTCACATTAAGTTACCAGTTAAGATTGTGCAACATAAATGAGCCAGTCAACGTTTTCTAACACTCTCGTCCCTCTCTATCACTATGGCATACCTTGCTGCCTTCCCTACCCCCTCACCTTACGCTGTTCAATGCCAAATGGCCCCGTGGCACGGCTCGTTCCGAGTTGTCAGTAATGAGATGTGCGCCTCAGACAGAGACAGCAGTCAACTCGTGTATGTTACTGCTGTGGAAACTGATGGACAGAGGTACGCAGCCAACTCAACTTCATCAAGCCCATGCCTGATAAGCCAGTAGCAGGATGGACCTATGGCCGCATCAGTTCGTCACTTATGTCAAAAGCAACTCGACTGTCCTAAGGGAATTCCTCGCCTGGGTTGATCAATATCACCCCCCGACCTGTACATACGTCCCTACCAAATTTCCGGATGCAAATAGAGAAGCAATGAATCAAAGCAACTTTCGTGCGTTGTCTAGAATCCTTTTTGAGAGTCAGACCGTGAGAGTATTTCCTCTGGACGCTCCTCGAGGTTGGGAACCTGACGATAATCGTAACAGATTGCCATTGCAAGTTGGAACATCGACGCTATTCCTGGTGCTGGGATCATTATTTACCCCGCCCAAAATTCCACTGTTATGCTTGTCGGTGCATTGTTTTTACACAGTTCTTTCCCTGAGTTCATTTCCGGAATGTCACAAAGTGTTCATCCCAACCCCTACACGATGCAATGGCACGCCCAAATTCCCTACTCCCAACCCATGGAATATGCCAATGGATTCCACTACCCGGCTTATTATCCGCATCGATTAGCTTGTCCAGAGAATTCGAATGCAAATAATCCATTCAACCGCTATCGTTTTTTCCCTGAGTTTGTTTCTGGAATATCACAAAGTGTTCATCCGAACCCATGCATGATGCAGTGGCACGCTCAAATTCCCTATTCCCAATCCGTGGGTGGTGGATTCCACTACCCGGTTTGTTATCCACATCAATTGGCCTCCCCAGAGAATTCAAATGCAAATGGCAGTCCATTTGACCATTATCAATACACAATACCGCAAAATATGGGCTGGAACCCCAAACAAACTCAATCCTTTATGGGAGGCACCTCGGGTGTGCTGAAAACTGAAGATGAATCCACACAGCAGGTAACAGGCCCACGATACACGTTATTTATAAATTCTTCAGGGACCGATGACTGACGTATATAGCCCATACTACTAGTACTAAGGAAGGAAGTTTTTGTAACGAACTTGGTCTTGATGGGGAAGGATGAAACATCAATGCATCGGTTACTTTTAACGCTACCTAGTACCGCCTGGATATCAATGCAACAGATGATTGAAAATTACTCATATTGGATCTATATACAAAACAAATCACTAAACACTTGATGGTTTGGGAAAGGGGGAGGAGGCGCGAGGGAACAGCGGGAATCGATGACGTGAACAATCTCCCGCCTGGTTGACGATAGCAATTTCAAAGGCTGCGCTCCTTACTGACAGTGCTGGCTGGCTGGAACTCACTAATTGAGAATGAGAAGACTTTCTATTGCGATATCGTAATCGTGGATGCCTGGGCACATCGTCTGGAAACGCCAAGTGAAGATGGTGGCGTCAAATCGCCAGCTGTCTCAACTCCGCAGTCTGCTTGAGGCACGTCAAGCCGGCACGCTCGTTCCGTTTCTTTCTTTTCTTGAGTTCGTGCTTTCATTGCCTGCGACAATTGTCAGTGGTTTGCCAACATAAGCTGTTCAATCCTCATTCTAAAAGACGGGTGACAAATATAATGGTATGACGGCAGGGCGGCTGTCACCTTTGTCTGTCTTCTTGGCACGGATCACGTCGAGAGACATTGATTGATCTTTTGGGTCCCAAGCAAAATCGTCACTATTAAAGTGTATTTGAACAGCTGGCTACATTCATTCGCTAGTCGAGACTTGCATTCCGAAAGGCGAAGGAAGGCAAGAAAGTCAAATTTCCCGTAGTAGAGCCAACTCCTGAGGCAACCATCACCGTGCTTGCAGTTAGGGGACTAGTGGCAGTCAGCGCTGCAGAAAGAGCGAGAGCAGGTGCGTTGGACTAGAAGTGGTCTCTTCGGCAGTCAATAGGTGAAGATGTGTCTGCAAACGCCGTGCATGGCAAGAGACCAAAAGATGGAGAGGCAGGAGAGAAGAAAGACGAGCATATATATACGAACGTCATCGCAGAGGTTGGCATGGTCGTGTGACTGAAATCATCATCGAGAGACGCAGGAAAGAGGGACGACATGGGCAGTTAACAACATTGACTCGGTCGTACTAGCATCAGTGATGTATGCGTCGCGCATCGTGGTGACACTCGAGCGCACACATGCGGGCAAGCAATAAACGTGAGCTGAGACAAGGACATGCGACACCAGACATGCTTCAGGTGGAGGTGAAATTGCGCAGCAAATAACAGAACAGGTATGGCTCGGGGACAAGGAGCGTGTGTCAAGTGAGATCAGGATGCAAGGAGCGGCATTCCCAAGTCTATGCCAGGCGCTGCGTGCATGAAATCTTCTAAAGGCGAGGGCAAATGCATGAGGCGCAGCAAGCTGGTATCGGTATTGAAAAGTTAGCTGAGACCAAGGTGGGCGCCCGTTTCGATCGCTCGTCGATCGCTCTGACTCATCCCAACACGCCGTTAAGAGTCGCCGCATGAGCAGATTTAAGGTCGTTTAAATCAAAACACCTATGCGGAACGGACACTGTAGCGATAGCGGTGAGAAAAGACACCGTACGTGAAATTACAACATACTGTAAAGGATACCTCTGGTTGATAGTGGGAAACACATGATCTGACATATACACACTTATCTTTCAGATTGCCGGGATGGTGATTTTGTACGCACGCATCTAGCAGTTTGAGATTGGCGCGCAGAATGGTGGTGAAACGTTGAACGTTGAACGGCGTACTGCAGTGCAGTTGCACCGAGAAACGGACGTCACGCATGCGGCATCGAATGAATGTCTCCTGTGGTACTAGAAAAAGGTCCAATGTGCATCGCGTCGTTCGCTGGTGTAACACGCACTGAAGGCGGAGTATCGGAGTCGCGAGGGAGCTGAGCCATATCCCCGGCGAAAATGATGTTTATATCGCGGAAAAGGGCAGAGCGACCAGAGGCCGGGGAGAAGATCCCAACATATTCACGACTGAACACGGAAACTTCGTCAAAAGCGATCAAACGCGTTGGGCGTGAAGCCATGTGGATAACTAAGATGGATTGGGCAATTGGATCACATATTTATGTATGCTCAGGATGCAAAGGAGCTCCCGATGGAACAGGGCAAAGAAGGGCCGCGCGTCCTGTATCGAATGAATGTCCCCTGTGACTACCAAAAAGGTCGAGCATGCATCGCGTCGTTCACGAGAGCGGTATATGCTGAGAGGTGGGGTTTGCATACAGGAGGATGCAGGATGTAATGGATAGATGAGAGCACGGCGGACTGGTCGCCGAAAAGCAGGCAGCAATAGAAAACGGCAGAAGGTGACGGTCGTCACAAAGGGTCATACTGATTATGTTAGCCTGGCGGAGACTGCTCCCTGAGTAAAACTCTTCACCTTTCAGGTTGCGGGGATTTCAATTAAATCATTCCCAAAATCTATAATGTGTGGGCAAAAGCACGCCAGGGGCCCTCAAGGCTCAAGAGTTTCCTGACATACCTTATTAGGGTGATATCACCGTGGTTGCTACATCTAAGATTGAGATCTAGATTCCAGGCCATGCTGCCATTTTTGTACACTTGGCTAGACTGGGCCACCACTCCGTGTGGCATGTCCGACGAGGCCCAAGTTTTGGAATCTCGCTGCATAAGCAAGTTGTGGCTGTGCCACAGTTTGGTCAGGCTTCTCGGGTATCACCGGCTCTGATAACGTTACAAGCGCCTGGACACCCCCATATACATCCCTCCTTCCTCGTCTTTTGGTCGTCTTTCCTCTCCTACCGCCAACCATCCGTCCTAGCTTTTACCCACCCAGCCGTTGATCAAGTGAAGATGGAAAGGTAGTGGGGACAAAAAGAGAATTTGTACATCGGAGGGTCAGTATCACTGATCGTTTAACGGATTGCGAGTTGATCCATTATAGAGTGTCTGCCCCTTTGTCATCGGCACAGCAGCCTTCATTGCTATTGTTGTGGGCACCAATTCCCTCCATTCCTCCACCAGATTTAATTCACGTGTGCGGCTTAGCCCCCCAGCAAATAGGGTATACGTATACGTATATGTATAGGGTCGGTGAGGGAAAGGTCAAAATACGGTAAACATACAGTATATGGTTTATTTATACGGTTGTCTCCAGAACAAATATACCCAAATTCCAATCTTGCATCGCGCTTCATGCCAGCTGCGCCATTCGTGCCGAATCAACCGGATGACTGATGAAGCACATCGTATCATCACGTTGGACTGTATAACGTTTCATCACCAGAGAATGTCAGCGTTACTTTCTTCGATGAAGCCAAGGACACAGTTATCATCACCAGCCAGGAAGAACTTCAGTATTTCTACGAACGCTATGATCAGTCTTTTATCTAGTTTATATATATGTTCCTTATATTGAGTACAATACCCGACTTTGAGTGGGAGACAAGCCTGGATAACAGAGCAGCAGTTGTGATGATTTGTTATTGGAATATTTCGGGCCAAATCGAGCGCGTCGCTCGCTTTCCATTTTAGGACAATTCATGGCATCATGGACTCGAACGGTTTATTTTAACATTTGTACCTTGAAATTTCAAATTCCGAGGTCAAGCGCAAACGAAGGACTCGGTTTTAGGGGCCTCTTAAGAACGCTCCACAACCACGTCGAACAACCTACAGCACATAATTGATAACGAGAAGTGCACTGGTGACTGGTAGGCAAATGGAAATCTTGGGCTACGGCCAGGGCGGAAACGGCCGAAAACGTTATATTTTCAATTCCCCGCTGTTCTTCTGATTACGTTATGATTGTCAGACAGCTCCGAGGGGCTTTTCGGCATTTTCGAAAGGGGGAAAGGGGGGAAAGGAACACCATTGTCAGTCGATAGTCTTAAGACTATCCCGGATATTCTCGGGATGGTTGTCTAAGTCTACACCCATGATATACTAGTCTAATCCTACACATACAATTCAGTACCTGCTTGATTAATAGTCTAAGACTATATGAATTGACGGATAGTCTTAAGACTATCAACTGATATCACCGAAAGGAAGTTACATACAGCGTGCCAGTGAGTGAAGAGTGGGGTGTTGATTATACTTTAATCTTACACGGTAAAGGATGCTCCTGCTCCCTCTTAGTACGTCAGTCAATACGTCAGCTTCTCAAGCACCGACAGACATAATATTTGATAAGGAAAGCGTGACCTTGTTTACGCCAACCGGAACATGGTCAACAGTGAACGGTGGATGGAAAGCGGATAACGGTATATCACTAGAATAGCTATATTTGTGACTAGCGTATTAGAGTCTTAGTACCGATCTAGTGGCATAGTTATGTCCTTACTGCTAATCAGACATAGATAGGGATCTCAGTTTTTCTCATGCGGCAGGAGGCATCAGACGGTTTTATACACTTTCGTTATGTTTCGCATAATTTGTTTGATTGCGTGCAAGGAGGAGAGTCTAAATGACCTTTACGTAGATTACAGAATTACCTTGCTTGCAAGGTCTCTCCCACGTCCCTTCGGCTATCGACCGACATGAATGCTAATGACTAACTTCGAAAAGCATATCGGCTGCCCTGATCTTTAATTGGCAATCCAGCGTATTGAATTATCGCAACACAGTCACCTTCAAGTTTCCTCAAGAGATAGATTCCTGGTCTCAATGCACAGCCTCCTCAGCTTGGGCGCTGGGAAGAATTCCAAGTCCACCCCCAAAATCGTGGGAACCGACTGCTATCTTAGAGTGAGCATTCGGAGTGAGCCGGGCTGAGTTTTAATCTGGGCCCCGACATATACTAGAGCAGTTAAGACTCCTATTTAGGAGCGCTCGACGTGTTCGTGAACGGGTACGAGACTAGGCGATGGGAGCTCTCGCAATCGAGAAATTACGGCTACTACGATGATGAGGTGACGGACGGCTCATTGAAACTGCCGCTCGCCCAAGTTTTTTTTCGCACGATCACAGGTGGCGACCCATACCTTCGAAGTTTACACACATTTTTGCTCATGGATCCCGTTTTTCCTGATTCAGGCATGGGGCAGACTTTGAATGGCACATGCCAACTAGCCATACCTGCCGAAACCACCCCAATAATGAAAAGACGTGGTGGCGAAATGCCGTTGAAAATGATCAGCACTTCCTTAGATAACCTGAGCTCTGCCGTCACGTCACATCACGTCGTGCACACTTATTAAACCCATGTGCACGGCCGATGTTGAACAAACGATGGCTGCTCCCGCCCCTCCGAACTTTGCTTTGATAGCACAAGAATGCGAAGCTATATCCCAATCATCCCATCAAATTACTGGCGAGCTTTCACGCCTTCCCCGTTATTTGGGCCAGTTCAACATAAACGAGGATTTGCGACAATTTCGTGCCCAAATGATTCGGCAATTTGAGGAGGTGAGCAATTTAACGAGGGATTGGAGAAATTAACCATCGCTCTTCGATTTATCAGGTGATGCGGAGATTCGATGGCTTGTCGAACAAGCTGGAACGCTTGTGAGCTTGTCAACCTTCATTCCCTTAAGAAATGATAAACGTTTATCAGGGAAGAAAATTCTATTCGGCGAGGCAGCAACGTCCATCTTGGCCTCAAGGATTTACTTCATCTACCCCTCCATCGCATCACGGGGCAGGAGGTCCAACTTGGGGACTTCTGGGCAATAAATCATGGCGGTGTATGTGTCGACAGGATTGTAGCAGCAAACCGTACGTGTTTCATTGTTCCCAAGCTCCCTGCTGATCAAATTCATATCAGTTGACCAAATTAATGATCTCATTGAACGACTGGGAATAGATGTGCCACGAGGACAAACTTTAAGGGAAAAAAGGGCAAGTTTGACTTCTTTCCATCATTGCCTGTTCTAATCTAAATTAATTAGAAGTCTGTGAGGAGGCACCTGGGCATCCAAATTCACTAGTTGTGATCTCCCAGCATAGTTTTGGTCTGAGGGTGCTTGTAATTAGTATGATGTGCCATTGTTATCTTGCTTAGTTGTAACATTTTGTTTAACTGAAAGGTTGGATTCTGTAATCAAGTCTTGCATGAGATAATAAAACTACTATAGTAGTCACAGGCTATAAGCATTTTTCCAATGAATGACGAGGATGAGTGATTCTGAATCCGAGATTGCGACGAGGTTGTCATTCGAGAGAGATGTGCGAGCTTGGCTCTCACATCACCTCGTCACGAAAACACTAACTGCTTAGCTCAGTGAATCGGCTCGTAAAATCGACCTGAGCCCAGTCGGCAACCGTATCCCAGATCCCTCACATCCCGTCCTTATGATTACTCCTCGATGAGGCTGCAAGGGTGCATGGGCCGCTACTAGAACTGACTCGGAGAACGACGATGACTTGAACGGTCCGAGGGACTGGGCAGGAGTCTACTAGGAATTCCGGGGTTTACTCAAGATTTATAATAAAAAGGCCTCGGATCTGCTGCTTTCAGTACTAGGACAGACGTCTTTCGTACTACTCTAAATGATATCATCTTATTTTAATTTGGAAGCTTGGACATTCTAAGATTAAACGAACAACATGTGTTGCTTAGAGATCGTATGTTATAGAGCTCAGGGTCCGGTTCCAATTGGCGCGTTTTTTTGGCAGGTGCGCAAGTGAGGGAAGAGGTGTTGATAGTTGCAATTGGGCGCGATGGGTTGTAGAGGGGTCAAAAATCATCTATCGTCACTGGGATACTGCAGAGATGTGAGACTCGTTTGATGCAATAGAGGGAACACATACGTCGTCCACACAAACGCGATTTGCCTCAACATCAAAACGAAATCATCGATCACGATCCTCGAAATCGGTATCGTCACCCTCCGAAAAGGAGCACTGTTGGGGTGTTGAGGGATCAGGCGTGGATGTAAAGCGTTCCATGTAGTGATATTGGTTTTTTTTCCCAAAAGGAGATGTCTCAAAAAGGAGACGTTCACAGGCGAGCGTCCTTTTTTTTGGAAATAAGCAAAGCAGATAGTAGAAGGGACGCGGAGTTGGTTTACGCATAGTTGGAACAGTTTTTCGGTGGGTAGAATTGGGTATAGAGGGATTACTGCGCAGTTGTAAGAGTCGTTGGGAAGCAGGATTTGGCATGGTGGAGTGTAAAGGTTCACAGATGGACGTAGAGGAGTTTCGTGTGATGAGTACGAAAGTTGAGGTAGGATAGTCATGAATCATAGCTGGTCAGCACAATTGAACGGTTTAGAGAGGGAACACATACCTTGTGTAGGTGCTATGTTAACACGAGAAAGCAGAAGAGAGTGACAGAGATGGGGGAAGACGAACAGATTTGCGAAGGCAGAGGACACAGCAACTGACGGAATAATTCATATCGTTGGTGTCTTCTTTATCATCGGGAATGTTGACGTCTTTGTCTTCTTTGTCAGAGGGAAAGGGGCGTAGTGTTGCGTTTCGCCGCACGATCTGTGTTATGTCTCGCGTCTGTCCGGGGACGTTTGTGCCGGAAAATGTCGTTGTCGGAAAATGCCGTGACTCGGGTCTCGCCGACCAATTGGTCGGTTAAAGCCGCGTCAGCAAGATACCGAGTCACGCAACCGCCGCACCTGCGCCCTCATCTCCCACCCCTGCCCCTCATCCTAAAAAGCGTAGCGCGCGCAAGAGAGGAAAGAGCAAACTCGATTTGTGGATGGGGACAGCGACAGTGGTGCGTTGACCCAGGAAAGCGGAGACAATCATACTGCTGAGACACCGCGCGAAAGTATAATCACGGGTACAGATGCAGGGACGGACTACGCGGACGAAGAGGACGTTGAGGTGCGGGAGCCATCACCGCCAGGTACGTATATTGTGTCTTTGCACTCTGACGTTTTCATGGTGTTGATATATTGTTGCTAGCTTCACCGAAACCAACACGGGGACGCGGTAGAGGAACAAGAGGGCGGGGTGTGGGAAGGGGCCGTGGTGCTAGAGCTTTGACACGCGGAGCAATGAAGATGTGGGCCACCGCATCGCGTGGCATGGTCCGAGGCCACATTCACGTGCACTGCCTTACAATATGTCCATGATATATGTTAAGAAGAGGATGATGACGATTAGTAATCGTCATCATCCATATCGGTCTTATCACCGGGAATGTTGACATCTTTGTCGGAATGAAAACGTCTATTGATAGGGATCGTCATCAAATAAGAGACAGACTCACGCTATACCGCGATTAGTTCTCGTTCAGATGATTTGGATACGTTGTTGCGCGAGATTCAGTACGTTAATCTTTACGTTTGGTGTTCTTCTCATTGTTTATATTCTTCCGGAGTACGATATGCAGAGTTTATTACTTACATATGTCTTACCTGATGAAGTTGCCATTTCTCTAGGCGGTTGGTAGTCTTCATTCACAGATGTTCATATGCGTGCTTATCCGCAATCATTTGTTTGTTTTGTTCAACGAACAGCATTCACTGGCAGAGACAAATTACACGCGCAGCTAAGACGCAGTACACTACGTAATTTAGATAACATTTAACGCCGAATAACAAGCTTGATTTACACTATAGAACCCACGTTTTACCGATTAGGAAAACGTTGTAGTCGTGTTCTGCTTGAAAGAGGGCGACAAAGCGCGAGACTGTCATTTCAAACATGTGACAATCGGTCATCATCAGAAGGAGAGACTAGTGGAGAAGAGGGAAGCGACCTACGTTCTTCATCTTTTAAGGGCAAACAGATAAGGTTATAGAAAGTGTACGAGTTGGTGGTCGATGTCGCCAAAAAAAGGGTGCGCTGTGCAGTGATTTTTGGACGAGGAAAAAAAAGAGTGCTTGCAACCGAATGATTATAGGTCTTTGTCGCTTACAATGTGTTCCTCATTAAACGAACGAGACACGAGATGAAAATCAATGCGCTCACCAGTAATTGTCGTGTATAGGATGTGTTAGGTCTTCGTTTACCGGCAAACGTTGTGCGCCACGCGCGAGAGGTCTTGCATTGCCCTGAGAAGTTGTTATGCTTAAATGTTTGGCATAGAGCCGGCAAATATGACGACACTTCGTTTTGATAGCATGAAGAGCCCTTCTCCACCTATCACCTGAGGAGGCCTTTCGAGGTCCGCTTTGATGGTAAAGATAGCAAGGAGCGTCGAGGCCATTGAAAAGATGGCTGAAACGAGCGCTACGAATCCCGCGATGCGCATGACGCTATCCAGTCCCGACAATGTGAGGAAAGTCACTGATGCGCTCAATATAATGGATGCCTTCAAACACGACAACTTGAGTCAAAGTCTCGGGGTATAGAAAACCAAACACGTACCATGATACACGTGCACGCGCCAATGACAAACATTGGAGCAGCGGTTCTCAACCCGCTCTCTTCGTCCGCTCTGTGGTCTCTCGAACGGTCGAGGAAGACGTAAGGAATACCGATACACAAGCAGGATATGGTAAAGTCCACAAGAACGCGGGGGGGAACAAGTGTACGAGGTGGTCTGAGTAGGTCGATGTCACCAAAAAAGGGTGCGCTGTGCAGTGATTTTCGGACGAGGAAAAAAAAAGAGTGCTTGCAACTGAATGATTATAGGTCTTTGTCGCTCACAATGGCTCCTGAAGCAATTTGTTCCTCATTAAACGATCGAGACACGAGGTGAAAATCAATGCGCTCACCAGTATGTATGTTGTGTAGAGCGTGGTGAGTATGGCCATTCTGCGCCAACTGCTGCATGTCATGTGAGCGTCGCATAATGCGCTGTCTATCGCTTGAACGTTGCCGTGGGTAGCTTACGCCGCGTTTCGCCATGTCGTGAAAGGGCCATTTTACCAGATGTAGCCTGTGCGGATGTCTCGCGTCTGGCATAGCGAGCAGTGCGTCGGGTCTCATTTTACCGAATGGAGCCGGCCCGTGGGTATGTCTCGCGTCTGGGCGTGTCTCGCGTTTTCCCATCTTTGACTTCTTCGTCAGAGTGGAAATATCTGTATTGATAGGAATCGTCATCATCAACATCACGAAAGTTCGAGACAGACTCTACATACTCGGTATCGTCTTGATCTTTTGTTAAATGGGAAGTAAAGAGGGTGTTGGTAAAGAGGCGTGACCTAGCACTTGGGTCTCATCCGACCTGTTGTTATGTCTCGCGTCTGTCCGGGGACGTTTGTGCCGGAAAATGCCGTGCGCACTAGCGTGTCTCGGGTCTCGCCGGCCAATTGGTCGGTTAAAGCCGCGTCAGCAAGATACCGAGTCCTTTCAGGCCTCGGAAAAAAGCCTGTTATTCCACGCAACCATTTATACTTAATTCGGCAGTTGGTGGTAAGGGAAGTTAACAAAAGATGTTGTATTTCGCCCTTGCATCGAATGAAACTAGAATAAATTCAAATACTAATAATCTAAACTATTCTGCCGCATGCGATGATGTACTAGCTTCATTACCCAAAGCGACAAGCAGATGGTCCACCACGAATTCAATATACTGATACATTAGCTTTGCAATCAATTTTGTAGGAGGAACGTCTAAAGTCACTAGTGAGTATACATGCCTATCAACATCATGCAAGCGTGATGAACCTGTCAGAAATTCTTGCTCAATTCCGACGGCTTTCGTGATGATCGTCTGGACAACTTCGGGGTGAGGATGACGTTTCATGTGACTAAACAACAACAGGCAAAATTGGTATGCAACCCTCGTCCCGAGAAATGAGTTCGTTGGAGAAAGTCAGGCCAGACATCAAACTTCTTGAGCCAGAAGATAGACGCAAAAGAACAGCAGGAGAAAACTTGAATGCCTTCCACTGCGGCAAAAGGTTCGGCGAATCATGTTGACTTCTTGTCAGAGATCCATCGAAGAGCCCAATCCGCTTTCTTCTTGATGCAAGGTATGGTGTTGATGGCGTCGAAAAGATATTCACATTGACCACAGGTCTTTGGCGTAAGTATCGATGAAGCGGGAGTAAGTCTCAGAGTGGATATTCTCCATCATTATTTGGAAACCCTAGAAGCACCGGGCCTCGGCAACTTCTTGAGAATCGTTCTACCAGATTCTCGTTCACAATGACATCCGATGCGGTGAAGAACGCCAGAACATGGGAAATAAATGGTGTTCGTTGTCATTGAGGCGATTTGTCCATTCACGAAGGTCTGATCACCAGGTTTTCGCACTTTACGGGTTATGATGGGGTGTGTCGTTCGGTTTCAGGCTGCATTGGACATGAGTGCAGGGCCGATCAGGTTCCGATCGGTTTAGAGTGCCGAAGCGGTCGCCGAGAGGGCCAAGCCGAGACTGGGACGAGTCACGTCGCGTATAACCATGGGCGCAGTATGTTCAGGAGAGGGAGAGACTGATGCTGATGTTGGAGTGGATCCCGGGCTCAACACGCGGCTGTGAGGCCCGTATACAGGCGAGGTCCAGTTGAAGTATCTGGTCAGGGTTCAGTGTAATGTTAATGTCGATCACCTCAGCGGGGAGTGGCGGTAAGGCTGGTGCTACGGTTAACAGTGAAGCTGAAGGGGTGTCGCGTGTATTCCAATGCAAATGAGGCTGGATGCGTGAAGTGGGTTTCAAGTGTTGGTCATATCGGGTATTAGTGATACTCAGGAGAGGTTTTCGAGGCTTGATCCCTAAAGATATCATGAAGTTGAGAAAATACGAGTGATAGGACGGTGACGCACGTGAGACCTCGCGCTAGTGCCTGCACAATCCCGAGTCCACTTTCCAACAGTGCTCTGCCATCACGTTCGATACGAAATACTCTTGAGCGCTGAGCGTTGACGGCGACGATTCCAAGTCGACCTCGAGCTGAACTAGGTCGAGTTACCTGGCTTAGTAAACAGCGAGTCAAAGCTGCGAGAGTCGCGAACTGATGATTCCGTGAGAATTTGATTACGCCAGTATCTACTATCTACCATCACGCCCGGACCCCAGGGCACACGGGGACAGGATCAAGTAGCGGATAGACTTTGGGTCATCGCGAACGATAAACGAGGAAACGGGCTAGACAGGCTTGTCACCCAAAGTACCGTTGGGAACGCCAACTTCAGAAGAGAGTCCCCCACTGCCAGATACTACCACAGTTCTTCGCTTATCTCGTTGGCATCTCATCCCGATGGCCCAAAAGAAAGCGAAAGTTTCGTTGTCCCCCTTGTTTACCAACACAATTCATTCAGATGAAGTACCGCTGGACCCATCTCCCCTAACTCCACTCGGTGCAGATATGGACTGGTCGATCACAATTCCTTCAACACAGTCTAACTTGTATTGGCGCCGATATGCTGCGCAAGGCTTTCAGCTTCCTGGGGAACTTGCTGCCAACGGCCCACAATACCCAGGTAAATTACATGTGTTCACCACTAGTACCGCAAAGCCAATACTGCATTACAGAACCAGAACCTTTCAAACAGGTCAAACTCACAGACAGCATGAAGAAGCTCATCAATACCATATCGACAGATATCATTCAAACTTGGCCCCCATACCAGAGTCCTGAAGACATGTCCAAGAACACCTTACTCTTGGTGAACCCATATGCATTTGTTACACATGCATTCAATCCCAGGCTGCAACTGCTCGTCAACGAGGCCCAAAATTCACAACAACAGGTTGGGAATTGGTCACTGAGTGCATATGCAATATCTGATTAGTAATCATTAGGATGCTGTTTCACTAAAACTTCAGAAACTCCTGGAGGTATGATCATCATTTACTAATCTGGCTCTGTCTTATTTTTCAGGGTGCTTCAGTGGCAACTTATAGCCAGCAGGTGTTTTATTTATTTATGAAAAGTGTCGGTGATCTTGAAGGGGAGGGGGATCTGAAGCATTGCATTGCCAAGGCAAAGGAACATACATTTGTCATCAAGCAAGCAAAAGTGTCTGGGAAAAAGTGTAGGAAGCAAGCTGTTTGGATTGGATTGGAAAGGCCAGGATCTGCTTTCTGCGGCTTCTCTCTCATCTAACAGGGGTAATAGGGTACCAGAAGAGGAACTGGAGAAGCTTACAGGAAAGCATATGGTTGAAACACTTCAACAGGTTATTGATGGTGTGGAACATAAAGCTTTCACCAATGAAGGCTACATCTGCATCAAGGACAACACCTATCGTATATGTGCACCAACTCCTCATGATACACAAATGAGAGCTTGCATTTTTTGGACCAAGACATCTCCTGAGGATACTTCACCAACATGGGACAAGGTGGTAAGTAAATCTCTCATTATCTGCATTTCGCCTGAAAAAAAGGTTTTAGTTTGGGTCAATTGTCTACAATATTAACCTACTTGATACAAGGTTCGGTCAAGACAATGAGGAAGTTGCAAAGGATATGAAGGCCACTTTCAATTCAGTGATGTAGGTGCCACATGATTCTTATACCTTTGTTCAAATTCAGTAAATTATACAGATCAGGCTCCTCTAATCCTCTCATTCGTGGTAGAATGGCGTCTAGTGGAGTGATGACAAAGGCAATTGGACGCACCTCAACCTTTGGAACTCCTCGGGATGTCCAAGTAAATCATTTTGCTGCATATTTTAAAGGCATTATTCAACAACTTTTTCCCCACCTTCTAGATTGTTGTCCCAAAAGTTTCTTCAAAAAATCCAAAGGCAGCAACAATTGAAAAGGCTGCTGTACTACAACAACTTCGGCTGGAAATGCGGGAAGTGAGTGCAGGTATGTTTTGCAATATTTATTTTAAGGTACATTTTATGGTGTTCTACTACTAGTAATGCAAGCAAGAAATTTTTCTTTTTTGGAGGGTTTTATGCCAACTTTTGCTAAAAGACAAATGGTATGTTTTGCATTTGTTCAAGTGGTATTTGATGATTATTAAAAATAAATTGCACAGGAAACAGCATTGACCACCTCAAATGCAAGGAATATTTTGGGTTACCCCAACACATCAGCTTTTGGGACATATGCCTACTGTGCATCATCCCATACTGACCAAGATGAATCATCAACAAGTGGTTGGGTCATGAAGCGAAGTCCCAATGTGAGTCTGTTTTTTGTAGGGAAGTCTGTGCTTGTTGAATTTCAGCAGATCAAGCGGGATGAGAGCAATTTTGTATGGTGCTCTCATGCTTTGGTAGTTGAGTTGGCTGAGAATGCATTCTGGTTCTGGAATGCTCCAACGGACAAGCATGGCACAACAATGAACAGTTTGGCATTACACCATCCAAAGTCATACAAATCCTATATTACAAATGAGCCCAACAGGGCACAATGGACTCGGGCATCTGTTATGACACATGCAGTCATGGCAGCTGATAGAAGGCAGGAAGGATAGAGGATGGTCTGGACTTGGAAATAGTACACCTGTATGTATATCAGCCTTTGGTACTTTGGAAAGTGCAGAAAGTGGACACAAGAAGTTTATTTTTAGTCTGTAGATGTACTGGCTGCTGAAATATAACATATACTGGAGAGGTAGGTAGCCATGACCATCACAGATCTGAGGCTTGAGCTGAGCATTGCTGGCTGGTATTGGACTGTGGCAGATCTTGGCAAGTTGCATGTCAGCTAATGCCATTGTTTGTATATACATATACTTGAGATGTGGGCCACCGCTTGGCATGGTCCAAGGCCATATTCACCTGCACTGCCTTGAGAAGTATCCATGATATATGTTAAGAAATGCAATAATATATGTACTATGCTCAGCAACTTAGTATGTGCTCCGTTGCCAGCTGGAAAATAACATACAACGAGTATTCGGGTACCCTCAAGGCTCAACTGTTAAACAGTCACACATCTAAGAGTAAAGATAGACTCAGTTACGAGTATTTGTACTATATTAAGTGCATACCTAAGAGTAAAGATAGACTGCACAACATAAGTTAGAAAGATATGCGTAGCAATCATATGAAGCATCAATTCGCCGGCAGACATTACTCATCGTTGCCGAAAGCTGTGTGAAGCATGTCGTGCTCATCACTGGAAGGCCGGGGCAAATACATGATTCCGAAACGGTGTCCATTCCCGTTACGAGAGGAAAGCAGCGAGCTGTGGGTCACGACTGTCGGGTCGCGCCGTTCATGCATACTATTACGGAGCATATGTAGGGTTTCGCATGCCCAAACTTGAAAAGTCCAAGGAGTCAACGGATGCTGCATGCGGGCTAAGGCCCAAGGGAAGGCAAGTCAGCTAGTCTGCAATGGCAATATACTTACATACGGCGGAAGTCGTTGCCGCCCGAAGCATGTGGTACTCATAAAAAGGCCAGGGAAAATGCTCGAAGGGCACCAAGCTGGTGCCCCATTCCATGTTACGAGAAGCCCAGTGTGCATTAGTACCAGAAGAAGAGCAAGGAGTTGGCGGTTTTGTCTCAGGTCTCCGAGTCATTAGAGGAAGAGAGCCAATCACCACGTCACTATCTCGGTCTTCTCGCCCAACATACTAGAGGAAGAGCAGCGAGCAGGAGACGGTCATCGCGTCTCGGATATTGATGTAGATGCGTTGGGGAATGAGCATAGGTCGCGTCCGAGTCTCGCCGTTAGGTGACGTAGTGAGCAACGAGATCCTTGCAACCACCGGTACGATTCAGCACTCGAGATCATGTCCACTTGCAATGTCAGATGAGCAGCTTGGCACATGTAGGATCTTCCATTCCTGGTTTCGCAGTCGGGGACCAAAAACGCCCAACCCATACTACTACAACCCGTACGCACTTGTACTTCTCGATCCAACCGGAGGTGCACAATTGGTCGATGAGGCAAAAATGCGTCTCCTTGGGCGATTTGCTCTCAGCTCTACAGCTTGCCCTCTACTGGAGGACAGAACACGCCAGCAAGAAAGGGCTGGACCTGATTTCACCTTCATAAATCTTGTTTCCACCAGACTTGGAACATCATCCCGACCGACATTTTATTCGCCAATAAGTCCTCTAACGCGAGGATGCAAAAAGTTGTGATTAAAGATTTGGTCTATATTCGATTAAGACAAGATATTTAGAACAGTTATCAGGTCTTGCGTCGCTTTGGTGATGTCAAGAAACGGAATTGTCACGGTGGTACTAGCGCTGACCGAAATGTGGCCAGCTCTGGGTTGTTCGTCACAACACACAACAAGGAGGTGTAAGGACAGCTCGTCCACTATCGTTCTCGTCCTGAGCGGACCCTCGTCGTCATCGAACGTGAGTCCTTCGACCTTGGTGTTTTCAACACCCTCGTCTTTGAGAATTGCGTCCACCTCTAATTTCTGGGCATCCCACCACTCTCCTACGATTTCAGAGCTCTGGATCTCTCATAGTAAGGGCCGCATGGATGTACTTGCCAAGACGAACGGCATGAATTAAGGTGGTCGGTCGTTTTGAGGCTAGACTGGAGATATTTAAGTCGTTGAGTGAATTGAGTCTGGATGCATGCTGTACGGTGGAAATGGCATCAATCACGTTTGTTGAGATATCGAATTACATTTGATGGCTGAAGGAAAAAAATGATAGTGAGCGGAATAGCATCGCCTAGCACGTAAAAATGATCTTCAGTGATCATCGATGATCACTGAAGATCACTGGGTTTTGTCCAGTTTGGAGGAGCAAAGGTCACACATGGGCTGTTGGGGAGCGTGATGCATTTTAGCCTCGCTGGGTATAGGATGGACGTGGTATGCACCTAGGTATTGGTTGCGCCGGTCGGAACAAGACTTGAAACCGTACACGCACATAGAAGTCAAACCAGCTTGTT
This sequence comes from Amanita rubescens, assembly GCA_015039365.1. Lineage (NCBI taxonomy): Eukaryota > Fungi > Basidiomycota > Agaricomycetes > Agaricales > Amanitaceae > Amanita > Amanita rubescens. Next base: position 66,710 of record WION01000101.1, read on the forward strand.
CAGTTTCAAAAGTCAAAAGTTCAATTTCAATTTTCGAAAGTTCAAATTTGAAAAGTGAAAAGCGAGCTAGAGCCTAGCCCTGGTCGGCGACCGTACAAAGAGTCCTCTACCTTGGCTCCGATCACTGAAATTGTACATACAACTGCATTTTGTCAGCCTATACGTGGGGTTTTCACACCTATTTCACGCATTGCAGGAAATTTTCCGAGGCTGAAGTGTAAATGACTGAAGTTTAAATGAATTTGGCTTCAGTCTTATGTTGTTCATGTCGTCATTCCGTGGAATTTCGGCTGTTGTGGAAATCTTAGATCAGCGATCGTGATCTCGATCGCTCACGTTCACATATAGTTAGAAAGCCGTTTGATATCAAGGCTTTCTTATCAAACATGTGTAAGATACGGCCTCGGACCGGCCGTGCATTGCAGCGGCCCACATCACGCAAGTGGATGAGATGGCTCGTGGACACAGTATCACCTATTTAGGATTTGGCGTGGACATCGCACGGACAATATCCGGGTTACCCATCGACAAGGAAGGGGACCTAACTGGCAAAAGAGCCACGACTGTCAGGGTGACTTGGTCGTGTCACGACGCGTTAATCCGCATCATGGGTGTAACAGGGCTTTGGGAGGTACGTAGGCAAGCACAGTCCAGGACGCTCTGTTGAAAACATCCAGGTACTTAAACCGGCCGCAGAAACACGCAGCATGACAGAGCTGGCCATCACGGAGGGTTTTATCGCCAATCCACAGGGACTTCGCGGGTTTCGGATTGGAATAGACGCGAGTATATGGTTCTTTCATGCCGAATATGGGAAAGAGGGTGAAAATCCAGTGCTCCGTACACTTTTTTTTCGTTGCGCTACTCTGATGCGGACGACATTCTTGCCATTGTTCGTTTTCGATGGTCCGAAAAGGCCCAACTTCAAACGCGGCAAAAAGATTAACAAGAGCGGTCACAAACTTATTCCCGGCATGAAGGCTATCATTGAGGCTTTTGGATTCGAATGGAGGATGGTGCGTTTCCGTTTATTTCGATTATTTCCCTTTTTGATTAGCTCGTAGGCTCCAGCTGAGGCTGAAGCTGAGCTAGCGTATCTCAATAGAGCTGGCATCATTGACGCTGTACTCTCAGATGACGTTGATAACTTCCTCTTCGGTGCCACTACCGTAATCCGCAAGTGCGCCTTCCAGTCGCGATGTGATAGTCCGACTCATACCCCTTTCCAGTTTAAGCAATAATCTTTCTGGTAACAGAGCAATCCCCATCTTGAATAGCCAAGGCAGGGATGACAAGAACCATACAAGGTTATATCGAGCGTTGACGATTCGCAACCATTCGTCCATTTCACTTACCAGGGGCGGCCTTGTACTTATAGGCCTCTTGTCGGGTGGTGATTACGCTCAAGCTGGTTTACCTGGGTGCGGTATTACCACTGCCCACGCGCTCGCGCGCTGCGGCTTCGGCGACTCTTTATACGAAGCAGCTACAACCCTACCTGCTGATGCTCTCCCCGATTTTCTGATCCATTGGCGCCAAAACTTGCGAGAAGAACTTCGAACGAATTCTCGAGGAATCATAGGTCGTAAGCTGGGGAAACTAGCCAAACAAGTCCCCAACTCTTTTCCCAACATCGACATCCTGCTATCCTACACAAACCCCATGACTTCCGAGAGCCTTGGACGCGCAGCCGAGAAAAACGTGAAGCTGACTTGGGGGAAGGAGCCAGATGTTGGTAAACTGGCAGCTATATGTGAATTCTACTTTGAGTGGGGATACAAAGAAGCGATTATCAAGCGATCTAGGACGCTTCTGTGGCACTCGATCGTACTACGAATATTGAGGCGTGCTGTGATCAACGCGGAAACATCTGAACATAGCTCGTCCTCAACTACCATGCCCTCTACGCCGCGTAAAGGCAAGGACCGGGCCCATCCTCGCATTATTAATACGCCATCGAAAATGGTTGCGAAGCATTTTGCTTCGATGGGTCTCAACTCGCCAGAGCCTGATGATGAAGAGCCTCTTATTGTGATGATCCACTCTTCGCGAAATCATGCGAGCACGGATGGGCTTTTAGAATATCGTCTCGAAGTGGCACCCGCTCAGTTGGTGCGATTGGCAGAATCAGGCATCAAGGGAACGAGGGAGTCTGCGGACACGAACGAGTGGGCACCCGAGGACGATGTTGGAGAGGACGATGACGATGACGACGCTGGGAAAAAGACCAAGGGACCGAAGCCACATCCGGATCCGACAAGTCACCTGCGGCTGTGGATGCCAGCATGTATGGTGGAAATGGCAGAACAAGAGATCGTCGAAGAGTATAATGAGCGAAGGTCTAAGAAGGCTTCGAAGAAGAACGGGAAAGCTAGAGAAGAGTCGGGCGCTAAGAAGAAGGTATCAAAGTCCCACAAACCGTTATACGACTCGGACACAGATCAACAGCAACCCCTTGAAGACATGCTTGCGAAGAGAAAGGCGACGATACAGTCGGCTCCTAGCCGTAGAGCCGATGGACGGATGGTGCTACAAGCTTTGTTTGAAGAGAGCCAGGAAAGCGAATCCGACGCGTTACTTTCGACGCCCACTTTTACGGCACATTCACGCGCCGAATCTTCCAAGACAGCCGCCAAACCTGAGAAATGGAGAAAGCCCGGGTTCGGCTATCTCTTGTTATCAGATGAAGATGAGCAATCACCATTTCCGATTTCGTTCAACAAGGAGGACGACGTGTTCTCGTCGAGCGATACCCATGGCCAGCTAAATACGATGAGACCCACGAAGACGAGTCTGAAGCGTAGTCCATCGCAGACGTCGGATTTCGAACGATACCAGTCGCCACAGAAATCTCTGAAACGTACTTTGGTAGAAATACAAGCGCGGTCAACCTCTCCTTCGCGTACACGAGCTGCTAAAGCGAAGGCGATCAATACGTCCGCCATCGATATATCTCCGGACGACTTGGATGATTCCGACGCTCGTCCGGCTGCCGTCTCCATGCAACGATTTATTGTTCCGCCATTGATGCTTGCAAAGGCAAGGGCGCAGAGCAACCGCGCTACAAGGCCACGGACATTTAGGGATGAGACTTGTGACGTGATTGATCTAACGTGATCATATGATTATTGTATCCCAAGTGCGTTACCCTTGTCGCTACCTCTTCCCTCTTCGCCAAATTTGATAAACCCATCCGAGTCTGAGTTGTCGTATATATTTGACCCGTCATGTACAACCACAAAGCTTCCTCGTAAACTGATGTACTAGTATAAACACTTCAATAATATCTAATTTGTTTTCATTATAATGTCTGAACCTGTGGAATTGGTTGTTTTTAATATACAAAAAATGTCAAATTATATCTAACTAGCGGTCGTCATTGCAGTGCCGACACGAACCTTATGCCTGATTTCTTTATATAAAACTGTTTAAATCTATTATCTACCAGTGTCCAGACCAAGAAAGGGTAATATTTCGGTTGTGCTTGTATTCAAACCCCCAATTTCCGTTTTTTCGTTCAAGGTATTACTTTGGCCGCTACTCCTCCAAAATGGACAAAACACCATGATAATGCATTGCTAACGCGTGATCATGCATGATCATGCATGAAAAGCTCATGATCACGCGTTATCATCATTTTTAAGAAATGTTTCGTGATCATGCATCGTAAAAAAATCAAGAAACTCTCAACCACGCGTGAACCATTCATGATCAACGCGCGAGCACACGTGAACCACGCCTAACGAGGGTTCCGCAGATGAAGGGAATGACGACGCAGCAGGGTGGATGGGCTGCGTGAGGGCTGCTGTAGTAGCCTCAAGTAGGCGTATATCTTCGTTTGTACCATTTTGAATCTTGAAGACAGCTAGTGCATGTCACATGTTTGGCTACCACCTTAACAGGTGGCTCGAATTCATCCGAAGGTGTATGGATGAATGCGGCTTGCAGTGGGAAGATGGGTGAGATGGCAGGAGTGTCGAGATTGACAGCGTGGAGGCTGTCGAAACATTAGGTGAGGGCGTATCCTCGCTTTTCTTATTATGAATGTTGACGCCGGTGTCGTAGACCTGTCGTTCCTCTCCGATTTCACCCGAAAGAAGAAAATTTTGGGCTCGTTCGCAGACAAGACCAATTTGGGATTGAACAGAGCACTTGACGGAGCGCTCACGGATTGCGGGAAGTTTGTGTGAACTTCCCTCGATTTTAACAGTTCGTTCGGACTGTTTGGCTTCTCCCGCAACAGGAGAAGAAGAGCATTCACCAGACGGTGACAAGAAGGATTCACGGGAGACCCAGGGGGTCGAGTCCGTCTTATGATGGTGAGCCTTGTTGGTTGTTTTTTGACTCGTATTAACGATGTTCTGCACACGTCGTTTCAAAACCATAGGCGAGGACGGTGGTTCACCAAACCGCGGGTTTGCGGCTGGTGTTGATGCTCTCGTACAAGCATCAAGTTTTTGGTGAGGTATTCTGTTCACCGTTTGCTTCGTATTAACAATGCTAGACTTGTGTCGTTCAGAAACAACAGACAGGGACGGTTTAAGCTCATTCATGAGCCGGTGAGAAGGGCGGGCCCGTAAGGAAGAAACGGTCGTGGATTTTGGGCAAAGGTACGCGTTCAAGTGCGCTTGCTTGCTTTTCAGTACTAATCGTTCTGTTTCCATGTGTAGAACTTGGATTGGATGCATCTCCTGGGCGAGGAAGGCTGGGAGAGTTTACGACGACTATGTGCCGATTAAAACGTGTTTCGCCGGTTTGAGAGCTTCTGTTTCGGAGCTCTCTGTTACTAACGACCTTTTCTAGCTGTATTAAGACTAGGAGATGAACCGGAGACAGAGAAGACTGTCTCCTCTGACATTGAAGGAGTTTTCCCTCGGATGTCGACATTTCGCACCAAAAGCTGGCTTGACGATATATCAAGCCCAGTCGTTACCAATCAATACGTGATACATTTTTTGCCGCTCACCTACCGTCCCAAATGATATATCATCAGCACCGTAGCTATCGCAGCTCTTTCCCGCCCCCAATCCTCCCGCCTCTGTACCTAATTTGGCCAATCTAATGATAGAATATTTGTTTGTTTTCCGGATATATCATATTCATCACAAAAACTTTGGGCCCGGGGAGCCGCTAGTGAAAGCCGTAGTCAACTTCAATTGATTTTATGTTGCTGCGAAGGCTACCGGTGTTTTTTGAGTCTGCCAAAACATCAAATGTTTTGGAAAATAGTGCAGGCCGACAGCTAAAGCTCAAGCTGCTCAGAATATGTTAGCAATACTATATTCATCTATATATTGATAATATCACTGTGCAAAACGGTGGCTGAATGGTCTTATCCCCGCAACCTGAAAGGTGAAGGGTTCTATGGTGCATCCGATCATTGATCACATGATTATTAAGTAAGCTCACGTGAACTTGTCGTCTGCGCACAGGCCTCCGTCTGCTTACTCCTTTCGCCTTTTCCTCAGTGACCCTATTGCCTACGCACTAAGACCACCCTTATCCGATGATATATACATCATGCTTATGCTCGTCAGTATACACGAAATTTCGTCGCTCGACTTGCCTATACGATCGCCCTTTTTCTTGAGTCAATATTTCCATTTGATCGTCATTCCTATATCATCTTCGATTGCAGCCTATGTTCCGTAATGATTTTCTTGGATCTCCCCATGCCTTTCCGCGCATCTCGCTTGACCGTTTATGACCATGTTGCACAGCGGTGTGACAACATTATGGCCCGATACGAGCAAAATACCGGGTCTGAGATGGTTCTGGTCCGGTGCGTCGCATCAACATATTGGTTGTTCTCATGTAACCCATGTTCACTAATAGAAATTCAATCTCATCAATGACACTACACGAGCCAAGGATGTTTTCATGCTGAAAGTACCAACCGATGCCCCCAGAGATCTAGCATATCTTTTCGACTATCAGCTGACCGTGCTGAATTCGATCCGCATCAACGACAAACAGATTGAGTCGGACAACAACCAGGTACGTTTGAGTGACCCTCGGATCGTTAACACGGTAATAATTCTATGCAGAACTTGCTATCAGACTACGGTGGTCCTTTGTTCAACCTTCATCAGGCAAAATTGGTGCAGAGGAACATTGTCGACGTAGAAGGAAAGCTAACTGCCCCGTGGCATGAATATGACAAATTGCGCGCGGGCTCGGTGGTTCTCATGAGAATATCCTTGCGTACATACACGCCCACGGACAGTTACCCACCCAAAAAGGTGTCATTCCATCATGGTTAACAGAACGCCGACCGAAGTACTGACCCCTTATAGATAGTTATACCAGATTTACACAGACAGAATCAAAGTCTTGTTGCCATCATACGATCCGATCGATGAACGCCCCATACGTGGTGTCATCGAGAACATTGCGCACAGCGAGGAAGACAAAGAGGGCGACAGCGACGACGAATTAGTTAAATCATTCGATGGCCGCCGCACGGACCAGAAAGAAGTTGGTCTCAAGCGTCCAACGTAACGTGTTTCTTTCGTCTGATAAAAACTGTGGTCTTATACTATTGGTCAGACCCCCACAGCTTCCTCAAGCAGCGCTCCGCCGCCTCCTGCCGTAAAACAGGCGAAAACGCCCAGCAGGAAAAGTGCCGACAAACGACTCATGAAAGAAATGAATTTGGATTAAGAACGGCGTCGCTTTCCATTTGTTCTATTACAGCTAAAAGAATGTATAATGTGTAACTGTAAAAAATAATGGTGTCGCTCAACGTTCAGTGAAGAAAAAAAGTGTTCGTGTTGCGGGTTTGCCGCGCAGGCGGGCGTAAAGCTTAATCCCCGCAACCTGAAAGGTGAAGGGTTTTACGGAGCAGCAACCGGTCAGGGGAGACCATCGAGCACGTGATGATCATGCAACCGCTCTTCTGGGTCTGTGCGCACTGCGCACTGCTACCACTTACATCCTCGTCATAGCCCGTGCACGACACTCCTTTTCACGTACCCTTATATTACCTCTTGAATAGCCGGACTCAGATGTACGCCATTTCCGGACGTTCCTCATGCGGCGCGCATCACATAACATCGCTTTTTACATAAAATCGCTTTTGACTGTGTCTGTTATAACCGCAAAGGTATATTTCGTGTCATTGACGAGAAGTACGAACGTAAGTGTCGCATAAATACAGGGTTCGCCGAATCTCTGATCTAGTCATAGCGTCAATACTGCATGGGCATTTTCATATACAATTGTCTACTGACCGCTCGCATGGTTCCTGTTCTGGAAAAGGAAAAGACATCGGGATGCGGACTCGCCGTGCTGGAACCTGGACCGTCGACGACCACGTCGTCACCTCCCCTGTTAGCTCGCTAAAATTCAACCCAGTTCAGCGGTTTTTTCTTCTTTCAATTCTACCTCGTAGTGATGCCTCGTTCTGGTCGAGTCCTTCGTAAGCGGGGTTCGAATCCTGCCTACCATACTCCAGTAAACAGTTGAGCAAAAGAATGACGCATATAACTGCCAACCCGCCAACTCAAAAGGAAAAGAAAAACCTTCTGATTCTGTACCGGTCATCCCTAGCGTTGACCTTACGAACGCCGCAATTGCCACCGCTGCCACACTGCTGCTGCTCCTGTCGACACTCTTGCCGCCGCTTCTATCGACATTCCTCCGGCCCCGTAGCTGACCCTCCCGTTACCGCCGCCGCTGTTACCGCTTCTGCCACAGCTCCAAAGAACAATAGCCGGCCCCGCCGTTAGTCCCGTTACCGCTCTGTACCGCTTTTGCCGCCGTTCCAGCTGCCCCCGTTGTTACCACTTTTGCCACCGCTTTTGCCGACACTGCAACCACCCCAGCTGTCATCGTTTCTGCCCTACCGCTTCCTACTGCTTCTGCCAAGACTGGAAGTCTGGAACTGCTCCTGCCGGCGCCGATGCCTGCCACCGTTTAATGTATGGAATGATATACTACCGTTAACCTTCCCAATGCAGTATTCTCCACCCTGGATTTTGGCTGTCACCGCCTCTGTCACTCCTGCCTTGTCTTCGTTCATTTCGCGTCCTGGACCAATGCTCACGGCCACCGCGGTTGTTACACCCTCCGACTCTCCTGTCGCTAATGCGGCGAAAGCTGCTGTATCCTCTGAGATTTTTACAGTGCTGGAAATTACTGTCGAAAACTGTCCAGTGTCCAGCATTCTGTTTACTTCGCAAAGCAATGACAATGATTCCCAAGTTCTCTCACAATGCTGATTATGATCCCCTTCTCTCAATCGTTACGTTGACTACCTTTCCTTGCAGAAAATCTTCTCAAACTGTACTCTCCACCTCTTTTCACCACCGGTAGATTTTACTTTGATGCATTCACGTACGTAGTTTATGTTTCCCCCCTTACCTTTTCTTTTTTATGGTGTAATACGTTGATCACCACAAATAGAACCAAACAGCACGCATAGATAACGTCGAGACTCGAGAGTCTTAAGTTCTTCCTTTCTCCGTTCTTCCTGTACAGCCTAGGTACCTTTGTTCGCTCTCGAATCACACCATGATCCTGTTCTGTCTCCGACCGATTGGTGTTTATCTTCGTGGTTTCTACTCATTGTACTATATTATTTTTGAAGTCACCCGCTATAAAACTCTCGACGGCATACATACTAGTTGCGGGTTTTGCCGCGCAGGCGCGTACAGTTTAATTTCATTCACAACATACGAAAAACAAGAGTTCACGTGATCACGCCGAAACTTCGCTTTGGCAGAATTTCGCAATTCGCCCAAAAGAATGCATCGCTGAGTGTATCACGTACCTTCTTTGGGTTGTTTCTTGAGATATAGTAGCTCTTGGTGCGTTGAGAGGCTCAGGAAGAGTAAAGGTCAGACGAAAGGACACTACTAGGGCAGTGGGCACAAGTTACTTAAGACTCGGAAGTCAAAACTCCTTCAAGTCAACGACACCCTATCGATGTTACCAGAGTCCAACAGCATGTAATACATACAGACTGCACTCCGTATTAATGTAATACTCTTGTAGTTCGATAGAAACTCAATTCATGCGACTAGAAATGTTGTTCAACGCTAATTTCAATGGATTCCCTGGTTGCCAGTGCATTCCTGTCCCTACACCTAGCCGACAGCCTACGAACCACACCCAGTAGTCAAAACTCTCGCCTTACCTCTCGGACACACACCGGCCTGTTTAGTACGTGCTGGTTTCGACCGTTTCGTATGTTTTTTCTCCAGGGCGTCCCACTTCCTGTCCCTACACCTAGCCAACAGCCCTGCCAAGCCTACGAAGCACACCCAAACTCTCGCCTTACCTCTCGGTCACACACACTGGCCTGTTTACGTGCTGGTTTCGTGTGTTTTTTCTCCAGGGCGGCACGCGCGTGAGGTTTAATGTGGTTGGTCCAAAAAAGGAAGGAGGGCGTGCCAAATTCGGCCAGGCGCATTTGGTGATTATGTATGAATTTCCCATCTGCACGATGAATGACCGGCAAATATGTATAACCCATTTACGCTCGTTTACAGAGCTTTGGACGGTATAGCCTCACAATGCATTGGTGATGCGTGAACAACTCACACACGTGAAAGCTGACGACACAGTGGAGTCTTGAGCTCTCAGCTGTGAAGACGAGAAAAAAGAACAGCTAAGCGCGAAGGAGGCTCGTTGCTCTCAAAGAAAGCGTGAGCGTCGGCTGACGCGCAAGAGAGTTCGAAGGGATCTCGGACCAATTGTCCAATTTCGCGGAACATTCCGAGGCCGAAACGAAGTGTAGGCTTCGGTCTTATAACCGATTTTTGGCTGAGCTTTCTTTGCTTTCCACTGTAGTTTAGGACATGTATAGTCGTCACGTCTGTTGGATTATGCCGGTTATCGCTGACAATCACGGAGTGAGTGGTTTGCTATACTACGAGCATTTGGCGCTTGGGCGCATGCGCGGGAAAGTCGGGTTGATCCGACTTTCCTATTTTGGTATGCTTCCTCGTGGAACATTCGTTGACATAGTGGCTTACTCATATAGACACATACCTCAGTCGTTTGCGTACACGACTGAGGTGAGCAGCGAGCTACATTTATATTATAGCTGTTTCCATATATTTACTTACTCGTACTAGCTCGTTACTACTTCTACAGGTTAGCTAGTACAATACAGTCATTTGCATACACGACTGAGCTCATTACTACTTCTACAACGTCTCAAAAAAATTGATTGCTACTAATGATGTATACTATTTCTGTTCATGAGGGTAACAGGCACTTAAGAAAGGCCTCGGACCTGCTGCACGTAGTGGCGGCCCATACTTGCCAAGTGTATCATGGTACAAATATTTCACTATTTGTTCTTCGCCAGATCACCGACATTGGACTTCAACTGGCGGAATCGATGTGAGATTCCCATGTCAGATATTATTTGACATGTTTTCCCACCCTTCTTGTATGAGAATACTTCTTGGAAATCCACGGGATAGGCTTCTTTTGCTGCAGTGGCTTCTGCCTTTTCTTTCTCCTTGCGTTCTTTCATTAATCCCTTCAAAATTTCTGATGGCGTATATCTCTTTCCTTGCATAGACCACTTATACCAAAATGCATCTCGACCAATCGACTGGTACTCAGTCATCAGGAACTTTGGAAGTAGGAGCAAATTCAGCAGAGTAGAATACTATGGAATATTCCAGCTCACATTCCATTTTGACCATTGTTGCTTCAGCATCTTCCATTGGGCAGAGCGATGGTAAACTGCATGATAGTATTTCAAGGGAACTGGTAATCCATTGATTATTAGCGGAGAGTTGGAGCCCCAACTAGGCCAGGAATCATCCCAGACTTCAGACAAACGTTCGATGTCCAGACCAATACTAGGAGGTGGCTCTGGAATGTCTTCTGCCATGAAAGGAAGTGTTCCCTTCTGCAGATGTAAAACTCTATACCCTGCTGAGGCCTTAGCTGGAAATGCAGACGGTGCCGCCGCTGGTGGGCTTGGTGGACGATAAGAGGCCTGGAAGGTGCTGGTCTCTGTGTTTTGCCCCGCAACCTTGCTTCCTGCCAGACGCAGGGATTCCGCCGTTTCCGTTGCCTAAATAGATGCATGAATACAACCGATGTTCCATATTTATGGCACCTTACCCATTGCAACAGGTCATTAGATCGTTTAGGAGACGTATCAGATCCCAATACTACATCTACGCCCTGATTTCTTCCGACTTTGAACGACTCTTGCCAGCGTCTCGTGGACAGTTTTCTTGGACTTGAATGGGGCTTTGGCCCAGGTGCGCCTCTACCACTTTGGGGGCCCTTATGTGTTCGTATATTTGGCGAAATTTTTCTACAAAAATTCGTCTGATTTAGAGGGCTGGAATTTCCGAGCATGGCATGACATACGACCATCCATTTTTGCCCTGACTTTGGAATTCCTCTAAGGCTCCAATGTAAGCCTTCTTTTTCCTCTCCACGGGCTTCAAGCTAAGCGAGCGACACAGACTGCGCAGCTCGGGCACCGTCATCCGGTATCTTTGAATCCAGAGATATTCAACGGTGCATCAGAGGCCTGATGGCACTCACATGTTATGGTGGATGGCTTCTGAACGAAGCATCCAAGTTAAGAATTAATGTCACTTATCGCTCCCCATGTAAAAGCTCTTACCCCGCGGCATCCCTTCAGCGTCTCGTTGTTCCTCTCCAAACATATCGTCAGATGCTGCATCCATGCATGCCTCGTTTGTGAGTTGTTGTGCCTCTTTCGATCTTTCCCCCCCAACGTCTGCTTCTCGCACAACCATGAGGTGCTTTTTCTTCCCTTCCTCTTCTGATCCATCTCGAACAATGGCGCTTTCGGATGCTTGTTCACTAACTTCGCCTGACGTCGTATCTGCACTGCCTTGCTGACCCTCTCTCAGTTGTGCGTCATGCTCCTGCCCTTCACATGGCCGTTAGCTCGTTTCTGGCGTTTCCACAATGTACAAAGCGTTGCTCCTCACCTTGTGTCTCAGAGGCTTCTTTTGCCTCCCCATTTTTATATGTACTGTCTGATGTCATGTTCATACGCTGCGTAGTACACACTTTTGAGCCCTCGGCATTGGTTTGTGCTTCCACTACGATTTCCTCAGCATCAGCTTCCCGTGCATGTGTGCCGTGCCTTTTCTCTTCCGATCCGCTGGCAAGTGACATGTGGCCACGACACTTCTGAGTTGACATTCGAGGAGATCCCTTTCGAAGGTTTGCTGCGTGCACAATGCTTTCCGGAGCATTTTTGGTCAACTTTATCTGTCTCCGAAGTGTGCGTCTAGGACTCAACATCACTGTGAGTCGAAGCGTTTGTTTTTCATTGATTGGCAATTGAACTTGCCGCTACGGTATTGCTACCGCCGCCTGCGCCGGCAACAACCTTGCTTAATGCTTTTCTCAATGATCATCGAACATCTGCCACATCTTAGTAGGTTCGCTGTCGTATCTATATTACACACCCGGTGAAACATCAGGTTTTCGGTATTTTCCGCTTTGGCCACTCCTTGATCACTCCTGCTCCGACACCATCTTCAGCTCCTCTGGCTCTAGCAACGACCGCTCCCGCTGCTCGCGCTCTGTCAACAACCGCTCGGAGTACTTTGACTGTGGCGGTGAGTGATCTCTCCCACTTGAAGGTGTGGGCCGCCAAGCGGCAGATCCGAGGCCAAATTTCTTTTTTATTTTACTTACTGCCTTTTTCAGAAAAGTTGACATAAGCAGAATTCTCACAAAACAATATAGCTCCCTGCCAAATGTATCGGGATAGCCTGGAGAAATGTGGTAGATTTCGTAGGTTGGGAACCAAACAGCAAAATAATGGATTTCAGAAATCATGTTCCTCCGTCATCTGAACCAGCCGTACATGCTGACATCAAATGCCAGATGATCGGTGCGTGCACTTGCGATATGTCTTGAAGCTTTTTAATGTTGAATTCATCAATAGCATCCCAGGTTGCTCGATAGTCCCAAGACTGGCTACCCTCCTTTGCATGAGCCCGGCGGAGATGTAAGCGCCTATCTCCTTTTTTATCATGACTTTACTCTCATCTGCAACGAGAGCCGAAACGAGCCTGACAGCCCAGGTTGTCATTGCCGGAAGTGAGTGCCTGATCTTGGACACATCATGAGCCGTTGAGAACCGTCCATGAGAAGGTATTGTATCATCATCCTGACGGTAACTTGTCTCCAGAGCATTCTGATAGATTGATTCTAGGATTTCGCCTATATGTGTTGCAGTCATGCCATCGAGCATGGAAGTCAACATTCTCTGATGCAAAGAACTTCGATTGGCTTTCTGAAGCACTCCATTGGTCGCAGGCTTTTCCAAGCGAAAGAGAATCTGAAGGAAACTTGACAGCGTCCAAAGAGATATTCGAAGCGCGAAAATACTCAAGATTTGACTCCCCCGGCCGATTCATAGCACATCATTACGGCTGGGAACGAACTACGTCTCGACTGTTTATACTAGCGAATGTTACAATACAATAGAAATTGGGATAGAGCAGGAGTGCGAGAGCTCAAGCTAGCGTAATAAGTGGTGGAAGACGACCCAGGAGCAAGGTTAATCAAACAGACTCGGATAACTTTATGGCAGCGGCAGCGTGATGCTCATACTCCAGCAATGTAACCAAGAGCAATCAGAAAGTACAAGAAGAGGTTGAACAAGAAGAGTCTTGAATAGCACAAGGCCTCACCGATGAAGTCATTTTGCCCGGTACGTCGGTGCCCTTTTTTTTCTTCTTTTTATGTTGTCCACGTCGTGATTCCGTAGGATACTTGCATTTTAGTGATCGTCGTAAGCATTGACTAGGGTAAAAAAATGGAATGCTCGTCTTCAGCACTGCCGACTATTTTTTTTTTCGTAAGCCTGGGGAAGAACTCACTTGCAAGAGAGGTCATTGCTCCCGTCTTGTGGGCGTTCGCACATGATCTTACGTTCCCTGCAGAATAAGCATGCAAGCTTTTGCTTCTTTTGATCCGATCCACCTCTCATGATCGTCTTCAACCCTCTTCGACCCTGGCTACTCGGCGACAACATGCGTGACTTGTGAGATTGTGTGTAAGACGAATGGGCCGAGGGGGTCCGTGATGGCTTGGGCAATAGTGGTAGTGTGAATAATGTCATGGAGGTGCCCACGCCAGATTTACTCGCTTGCCAATCTGAGGGCCCCGGTGTGGGATTGAGCGGGTTAGAGGCCTCGGTAGTCACCAAGGTAGTTATAGACGGGGATGATGACCCTGATGTTCTTGATTGCTGCGTGGAGCTTAGGCCAACGTAGTATAACATTTGAGCGGACAGCTCAGAATAGGTTGAGATGGGCGGACATTCCGAATGAAGCGTTGGCAGCTGGGCCATGCCAACGCATCTATCTTGGCCCTGGTTCTGAACCATGCGATCTTGATCTGCGATAGTACTAAATGAAATAGGTGCTCCAACGTGTTGACCGTGACCGCCGCCCGTGGAGATATCAATACCCATCCCAGACCACCTAGACGACACGTGTGGATGATTGGGTTGGGATAACTTTAAGGTTGGGGCAAGTGATCGGCCTTAATAAGGAACGAGAAGGCAATAGGAATGCTCACTGCATGATTCCCAGAGCATTCATGGGTTTCGTAAAGGCTGTTTGAAGACGACTGTTGGTGATCGCGAACAGGTTGGGCCGAGTGGGTGTACATCAAATAATGAGACCCAGCCTTTTGTTTGCAGCAGCCTTCGGTGTCGCAATAAGGTTCGTTCCAGCCCGTGACATGCTCAGTATGTTCCGAATGACGATATTGAGGTACCGCATCCACGCTACGTTTCTCGAGGTCGTATGTGCTGGTACTATACGTAGTAGAAAGCTGGCTTTCTTGCACATGGAAGGTGTATTCCGAGGACTGTCCCAACAATGTCTAATCAGCTCTCGAAGCCTTAGGAGGAAATGGTACGGAACTTTACCAGATTAGGTAGGCAGCTTTCCAGTTGTTGGTGGGCATCGACAGACTGGTTGCAGACGAGGATGGTGGGAGGACTGTGCCACCCGTCATCGCTACGGTAGCAGAGAAATTGACCATTGAAAATGGGGTCCAATAATGATCTATGAGAATTTTCAAAACCTTGAAAAGGCCTTGCAGGCCTTCCGCTGCTGGGGGATCCTAGCGAACAATGAACTGGGAGCACTTGGATCCTGCGCGCACTGGGTTGCCAGGGATCATAACTCCGTTCGTCGATGGGGATGGTTGAGTAGTAGCTTGTGGAGAGCGCCATCCTTCGTTTGTTTCTGATGGCAAACAGCAAGCAATGCTTATCCGCATATGAGGTTACTAATTTAAAGAAGGTTATTGCCGAGGTACTAATCTGGGGTGATCTGCATACTATATATCCTTGACTATGTAGTGACTAGTGATAGTCCATTGGCACCCGTCACGCGTTCCTCAGGTCAGGCGCGTTAGCCATGAAATAGGTTTACTCGAAGTAACTGAACCCCAACATTTCCATACGGCATAATGAGCATGAATTCTACTTAGTTCCGAGACCGACTGAAAGGAGGAATCGTTTTTTTTTAGTGTCGAGTTTTTTGTAACACTTTAAATTGCCGATGATGGCCGAAGCCTTCTACAAACCAATGTATAATGTTCATTGTCTAGCTTGTAATATATAGAATCTCAATTTTGAGGAGCTGAGATCGCTGTCTTCGTTTTACTTCTGCATCGGTAAATGCCGACTCGCGACTTGGCAAATTTGTGGGATGTGGGCCACGAGGCTGGGCGGTTTCACAAGTCATATGTCTTTTTATTTTTTTTAAAAAAAATGAGGCCATTCGGCCCACAAAATTCTAGACAGACGATGAGAGAGCGTTTCAGCAAGTCGTTCGTCGGAAAATGGCTAACTTAGCATGTTTCAAGTCTCAACATTCTTATTTACATGTCTTTAACGTCGAGAAATTCTAGGCCTGATGTGCGCTGCTTGGACAGCACTGTAGCCTAACTGCTCGGATGTGTTGCGCGAACTGCTCGGATGTCTCGCATAGAGCCGTAGGAAAAAGCCACGAGAATCGCCGTCCGCTGCTCGGATGTTTCGCGTAGAGCTGTTCTTCAGTACTCGTGAAGCGCCGGCTTCGCGGGCTGCAACCTTGCTTTCAGAGAGTATGTAAGTCTCTTTTTGACCCGTCTTTAATAGAATTATTCATGAACCCATTTGATCCCCGTTACTCATATATACAACATTAAGTATGAACTTGCCGTATGTTCAATTAAAAATCATGAAGCTGACATTAAATAAGTGAGGACCAGAATATGCGGAAAACATAGAGAGACTATCTATCACACTGAAATTTGGTACAGTGGCGGACAGCGAATACGATCAATACAATATTAGAAAATTGTCCGTTAGCCAGCGGTGACTGAGTTTTGACTGTGCAGACCATAGGAAAAGAGGCAGCTAAAAGCCATCGATCAATGTCACTCTCCCCGATGCTCTTTGTCATATGCAACGACTTTCTCAAATCGTTCTATATAACTCATCAGTTACCAAATTCTGTTATGCGCCCCTACTTACGATATGCTCGTCGTCTTCTTTTCCTTTTCCGGCATCGCCTCGTACCCGGATTTGTACACTTCCCAACTGACCACCGAAATTGGCAGAGACGAAGACGGCCCGTTAGTCACGCTTTATTCCCTGAGTCTCATTGAGATTCCTGTAGATGTTGGGACGATCCAGTTTGCAGTGGGTAGAGGGGAGATGATCTGCGAGAGGTGGTGGAGAGGACGCAGAGGTGGGGGCGTAGGCCATTTCGGGAAAGACGCAAAACACACCCAAATACCACCACTTCGGAGTAGTTTTGCATTAGTTTGGATGTCGTCTGTTTGAGGCCGTTGGTGCGGCCGTTGTACAGTGCGAATGTGATGAGGTAGGTCATGGCGTAGGTTGCAGGGAGGAAGAGCGGGGAGTAATCGTTGAAGGCTTGCGAGTCGAATAGGTGTTGGGGGTGAGAACGTGGGTGATGTTGTAGGCTTGGGAGAGTTCGTTGTAGGGGTTGCTGTAGGATATAGGGAAGTAGATGAAGTATCGGCTCTGGGGCGGGGGTTAGATGGGTGGGTGAAAACGAGGGGAAAGTTGGGCTCACTTAGTATAGTACAACACCCCCTCGAAATTGCATGAACTAGTCAGCGAGTTGAGATCTGGTGGTAAGAATCCTTGCGCACGGCTATCACCAAAGACAAGTAGTCAGCTCGGATGTATGTCCTTGTCGAAAATTGAGTCACCCGGTGATCTGAGCTGTCGACATCCACGATAGAATCGCACAAGGTCCGAGACAGACTCTGTATACTCGATAGCATCCTGATGTTTTGATAAAGCGAGAGGTAAGAGCGCGTTGGTATTCGTCGTGAAGGACGACCCATATTTTGGAGACTGGAAGAGAATGGTTCATGCATAGAGATGGAATCTGTAGATAGGATGATATGAGTAAGGTTTTGGAGGATACGAAACGACACATACCATCCACGTCCATTATGAATCCATTTTGAACGGCATCCGGTCTTCACAACTTGGCAATGTGGGCAGCTCTGGCTTATGTCATGTAGAGCTTGGATGTGTCGCGTATTGTCATTCTTCCGCGAATTGCCGCACGTTGCATGGATGTCTCACATAGATTTTAAAGGGTCACGGCTCATCATAGAGGGATTCCGCGTCGTTGCAAGAGGTGCCAGTGGGCGAGATTAGGCACTGGTGGGGTGTAGAGGGATCATGGGTGGGTGTAAAGAGTTCCATGTGGTTGGAAGAGGCACATCGGCAGACGATGTTGGCATTTTTCCAAAAAAGGAGAGGTTCGCCGCGTCCTTTCAGGCCTCGGAAACGCCGAGACAGGTTGGTTGCATCATCTAGAATCTAGATAACACAGCTGTGAAAAGAAGTCAATCATAAAATGTCGCGAGAGGTGCCAACGGGCGAGATTAGGCACTGTTGGGGTGTAGAGGGATACCGCGTCGCCGCCAGAGGTGCCAGCGGGCGAGATAGGGCACTGTTGGCGTGTAGAGGGATAACGCGATAACGGCTGGGTGTGCGGACGATGTTGGTATGTTTCCCAATGAGATGTCGTGTAAATTGGTGGTATTTTTCCCAAAAAGGGAGATGTCCCATAAAGGAGACGTTCGCCAGCGAGCCTCTCCTTTTTTAGAAACAAGCTAAGCAGATAGTAGGAGGTCGCAGGTGGGCGTAAATGGGTTACGCACGGTTGGAAGAGGTACCTGTGGGTGGGATTGATTATGGAGAGGTGTAGAGGGGTCACAGGCAGGTGTCAGGCCTTTCGCGTTGTTGTAAAAGATGCCAGTGAGCGAAATTGGGCATGATGGGGTGTAAAGGTCTATCGCTTGAGCCCGTGAGTAGCGTAGGACTCTGCCACGCGAGCGGTCATATAGCAGCACAGGCATGGGTCATAGGAGGCGAGGGCGAACGACAACTTGAACGATATTGCTGGCCAATCTCGTGCACCTAAAGAACCATTCGCCATGCCCCCGCCCGCGGTTTTGTTACACCAGCACCCCATGGTTCTGTAGAACCGTTCGTCATCCCCCGCCTGTGGTTTTTTTACACCAGCACCTCTATGGTATTTTAGAACTGTTCTCCATGTCCTCGCTCACGGTTTTCTTACACCACTACCTCTTGGTTTTGTCGCACTGTTTGTCATCTTCACGGTCTTTGAGAACTATTCCCCATCCCCTCACCTGCGGTTTTCTTACACCAGCACCCTCATGGTTCTTGAGAACTGTCCCCCAAGCCCCCACCCACGGCGGTGGTTTTGATACACCAGCCCTCCCCCAGTTCTCGAAAACCATTCGCCCTCGCCCGCGGTTTCCTTACACCAGCACCCCATTTCGGCGTGCCATGTACCCTTACTGCTCCCGTAGTTCTCCTCACTATCACGACATCCTGCACTTGTATTTCTCTAGCACTCCCCATGATTGCTCCTGCACCATCTTTCCTCTGCCCGGCCATGGTTTCTTATTGCGCATTGAGCGCGATGTCCGCACACCAGTACCACGCTTACCTATATTTTGAACACGGACCTTCCAACTAAAACCTTGTGCCCTCACCTCTGTGCATCCACTCTAGTCATTTCATACACCCCTCCGTCGTGCTCCCTTCGCTCTATCAGCCATACTTGTCTACCCTGCAACCTCCTGCAACCCTCAACGACTGTCACCTTCCCGACCATCATTTTTCCTTTCGGCAAATGGGATCTGATATCTCTACATAATAAACTCACCGTACACCCCGAAACGAAGTGATATCAACCATGATCGGGCGTTTCAGCTGCTGTCGCAGATATTGATGTCACCCTGAAACCCCGTATGCACGTGTCTGGCCAACGGTATAAAATGGATCAATTTCCATCGGTGAGCGTTCTTTCCTCTCATTTCATATTGTGTTGTGTCATCCTCCCGTCCTCCTTGCAGGTCGTATGAGTGTTCGGTCTTTAACATCCGACGATTGACAAAAGGGTGAGTCCATGCTTCTAGCTAGTGATGCAATAACTAATGCTAGTTTTTGACACTCCATCGGTTAGACCTTTTGCTAAACTGTGGGTAGTATGCATAACTGGAACTGTCTCCCTCATCCGACCAACTTCTTCCATATGTATTTATCAAATTGTTGGGTACTAGTGTGTCCAACAGCACGTCGCCATCCGTGATGAGGCAAATGTCATGTCACTCATATTCATATGGATATACTTGTGCTACGGGTAACTTATACTGGTAATAAGTAATGGGTATGCGCTATGAGGGTTTACAATTGGGTTCGATACCATAACTAGACATACATTGTTCCTGGCAAGTACGTATTGTTTTTTTGCTGACTTGACAATATATAACTTATTTTAAATAAAGTTTTGAGCCTCACACATATTATGCTCATTGCATGACCACTGGGCAAGGATCGAGGGATGGATTGGAGGTGTAGGAAGGAGTGTGGCGACTTGAATATGTCACCAGCAATGAACGCCGCCACTGGGAGTGTTTTGCGAGTGCTCCTGAAGAGCTCGCAGTGGTCTCAAAAGGCTATATGTATATGTGTGTGTATTAATAATGCAATTCCGTCAATTAAGAGCAAATGAATTGTGAATGCCGAGGTTGGCGTCGTGGTGATGACTTTGGGTTTGGCACGCCTTTGTGGACGTGCCAGAGAGTGCCAGGGAGGTCGACAATGAATTTGAGCTGTTTGGTGAAGAGGCAGAGGGAGCGGAACGTTGTGTCCGTCTTCGTGAGTTCGGAGGTGCAACGGGGATGAGGTCGGCGATGACTTTGGGTTTGGCGCCTTGGTGGACGTGAGTGCTCGTCGACAATGAATTTGAGTTGTTTGGCAAAGAGGCAGAGGAAGGTTCTGGAGATATTGGTGCGGATGTCTCGGAAGCCGGGGTGAAGACGGGTGAAGGCGGGGGGACACCGGGATGTGGTCACGTACTACATGACGCAGACGAAGAGTTGTATGTTGCCAGGCGGTCGGTTCTGGGTGCAGTGACATCAGTGATGTAAAAAGAAACGAAAGAACGGCAGTGGACACGCGCGCTAGCAATAATTCGCAAACGTGGATAGTGTTATCGGGGCGTGTTCGTTAGGTCCTCGCATTGTACAAAGTTCTCAGAGGCTTTGGCATCCTCAGTGGCACTTGCACGAAAACATTGAGCTTGTAAGGGTCATCATCATCATCCCAGAGCCTTGTTTGACGTCCTTCGGACCTTCTCGCATGGCAAGATACTTTTCATCACTCATCGTACGAAGGAAATATCCCTCGTTTCAGATTACCAAACAGTGTTCTGTGAGCTCTAGTCATCCACAAAATGGGTGTTGAGTCTGGAAACAGCGCAGACCTGCGTTGGGAAGGTCTTGAATGATTACTTTGAAATGCCAACGATGTCTACGTTGACGGTCACTTGGGTACTACTAAGCAATTATAGACTCGCCCGCCTAGACGCCTCCCAAACCTCCCTTTCTTCGGCCAAGCTTACTGGGACTTTATGTCGAGGCATCCGATGACATATTTTTCTTAATATGTGTAATCATTAACACTTGGCGACTTGAACTTACTACTACAAGTGGTAAAGAACTATATCTTTTTTTAATAGGAAGTTTATATTGGAAGGCTAAACGAGAACAGTGTAGGTACGTCTGTATGTAGTATGCATAGCGCCATCGGGCGTATATGAGAGGAATGAAACGTAGCCGGAGAAAATTATGAGGTGTAGGATTCGGTAAGTCATTCAGAGATGAGTTTCAGGTAGAGAGAGGGAAAAAAGAAATCACGGTACATCAAGTGGGAGATGATCAAAAGAGAAAGCGAGAGGATTTTCTTTTATGAATTTAGCCAGTAGTTTATTCCGAGGCCGTAGCGTAGCGTAGGTCTCGGTCTTATGCCGATGAACCGACGCCATGTTCCGAAGCGTAGCATAGGTCTCGGTCTTATGCCGATGAACCGACGCCATGTAACGTTCCCTTTAGCTAAGCAAATTATGTAAGCATTTCTGCGTCACTTTGACAATGTCGCGTCCAGCATCTGTCGCTTCATGTCACTTCATGCCGTTCATATCAAACCTGTATGTGCATACCGATGTACAATATGTTCTACCTAGCATAGTGTTCCGAGGCCTTTTACCCTCCAATTTTGTAACAGGCATTTAAGTAAGACAACGGCAAATTGCCGAGGCGCGGCCACGCTGGACCAAATAAAGCACAGCCACATGTCTCATTACATGAGACGACTCAACACCCGACTAAAAAAGAGGCCTCGGACCTGCCGCACGCAGTGGCGGCCCATACTTGCCAAGTTGTTATTTGGATTGGTTTTCCAAGTACGTAGAGAGAGAAAGGAAAAGACATACCTACAACATGTTAGAATGTGTTCTTGCGAGTGAAAAACGTCGGGCGTGCAAAGGCTGCAGTCGGTCGATTTTTCGGGAAAGATCCTGCGGTTGTGTTCGCCTGTCGGTGCATGGTTAGACATAGCGTATGTGAGGCGTGTGAGGGTGGACATTTTATTATCAGCTAATTCGAAAAAGAAACGGCTGTGGGCGGCTGAGCCGATTCTGGGAGGAAAGAGCGTCGGTTGCGGCGGATTTGAAGCCACTGTCGTCCCCTGTAGGATGGTAAACTGGCTTTGAGGCGCCATTGTGCGTTGGCGTCTACCGCTTTCAGACACGACTACTGCATTTAGAAGGAGCGCCCCATGTATAGTTACAAAGCCGAGGAAGCGGTAATCGCGGCATAGCCCGGCCTACCGCTACGATCATTGCCGAAACACGGAACTACCGTGAACTCCGTTCCTTACACCGCTAACTTGGCCGCTTTGGCAGGACAACCTGATGCGTCGTCAAAGAACAAAAACAAAAGCTCAACGTTACAATATGCATTGAACGTCCATACGCGCATCAACACTTATACAAAACTCAATGTAGTAGGTAAATTTTACTTCAGTTTCCCCTTCGACTGGGACAATGCCACTGCGTAAACAAGTAAAGACTGCAGCCCATTATGCCCAGCTACAACGTTAGTATACTGCTTCTCATCCACGGGATTTGGATGAGCAGCCGCATCACCTCGAGTCTGAATGTCCGTTGTAGCACTGGCCACCAGTTCAAACCCGGCAGAGTTTACAAATTTCCTTAAGTCGAGGTCTTGGTTGGCAGCGGGTGCAAGTTTCTTCTTTGCTATTTCTAGTCGGTTAGAGAGAGACACGGATGGTCCAAGACTATCCCGCCATTTAGCAGCTGCATGGATTTTGCTGTCTGTGACACCTGTCATAATGGCTAGGTGTTCCTGGACAACCGTTAACAGGTGCCGTGCCTTGATTCGATTCATCGCTTCTTTGTCCTGCAAATTATCAGCCAGCGGGATCACAGCAGAATAGAAGGAAAGGCTGCACCTGGTTAACCATAGAGAGGAACTGCTCGTTCTCGATTTCAAGCTGTCTTACCCTCTGCTCTAGATCTGCGTTCGCCTGCCTCAGACTCTCGACCTCCATCTTCAGAGCTGCATTCTGTTCCACAAATTTGTCTAGCCTAGCCTTTTGGGACCTACATTCACGCATGAGGGTGTCATATTCATCTGCGTATCTTCGCTCTGCATGCTCAGACTCTGTGGCCGTTCTGTTACTGTTCTTCTGAGCCTGCCTGCGGGCCTTTTCCGATCGCACATGTTCCTTTGACAACGCCTCATATTCGCTCTGCAGCTGTCGGACCAACGTATTGCTGGCCTGCCCTTTTTCCTTCTCTTCCTCAAAGCTGCTTTCCAACGCAGCAAGGCGCTCGGAAAAGCGCTCCTCTTGCTCCGCCCTTTGCCCCCGCAACTCCGAAATGTGGGACCGTCGTCCGAATCCATACAATGGACTAGCGTTTCCTGGACCCTCCGCAGCTACCTGCAATATCGCGTCCTGGAAAGCATCGTCTGGTACGCGAGAAAGAGTTGCTGAATTTGGCCCTTCGTATGAACTTGGACCCACAGTGAAAACAATTGGGAAGTCACGGCCACCAGGGGAGTAGTCCCCCAACGTTTGTCCCTGCAAGCTGCTTATATCGTCAAAGGTGGAAAAGCCATGGTCAGCTGTGCAAAGTATTATCATTCTGACCTGATACGCTAGGTATGCTGGCTCGCACCTGTAAAAAATTTGATTGAATTAAAATCTGCGGCCAAGGGTGGAGCATCGCTGCCCCAGAGGCGGTGCTGGGCATCCAGATGACGATTCCGGACCTGAAAAAGAGCCTTGCAGAAGTCGGTGTCCTTTGGGAGTGTCAAAAAAGTACTGGTAGCTGGATCTCTGTAAACCATGATGAGTCCGCAGCGGTCGGTATGTTTAGATGCGGGCGGGCCGGAAATATTTGGCTGAGGTATAGTAAGTGATGCCATAGAGGAGTATCCTAGAGAACAAACTCACAATCTCCCTATATGCTGGTAGATAATGCCGGCCTGTGCTTCCTTTTCAGAATAAATATGTTCAATTCCGTGGGTGCTCTGGGGGATCAGGTCAAATTTTCAATGCCACTCTGAACTTTGCAAAGTCGAGAACCTTCGTGGCCTTCAGGTCAAGTTGGGGTCCTGGCATTACCTTGCTTTTCAAGCAAGGTTTAGCGACTGGATTTCCGTGTGCAGGGTGTCCAACAGTACATAGCTACAAACAAACAACTTTCTATATATGTGCGGCGCCCGACCTTCTTCTTTTCTTTTGACTCTTCTCTAGCATTCTGCTTCGATGATATGTAATTCCGTAGTTGCAATGAAGATTAGTTCTGATCGGCAATCATGAAAAGGGGATTCAGACTTTCTGTTTTTGGCAAAGCCTTTGGCGGCGGTTTGGCACATGTATAGTTACAAAGCCGTTTTGGCCGCTCCAATGCCTCGGCTGCGGCAGTGCATATCCTTTTTTGCCGTTTCTAAACATAAACTTCACTCCCACGCAAGCGTTTCACTCTAGTATTCGGGCAGAAGCAGGTTAGGCATTTACTTGCCAGTATGGTAGAATGGCTCAGTACTCATCGGATTTGTCTCTCACGACCCCGGTTCCGTTGTATGGTATTCAAGGCTGTTTTACACTTCTTTGGAAGGCCGGACAAAGCGTGTCAGCGAGCCGCTGGCAATGCTAAAGAAAATGGCTCGAATTCCAATTCGCTTGATTTGTCGCTGGTCACTGGTCACTATCAATGCTGATGCACCTGATTGGGCTCCAATAGAAGATTCGCCAATTAAGATTGAGGCTAATATGTTTTCTAACTCCGTGGCAGAAGTTCCACCTGCTGGCAGCCCTTTCGTGATGAAGCGCCATTAGGAAAAACGTCGCCCGTCATTTAGACTGAATTATATCTAACTACACCTAATCGACCTAATCAGTCTAATAATGCCTAGTCCGCAATAGTTTTGTCTAGGCTACATAAAACTTGTACTAAGCTGAAAACCCAATAGACTCAGAACGACCATATTATTTCAATGGGGAGATCAGCGTCTAGGGGCGATGTGTCCAAGATCCACCTCAGCCAAGGTGGTCTATGATTGCGGTCCAGATACGCAAATACGTACGTCGGGCACCGATCACTTTCTTGCACAGCACACAACGGAAAGCAAATTACGCTCCTCAACCGTGACCTCCTGGTCAGATGACACAACTAGCTTCATGTTCTCAACAACCTCTACTATGGCATTGCTTTCAGTCGATATGGAGCACGAAATACTAGTACCACTGACCCTCATAGCGCACTTGGCTGCTTCACGAAGCGGAAGACCAGATACTGGCATTCGCGAACGTCAGTGTTTGAAAGCGGAATGAAGCGATAGGATCTAATCTAATTCTGGGATAACTAGACCAGATTATGTCTATACAAGCATTATTTGGTCTAAATGGCAACCGACGTTTTTCCTGATGGCAAGATCCGCCTATAAAAACTTGATCAGAGCTCGTCAGTATTGTAAGTTAGCTATGTTTGGAAAGGAGGCTCAACGGTCAGCAATAGCCAAAATCCATCCAGGAAACAAGCTTCTTGACTCTTTTTGTATAAAGCCTAGCTACACGATATCCACGGCCGCAGTTTAGTTGACACAAATTCTAAAAATAGCGTGACTCAATTGAATGACTCCCTTCTTCTCCTGGCAACTGGCGGCCTTAACATTTGACTGATACAGAAAAAAAGGTCACCTCGCGGAGCGACGAGAATGTTGGAAGGGTAACCTAATGATAATCTCAGTCTCGTATAACGGACTGAGGTAGCTATGCTAAAGAGACTGTATTTATATGTGTATGAACTTAGTAGCTTAACCGGAGGCATATGACAGAGATGAGGGTGATAGGCAAGATGGTCTTTAAGCTGGAGTAGATTGCTGTATGCGCATCAGCGCATAATGGTGCGGCAGAGCACACGATGGCGCGGCAAAGCGCGCAGTGACGCCGTGATGCAGTAGCAAATGTAAACTTGTATTCTGGAGCTGGGGCCCGCCACGGCATGAGAATTAGGGCATCCACAGCAAAAAAATACTGTGGTACACGGCACACTTCAGCAGCTGCTCGTACGTATGGTCAGGCCATGGCGGGTGATAACATTTTTACACAGACGACAAGCATCTCCACGCCCACCATTATCGGGATTGTGAAACGGCTAGAGGAGCATTTCGACTCAGCGACGACAGCACCCTCGCATTGCGCAGATAACCCTAAATTGCGGCTGGCGCTGGTCTACGGCGTTGGCTCGCGATCCGCCGCCTCCATCTTCACCAAAGTGTTATCACCCTTCGCTACGACAGCTCTACAACGATGTCACTTCCATTCTCTGTGACGCTTTCTATCGCCTTACACATGACTCAAGAGAAATACGATGTATTGCAGCTGCTCAGTGGCCAGGGTTCGTTCAACCAATAACGGTTTTATCCGACTCCACTTATCTTCGTTTCATTGCAGGGACTTCGGACTGCTCATCTATGTTCGCGGAAAGCCAACATTTCGCTCTGACCGTTCAGACGTTTCTAACACACCTCCACCAGCTGGTATTCAAGCTGTTATACTTATCTACACGTCTATTGTAGTATGCATTGGGTACATCTAGCTAGTCCAAAAGTTACAATGACAATCACACGAAGTTGCTGGTGCCATAACAGATTTGATAACAAGAAAACGAAACATGAGCTGTATAAGAAAGCAATTGAATTTTTAATCCTGCATGCCCACTACTTTAATAACAGAAATTGAACGTACTACAAATCTATGATGAGGGTTCGATACGATGACTGGGCGGAAATCCCCTGCAAAACAAGCAGGAAGAGGTTATCATCGCCAAAAAGTCATGCCCACAGTTCCTTTTGGTCGCGTTTGAAGTCAGATGAAAACATGTGGAAACGACAACGATGGCGTACGCCACAGATAGTCCAATAATAAAACCTGATGATCATGTCACCTTAGAGCATGCTTCCTCGGCGTACATTAGCAGCCGAAACATACCAGTGTCCTTGATTGCGGTGTTGGCCATGTCTGTCAGTGTGGAGTCTGCTCAAGGTAACCTCGGGAGCTGAGGTCATGTCATCCAACTTGAGGTGAGCAGGGAAGGCTCCAGACAGGCCTTCTCTCTGTTGAAAAGAGTGTCCTGCTGTACGTTGAGAATTTGATTTTGAAGGAACATGACGTGCTGTCCAGTTCCTATTGGTATTTGAGGATTGTTGACCATGGCTGGTAGCCCAGTCAGAGCAAGAGGCATGGCGGCAGGCGGCGGACATCAACCTATGACATTTGCTGTTATACATTCA
This sequence comes from Amanita rubescens, assembly GCA_015039365.1. NCBI lineage: Eukaryota > Fungi > Basidiomycota > Agaricomycetes > Agaricales > Amanitaceae > Amanita > Amanita rubescens. The sequence continues at coordinate 93,932 of WION01000101.1, forward strand.
AGCTGTCTCGCTCTTTCGACACGACATACCTGCAGTATTCTCTTTTCTGCATTCAAAACACCTGTCGTGGCTATAGCAGACTTCACTTGGACATCAGCCTGTAAAATCTATTAGTAAATGTTTGCTCCCGTCGTGCTATGTACCTGTTGCATCTTTTTTTCAACGTCAAAACCATCTATTGTGGCCATGGCGGACCTTGCCTTGTATCTGCTAGACACGTCAGCTGATGTCGCCCGCATGCTAGTCCACTTGCCTCGTCTGATTCAGGGTTATTCATCGCAGGCAACGGTACAGATGCCGACCTAACATCAGCTGTACTGCCGTTGAGCATAGTGTTCATAGTGTTCATGGCCACCTCCTGCCTGACGCGTTGCTTTCGCGCATCAAATGCCCTAACCATCTCTGGTGGTGCTTTCTTATGGGTGTTACATTTTCACGCAGACTCGGACGCGTCGGACGTCGAGTGAGGGAAGATCTGTATGGAGGATCCGCTGTATCCGTGTCGGAGTGCGTGGCAATGTCCAACGGTTGCTGCAAAGCACCTGCGACCGCTATATCGGTATGTAAACCTACATGACCAGCGGTATGCGTCTTTCGTGAGCAGGTTAGCTGGTGGAGGATTTGCACGGGGTTCACAAGACTCATGCTGATTAGCGTGGATTGCGATGCGGCAGAGTGAACTTCCGAATTAGGGAGGTAACCTAGTCGGACAGGATCAGGAGAAGGTCCAGGAGGGCCCAGCGGATTTGGTTGGCGGCGAGGGAATGGGGATTTGTCAGCAACGTCGAAATACAGGTTTTATGCGGCTTACCTGGTGCAACTGGGCGTGCCAGGGTGCAGGATAAGTGCGGTTGATGTGGTGGGGTGAAACGGGGTGTGGTGGAGTAGCGAACGCGTGTGTGGGTGGAACGGCAAACAATCACTTTTCCTTATATAGATAAATCACATTGATCACTTTTCCGTAGATAGGTAAATCGCGTTCGTCACATTTTCCTTATATAGATAGATCACGTTCGTCACATTTCCGTATACTCATAGGTACATATACGGTGCGATACCGTGTTTGGCATTATTGTGAGACAAAAACTCTCTACGAATAAACCTTGCTTTTCAAGCAAGGTAACAAAACTGAACAGTTTGACTTCTGTGTGCGTGAGCCGTGACTTTTCTCTTTCAAATTTGTGCTTCTGAACAAACTGAACAGTTTGACTTCTGTGCGCGTGTTTGCCAGTGAAGTCTTCGCCCAGCTTGTTCCGACCGCAAAACACCCTTGAATTTCTGAAGAGCTTCGAGAGAAGTTGCACGGGCTGGGGAAACTGGAATGGATCCTCGAGAATTGTTGCGTGCGCTATCGTTGGTAAACCGCTCGGGCACGGAAACGACCGCAAATGGTACCTGCTCGGCAGTGTTGATTTATAGCCACGCCGTGTCCTCTGCCGTGTCTGACTTGCACAGTGCCTCCGCCTCTGCCACTTCTTCCTCTGCTACAGACGCTACCCGCTCAGCACCATCCACCTCTGGTACAGCTAGCCACGCCGCATCTGGCCCGCACAGTGCCTCTACCGACTTCTAGTACTGCTAGCCATGTAGCGTCTTGTGAACTGTCTAGCCTGAGTTCAATGCGCATTATCATTGCTTTGTAGATTATTTAACTAACATTAAAATATATTAATGATTCCACGGTATTAGATCTTGTTAACAAAACTTGGGAGATTTTATTGAAACTGCATTAGATAGATTAGGGTGTTTCAAACATGCCCAACTCGACCCACAACTCGGACCACAACTCGACCCCAACTGGATCTCAATTTGACCAGAGTTGGGCTGAAGTTGGGGCCTCATGATTGAACGCGATTTTTTATCGATTCTGTGTAGACCTCAACTCCACCCCAACTTCACTAATCGAACTAGAGTACCTTCTACTAAAGATTGCATAATTTAGTACCGTAATTTTACTTCCAAGTATGCGGGAAATTTCTTACGCCTAAGGAAGGCTGTTACTACTTATATAACAAATTTTGCCCAATCCGGTGAGTTGGGGAACTAAGTTGAGGCACGAAGTTGAGCCTGGAGTTGCTAAAGTTTGAAATCGGGCTCATGAGCTCGATTCAAAAGGCCGACTTGAAGTTACTTCAACTTCGACCTCAACTTGACAGAATTTCCTGATTTGGAAGTCCCCAATTCTCAAGTTGAACCTCAGATCGGAGGGTACGAGCTGGTACGAGTTGTCCTTGAGTTGGGCATGTTTGAAACACCCTATTATACAGGTCGACATCTTAGATAGGTTTTCCTGGTGAATGGTTCCCTCACCTAGCAGTGAATCGCGTCACATGCTCTGTCGCTTAAGTAAAAGCTGCTCGTCTACTACCCACTGCTCCCAGTGGCGCCTGAATGACCTCGGCACGGTACTGCGCTCGTTGGAGGAATGCTTTGCAAACGCATCAACTCAACACAAAAATGGGGGAACGGCCCTTACCAACTTCGTGACTGCGTCAAGCTCGTCAAGCACGCGGAAGACATCGCTGGCTTAACAAATTTGTGGACCGTCATGCTTTTGAGCTAGCATTTTTATAGACTACGTATAATTACAAGTTTCAAAACAATTTTTCCTAACAGTGAAAGTGACAGTGACGGAAAGTGGCTGTGTGAAATCCAAGAAAGGACGACGTTCTCCTGATGAGTTCAGTCATGTCAGAGTCATAGCTGGCAACGACCACATCCAAAATGCTCACGGTGTCACTTTCTTGCTCCTAATTGCCGCATCCAAGGCGAGGTTCTCGCTGTCAAGCTGTTTCAATTTCAATCCGCTTGTCCAAGTCCACATTATCTGATCCAAATACGAAGATAATTATGCCTTGATTTGAAAAAGAAATGAGCACCAGTTGAAATGAACCCAATAATATAATTTTACTGTCATCATTCTCAGTCTGGGTATGCGGGCTGGAGGCAAAGCGTCGTTCATCTTCTGATCCATCTAGGGGGCAATGGTACATCTGTAGACTGGGAAATGTACTGGTGGGAGCCAAATTACATGCCATAGGCATGAGTGGCTGACAGTAACACGCTGGAGGGTGGTCCTCTGGTTCACAGGGAAAAGTTGCAGCATGCCAGTGTTCGATTACCCTCCTAGTTCTCCATTCCTCCCTGCTGGTAGTTTTCTCGGTAGTTTCCCGTGTCTTCAGATATTGATAAAGCCTGGCTACGAGCATGGGTAGATTACACACAAAAAGCCAGGCGGCACACTGATCCACAATTATTATCAAGGATAAGTGGGAGACTTCAAGAAAAAAGAAAACACACCTGGACACATCTGGCGATAAAGGATGCCTTGCTTTGCTGCAATAACACCAGAACGGAGTAAGTGATGCTCACGCATGATGCTGCTAGTATGCTTGTGATAGACACGGTAGTTAGTGTCCTAATTCGGGGATATTGCTTTGTGAGTTTTATGCTGTGGATCCTATAGGTTATTGCATTGACAAGCCACAGATCTGCTGCGGTACCGCCTAGGAGTATGTCAATCTTGGGACTTTGGGGCCTCTAAACAAAATGTACGTACATAACATCTCCAAAGCTGCAGTAACGGTTGTATTGAAGCCACAAAGCTCAATTTTGTTGACACTATGGACTTGGAACCAGCAGCCCATTGTTCTATAGAGGACGAGGCAAATAGTGGCAATGCCAAATAGGACCACCACGAGTTTACAAATTAGATGCGCCAGCAACATTCCGCCCTCAGGTGGAAACAGCCGAACGACTACTACTCCCAAACTCAGGCGAGCAGACCTTGGAGCAATTGTGTGAGGATACCACCTCTTGTGGATTGGATTTGTACAGCTTACCATATGGAAGCGATGGAGATTGCTTGATACAAAAGGATCCATTTTTTCGTGTTCTCTTGCCTTATAATCAACCCTGCATGCCCACCATCAGTAACAGAAATCAAACATACCCTGAGGGTTTGATACAATGACAGCGGTGGAAATCCCCTGAAAAACAAGCAGGGAAAGGCTTATCATTGCCCAAAAATCATGCCACCACAGGTTCTTTGTGGTTGCTCTTGAAGCCAGACGAAAACATGTGAAAATGACAACGAAGGCATATGCCACGGATAACCCAATAATAAAACCTGATGATCATGTCACCTTAAAGACATACGTTAGCAGCCAAAACATACCAGTGTCCAATGTAGTGTTGGCCATATTTGCCAGTGGTGGCATCTGTTCAAGGGTAATGTCTGAGTAGGCTGAGGTCATGTCTAAGAGGTGATCAAAATCAAGCAGGTAGGATTTCAGACAGGCCTTCTCATTGCTTCGCGAAGTGAACTTCCTTATCCGTGCCAGTCATTAAGGCCGCCAATTACAACTAGCCGGGGGACAATAGTGCGGGTCTTGAATGAGTTGAGAAAATAGACACCATCAATCCCCAGAAGAAGCTCATTCAATTGAGCCATGCTATTCTTAGAATTGAAGACGGCGTGGATATCATGTAGTTAGGCTTTATACAAAAGAGTCAACTTGAAGATACTTGTTCCCTGAATGGCTTTTGGCTATTGCCAGCCATTGATCCAACGTAGCTAACTTATGTTATCGACCATGAGGATCTTCGTATCAAGTATTTATATGAGGATCTTGTGCTTCATCACGGTAGCCACACATGTTACGAGAACATATTAGCTTCAATCTGAATAATGGGGAATCTTCTATTGTACTTTGCTGAGCCCAATCAGGTGAATCAGCGTCGATAGTGACTGATGATCGGGCTGTACCTGTTGCCTCCTGTTGCCGACAAGGAAATGGACATTGATCAGCATTCTTAAAGCTTGTCCTCCTGGAACCCTTAGATCTTCCTGCTGTCATGCTTTCTACTATTGCTGGCAACCCAATATGTATATTCAGATAAGTTTTCTGTATTACGGCCGTTGCCCGTCTTGTTGGGTTTAAGTACTACTCCATTGAACATCTGTCTGCATAGCGTCACCTGAGAGTCGAGACGACACCGGCGAGATAATTATGTGGCTGTGGCTCTTGTTTGGTACGGCAACAGTGAATGTAAGTACGGATCACTTTTACACTGTCGAACAAACATTTTCTAGCCTATGATGTATCGGCATCACAAATTCACCTGGCATGCCACCCAACCTTCCCTCACATGGCACTTACATTTTGATTCTTTACTAAACGCCTTTAACATCACTTGGCCTGTCACATAGCCTGCCAGTGTGTGGGCTAGCTGAGAACGTGGGGTTGGATGACTTCCATGCTAGTGCAAATGTAAGCATAGTCTGATGCCGGGTCAAAACTCATACATACCCTCTAGGGTGGGCGCCGCTGGATCATCGATTATTGTCGTCAGAATTCTTCGCGGTGTTCTCCGTTTATGGAAGATATTAGATTATTTAGATATAGTACAATGTACATTAGACCCCAGAATAAAGCTATTAGGCATCTAGCCTTTTGGTATTTTAGGCTCTTATTTCAGCCGATTTTGGGCACATCAGTGATGGGCAACTCTCAGCAAGGTGAGCAAGTAGTAGGTAGCTAACAGCTGAGGGCCCGCTGACTGCCTTGGTTTTTTTTCCTTTCTGCGTGCTACATATAAGTATAGTTAGCGACAGGCAGGTCGGTAGCCATTGGATCGAACATTCCGAGGCTGACTGAAAGGAGGAATCGGTTTTTATAGTTGTAACACTTTTTAAGTTGCCGATGATGGCCGAGGCCTTCTGAAACAAACAAATCAATGTAAATGTTCATTTTTCCGTGTGGGTTGCATGGTTTTCACATATAGATATGTAGAATTACAATAAAATTTCTTGTAGTATTTAGAGAACCACAATTTGAGGTGCCAGTTTCCGAGATTTGAAACGACTTGGTCTCTTACCCAGCACGGCTATTTCCGGTTAAGGCACGGCTTCTTTCGGCAGCAAGCACAGCTTTCAGCAGCTTCAAGCCTCATCCGCACGCTTGGCCAAAGATGCCGGGCGAATCCCAGAGGCTCCACTGGCTGTAGATGCGGCAGGAACAGCCTCTCACACATACACTGGCCCTCTCCTGCTGGGCCTCTGTATCACGATGGCCACTCACTCACTATCTGCACTCTGGTCCTTTATCTCAGCTGTTGCCCCTCCCAACAGTCAATCCGCAAGTCACACGTTCATGGGCCAAGGTTCGCCTTCTCCAACAGCCACTGTGCCTGGGTCACCGCTTAGAGGCGCCGAACGAAAACTCGGCGTGGGAGGGTCCCATCAGTTAGGACTCAGGAGCTGGTTTTCAAGGTGGAAACCTCCATTCGCGCTGCCGAAAACGATGCCAGAAGGATTCGGACTGACGCAAGTGGGTCAGATTATAGATACGAACGTTAAACGACGCTCCCCGCATCTAGCGTGTTCCTGCGTGTTCTTCTCACATCTTTGTCTCCGCACCCCATGGACCCCGACACAATGCCATTCCGCTTCTCGCTGTTTCCAGACCCTGTGGACCCCCACAACACCGTTCTGCCACCAACCGTTTCCGCTTTGTCTCCGGATCTCGTGGACCCCACGGAGCGCGTCCAACACCGTTCCGTTCCTCCTTTGTCTCTGCATCCCGCGGTCCCCGCACGACGCTGAGCACGTCCAACGCCATTCCAGTTCCCACACCCTCATCTCTGCACCCCCATGGACCCCACACATCATCATTTATGTGATATATCCTGCCTGCAATGATAGTTGATAATAAAAGCAGTACAATTGTCATATCAATAAATTTAAGTTGAATGTCTATTAAAGATGGCCTCGGACATGCCATGCGAAGCGGTGGCCCACATCACCGATCATAATTATGTGGCTGTGGCTCTTGGCAACAGTGAGTGTACGTACGGATCACTTTTACAGTGACATCATGATCTTGGTTGGCGTGCGGATTTCAGTCACCTCATCTCTCTTTCTGTGCACTGGAATCCCGCATCCACCTCTAGGAATCGCAAAATGCCTTTGAAGACTTCGACATCCAGTAAGTATGGGACAACACAAAACTGTATCCACCGCGGCAGGCGCATCTGCCGACCCCTCGTCCACGCATATACCGACTGGTGCACCCCATCCATCCCCACCTCCGGGCGATGAACCTCCATTGGGCAATGAGCCTTCTCTGGGCCCTAGCAACAACAATGCCCTCTCCAGGCTCATAGGAGGTGGCAGCACAGACTCGCTGACCGGCTCCTCGCGACACTCCCCTCCAGCTGATCCAGACCGCGGTGTCGCGTCTACCCCCACCCCGTCTACCACGCCGGGCCCTACCCGAGCCCCACCTTCGAAGCGAGGTGGACCATTCGATGAGAGACGACGGTATGGCCTCTCCCAACCACCGTCACTCCAGCCTAGGCCACCACCAGTACCGTGTGGCTTAGTACACCCATCGCCGGGCCCCTCTCAACCGGCAGCAGCTCCCGGCCCTGCGTCACGGGAGCGCATCCCACAACTGCTGGGCAAGCACCCCACCCCGCCCTAGATACGGACGAGGACGTGCAAGACCGCATCTTCCTTACGGCGGCGGAGTTACAGGCTATCATTCAGGCCCACATCCAGCAGCTGCAGCCTTCTACGGCTGCCGGTACGCTGTCTGGTACGTTCTCTACTACATCGGTCCAGGCTACATCCCTGACCTATGGCCACAGTGCTTTTACCATCACTACCAGTGGGTGCAGCAGGCCCAATCGTCCACGAAGGCAGCGAGTTTGGTCCCAGTGCCTGTCCGCACAAGCGCACGCGTCACTACCTGCCGCGCGACAACCAGGTTTATGAGGCCATCGACCCGACGGTAGCCCCATGAAGGTTATCGTGGCTTTGGAGCGGGGCATGCCCCAGTTTATCCCTTGTTCCCTGCTTACGGCGAAGGCATGCCACGAGGCCCTGCGAACCTCCTCAGTCGACCGATCCACCAAGCATGCCCTAGGCAATCACTGATTGCAGGGGCTCTCGCCCATATTGGAGTGATCGTTGCAACCATAAGAAACACTTGTACATTTACTAGCTTCTCTAGTACACTCTATATACTCCTCGTGCATGTAACTAGGAAACGAAATCTAAGTTCTCTTACTACTTAGACCCCGACTCTGGATTCCTTTTATTCAATCCCAGATTTTCCCCATCACCTTCTACCTCGCTCCCAGGGATGCCCATCGTTGGCCCCCACCCTGGCCAACATTGCTGCCAGTCTCGGTTTATTGAGGCAAATGGGGGATAGAAGGGGCTTGGTTGCATGAAGGGATAAGGTGGCATGAAGGGATAAGGCGGCATGAAGGGATGAGGTGGCATGAAGGGATGAGGTGGCACAGCCTGACTCGGAGGAGGGACAGAGTAAACAGGGTTTGGAGCGAATGGAAAACCTCTGACATCACTGTGCTGAGAGTCCTCATTGCGGTTGTTATATAGGTCCGCGGAAGCAGGTACAGCCCGTACGGGTGGTTGGCTTTCTTGCCGTGCTTCTGCCTTTGTCGGTTTCATTGTCCTTCGCTTTTTGGAGCCAAGTTCGCCATGGCCTGCTGCTGACCTGGACCTCCGCTTGATTGGTGCCTGCCTCGTTCTTAGCCCACTCCTTTCTCTGCTGTCATCATCAGCTTCTGATAGCATGCTGTCGCTATTGGCCCCATCGGCATTCCATCCAGGCTCCGTTGATTTTTCGTGTCCCTCCCAGTCGTCAAGGCCATTGTAAAAGTGGCGGTAGCCCCGCGCTCTCCTACTGTTTGGAGATGGTGGCGCAAAAATTATCAGGGGGTGTTTGGAACATTTAACATCACCTATCTTAGCAATTAGTGAAGGATAAATCCTTTGTATAGAGTTTACCTCGCCGTGCTTGTGGGAGCCTAACAAATTGGCAACGATTGAGTTCGGAGCGAAGTGCGATGATCAGAGTCTTCTGCTCTAATGTTCGAAGGTTTTGGATCCCCTTGGCCTTTGCCTGCCGCTTCTTGTGGGGCATGAGAACATCATAAGGGTAGTTGTCTAGGTACACTCCTTCTTTGACCATAGCGTCGGGCATCGTTGCCCACATCAATGCGTGACGCTCATTCAGAATATTTAATCCTACCCTCTCTGTGGACTATAAAAACTAGGACAAAAAACGGAAGGATTGTCAAGCTCACCTGCACTCTGGATCAGCAATCTTTTCAGAATGTTCTCGCTTGTCTCCTCAGACCCTGATATCTCCTGCTCATCTTCGGACAGATCTGGTGCCTTCGCAACTACGGCTCCGCTATCATCAGGAGGACAACTAGCCCTACCCATCCTTTTGTTCACCATATCAAATCAATGGTGATACACTTACATGACACAATCCTTCAGGTGTTCCAGAAACTCCACTTCATTAAGGTTTTGCGTTGCATGTACGTGTGCAGGCCTTTCGTCGCCACATGCTGCTACAAAGAAGTTAATGCCAAAATCTTGATGAACTTTGTTGACCTGGGCACCAATTACGATATGACATATGTAGTATTTAATTACTTACTAATTCCTTTATTTCGTTCCATTTTTTTGCAAATGTTGGAATGGGATCTGATGGTGGTGAAGGCCCATACAGTTGGCTATTCATTTCTGAGCCTGGTGGTTCAAAATTGTCCTGGGTGAGTGCATATGCCTTTATAATCTCCGGCGTGCTAGGCAATATTACAGGACGAGATGGCAGATTGGGCTGAGAACGAATGGCCATTGAACGTAGTTATGCACAAGGGGACTAAAGTTGAGGAGAATGGGACGTGCTTGCAGTTGCACGCAAGGTCAGACTTGAGAAAGGACCAGCGGGGCTTGCCGACGAAAGTTACGGCCTTTCACGGTGTGTTGCAGGTTCATCCGGTGAACGACTCCACGATCACGCCTCAATTCCTGCGCTCATCAGCGAGATTAGTTTGGGCACCGAATTACCATGAGACCGCGCTCAACCCTTCCTTTAGTGGAGAGCGTCAATCATCCAATGCATATGTGGCTACCATTGCCGCTAGGTTATATTACTTACGACAACTTGAACCGATTCCAGCCTGAACCAGCGACTCGGCAACGGCAACGAAGAACACGACCATAATCGCGTAGATGGACCAATCAGTCTTCGTTTTTACTTCTCCAATTTGAGTTATGTAATTTGGCTTCAATGGTAGTATATAGAACTGAAAAGGAAGATCATTTAGAACAAGCTGCACCGAAGAGTTTAGACGACTAACCGTATCAAACAAGAACGACCTCACCATCAAACAACATCTTGTATAAACGAGAAGGTTCAGTTCATTCCCGCTACGTAAGTAGTGGGTTAATTAACGTTCAGTCCGACTTTTGACATCATGGGAGGTAAGAGGATAATAACAGTAACACCGACGGTGACTCCCTCAGGATGAGATGAGATGCCTTTCGTGCCCTACACGCGGGACATGGATCTTCCATAAACGGAGAACACCGCGAAGAATTCTGACGACAATGATCAATGATCCAGCGGCGCCCACCCTAAAGGGTATGTATGAGTTTTGACCCGGCATCAGACTATGCTTACATTTGCACTAGCATGGAAGTCATCCAACCCCACGTTCTCAGCTAGCCCACACACTGGCAGGCTATGTGACAGGCCAAGTGATTTTAAAGGCATTTAGTAAAGAATCAAAATGTAAGTGCCATGTGAGGGAAGGTTGGGTGGCATGCCAGGTGAATTTGTGATGCCGATACATCATAGGCTAGAAAATGTTTGTTCGACAGTGATGCTAATACGAGAGAAGTAGTACGTGTAAGGTGGGTATGCAGTGGAGTTGTTGTCGTAACATTCATCACTTTTCCGTATATAGGTAAATCGCGTTCGTCACTTTCCCTTATATAGATAAATCACGTTCGTCACTCTCAATCCAATCCAATAATCTAATTCTCAGCGTGCCTTCGGCACCACCAGTGTCAAGAATAAGCACGTGAGCGATGCCCGCTGGTGGTCGTCAAGGAGTCGACACCAAAGGTAGCTCATGGTGGCTGAAAAGTAGTCGAGTGAAGGGCAGGACTAGGGCAGGGTGAACTCGGAAGGGTCCCGATAAGTGGCTGGTGCAAATAGCATCGTTGCCAAAGATGATGCATTGATGGCTGTCGATATAACATGCCAGTGCCATGCAACACATCAGATCCAACGGCTGCACTTGCAGTTAAAACAAGCTCATCAAAGTGGACTTGCAGCATCACGGCGCCGAAGATGGCGGCCGTCGATATAACATACGAATGAGCAAGCTTGAAGGTTGCGATTGGGGAAGAAAAATAAACATGTCAGATCCAAAGGCAGCACTTGCAGTTAAACAAGCCTATCAAAGTGGACTTGCAGCATCACGGCACCGAAGATGGCGGCCGTCGATGTAACATAAGAATGAGCGGGCTTGAAGGTTGCGATTGGGGAAGAAAAATAAACGCATCAGCACTTGCAGTTAAAACAAGCCCATCAAAGTGGACTTGCAGCATCACGGCGCCAAAGATGGCAGTCGTCAATGTAACATACAAATGCGCGAGCTTGAAGGTTGCGATTGAGGAAGAAAAATAAACGCGTCAGATCCAAAGGCAGTACTTGCAGTTAAAACAAGCCCATCAAAGTGGACTTGCAGCATCACAGCGCCGAAGATGGCAGCCGTCGATGTAACATAGAGTGTACGAGCTTGAACGTTGGTTGCGACTGGGGAAGAGAAATAAACGTGGAGTGTTGAACATTCCCTGTCGCGTGACATGGGTACGCCAAATACTCAGGCTTGTGTACAAAATTATTGCTACATAGAATTATAATGGTCAATGTTTTCGGGTACTAGGCTCAGTGCACCAAATAGTTACTAGTTGTCATATAGTAGCAGCAGCCGTCATGGACGACAAAGTCCCACTCTGCACGTTGCAGGAATTCAAATTCACTCGCGCTCATCCACACGCATCGCCCTGGACGATTTACCGCAGGGCGTCGCATTTTTTTCGGCGGTGGACGTGGATAAGTATTTGAGGAAGGAAGTGGATATGGAGTGTGTTACCCAGTCAGCTGGCACCTGTTCCGCCTGGCGAGTCTTTAAATATCGAGGGTAAGTTTGGGCGAGGAACACCGAATTGAGCATGTGGGCTACACCGACCATATACGCAGACATCGCTCTCATCCACAGATTGGAGATTTGCAACGCCGGTGCGGCGCAGTACTTGTCTTCTTCTTTGACGAGGTACCGCAATTCGTTGTGCACCGGGATGAGGTATCGTGGATATGGTACCACTTGATAAGATGTTCCATCGAGCATGTGGGGGTTATCCACACCCGAGGATTGTTGATTCTCGAAGGATATAATCCGACCCCAATTCGTTCGGGAGGTACTCCTTGATAAATGCGTACGTCACGCCGCATCCCAACACAGGCTTCCTAGGCTTCTCTGAATTCGCAATCTCTTAAACACGAAACTCTCGGATCCTCCGAACCAAAACTTTCGATCAAACATGTCGGATCGGTGAGTGGTGTGGCCCTTTGTGGAAGCGTACAGATTTTCCGCGAGTTTTTGAGCTTCCAATATTGACATCCCCGCGTTGGCTTGAAGGAGGAGCAGAACGGCACATTTCATCCCCCCATAAATCCTCGAATAGTTGAATACTTTAGCTTGGTCGCGGGACAAGTCGAGTACCTTTGCCGTTTTCGAATGCAAGTCCGTCCCAGCGCTTTTCGTCCCTTCGAGCGTATCCACCCCAATGTCGTCGCACCGTGCATACCAAACTGCGCATCTCCCATGCAACTCAAGATCCACAGCTCTTCCGAGTCCACACAGGCACCGATGATCGCGTAGCCGGGTGGTGCACGGACCATCGCTTTCAGTTCTGACCCGACGCGGTTTTTGTTTCGCATTGGAAGCTGTCAACCAAGTCTTTTCGATCGCGCGGCGGGTGATAGTGCCCATGGTAATGACTTCAGGGAGAATTATTCTTGTCATCCTTATTCTCGAAACCCAATTTCTGCCCATAACGTCATCGCTAGGTCGTTATCGTCAAACGTCATCTCGCCCGAGGCCAACAGTACTTTTGCGTGGCGCGGACCAAGGATCTGATTGGTCTTCTGACCGCGAGCGGTACGCAGTTTGCCCACTTCTCCTTTGTCGTCGACGTAATTCCAGCCTTCTTTGATCGGGAACTTGAGTGGAAAGCCGTTATACGCCAGCTTGAGTAGTAACGGGACGATACGGGAGGGAGAAGAGTACTGAGCCACACCGGATCTTCCGGTACTTGCAACGTGTCGTGTTCAGCTTCAGCTTCATCAGGTTCCTGCACCTTAAAAAAAGACAGCAAAGCACTACTCACCACATTCAACGTCCAATCCAACTCCACGGATCCTTCTCCCACTCCCTCGTCGTCGTCATCTCCTTCGCGCTCGTCGCCAACTCGATCAAGCTCCTCTTCACACCCATGACTCTTCCATCCCTCTATAAACCCTTTTCAATATACCTTCCTCGAGCGCTAGAAAGCTGGACCCCACGCCTGAGAATGAGACGGGGTGTGGACACGGGAGAGGACGGAGGGGAGGATGGTGCTGTAGACTTTGTGAGATGTGTGGATGCCGGTGGCGCAGTAGGTTAGAAGGTCGGCGAGGGATAGGTGGTCCGAATCGATAGTAGAAGGTGTTGGGCCGAGTCCCCCTCGACGTTGGGATTTGGATGTGGGTCCGGGTTGGAGTCGGGCCCAGGAACGGGAGGAAGAAACAAATGGGGCATAGATTCGCCCCGAGTATGCACGCGACGTCTACGAGTGAGTTGGCAGAAGTGAGCGTTTCCGAAGTTCTATTTCCGTCGTCGTCGTCGTTTTTGTTTTCATTGCCGTCCCAATCCATCTTAGACTGATAAGGCACCCGAAGAGAATCTTCCATATCCATCCTAGCCCTCGTCAGCTTTTCCACCGTTTCCGTATCTCCTCGTTCCCTCGCCTGCTCTTCTTCCTCCTTTGGCTGAGCGATGAGACTAACCATAGCCTCAACCGCTTCGACCCTCTGCACCTTTTCGGTTTCTCTCGTTTTCTTCGACGAGTTCCACGCGGGACGCTGGTGAGAGGATATCCCGTTCACAGCAATGTGACATGGTGTCCATCCACCGAGTCCTAGTATTCGCTTTCGACGCTGGCGCGGTCGAAAGAAACGCTGTGGCCTACAGCGAGCTATATCTGGACCAAAGGGGATGAAGTGGGCAGGCGAGGAGGATCCGCCTAGATCATCCCTCCCTCATTCGAGCCTGAGCTTGCGCTCTGTTAAGCCGAATGGGTCGGAATCTCCCGGCGCCCAGGTAGAATGCTTAGTAGCCTTGGGCAAAGTTTGATGCTGGGCGTGTGGGTGAAGTTGGGAGCGCTAAAAATGCTGAAGCTGAGTTTATCTTGACCACGTCTTCATCGATGTAGGAGAGCACTGAGAGCGCAGGAGAAGAGGACTGTCGGTGGGCAACATGAATTTGTGGGTGATATCCAAGACGTGCCGGCGAATTCTAGGCTCCGGCGTTGGAGAGATCGAAGATGAAAGTTGGATGGAACATTGGTAGAGATTTAGAGACGGTTTAGTCAGGTGTTGTTTCGAATAGACGCAAAAGAGGTGCGTGGTAGCGATCCACTTAATCACATCAGAAGGCCGTCGGTTCTTCTTCATCCTGGGCATTACTTTGAGTTTCCTTGGTCTGAGGGACGACTCTGCGTGTGATAACGAGAAGGATGAGGAAGAAGAAGGTGAGGGGTTGTGCTTGGAAAATAGTTAGATATGTAAATATACTAACCACACAGGTTGATCGTTACTTACCGCTTTCCATTTCCTTTCTTTCAATTTGAGTTTTGTTGGGCTGAATGTGACGGCCGGAACGCATCCTATTGAGCCAAAACAGAGAGAGAGAGAGAGAGAGAGGTTAAGATGAGATATCGTCAAATCAAGTTGAACAACTGATCACTCACGCTTACCAGTTGCCAACTTGACCTCGGTTATAACAATATCCGGCACAACCTTACGCTTCTCAAGTGTCCTAGGCGTTTTCAGAGGCTTGGTGGCAGGCGAATGTGAGCATTGGGAGAGGGGGGCATCAGAGGGTTTATCGTGTTTCGTCCCAGATTTCGAAGCTGAAGCCGATATAGACTTTGAAACAGACTGAGAAGAGTTTGACCCGTCGCACGAACCCATGCCTGAAAGCGTAGATGACGAAGCGGGAGAAGCATTGATGCCGGAGGTGGGCTTGACCGCGTGACACTGTGAGGCGGAGATGGTTCCAGCTCTGGACTGGGGATGGGTGGAGGGGACGCAGTGGGCGTTAATATGTGCGCTAAGTCTGGACCTGGTAATTCGGATACGGGTTTTGGAGAAGGTGAGGGTGTAAATATGTTGACAAGGTCTGGTCCGGTCCCAAGATTCTTGTCGAGTCGAGGTCGGGAGAGATCGAAGGGGTGAAAATGTGTGTAAGATCCGGTCCTAGTATATGATCTTGGTGGGAGTCAAGGACGGGAGAAGGCGAAGGCGTGAAAAGATGATTGACTTCGGGTCCCGCTACACCCTGATGCCCTTGCTCGACGTCTTGCTTTGATTGCACGGCTGGATCTGGCTCGCAATATGATGGGGGTTCAAATTCGGGTTCAGGTTCCATTTCCTCGTACTTAAATGCGGCGGGAGCGTATCGAAAGAAGCGAGTAACTCCTTTCTGTTCTTCACCGCGCGCGAAATTTTGGCAATCCCACCCGCTCGCGAAGTTGTCCCTCCATTTCTATTCATTTCTTATTTGTCTCCATTCTAATCGATCGACACATAGTAGTAACAGTCAGCGAACATATATTATTATTATAGAGACAAAACGCACACTTCACCTGCCATCCTAGCTAATTCCATCACATGCCTAGTACTAGTAAAGGTCCTTTTGTCAATATTGTAATAATCAAGACCCATCGCAAAACGTACAACTTGAAAGACACCTGGCTCTTCAAGAACAGCACATGCCCAACCAAAGCCACCAAAAAACCAGCAGCCAATACATCCCGACACCACGTCCACGTCGAGTCTGACAGCATGTGCATTGTAGCCTGAGTGCTGAGAACGAATGCTAGCTGCCAAGTCTACGAGGGTGGGAGAGTGGATGTTGAACATTGAAGGCCGGCGAAGAACTTGTAAAGGTCGTGAGCAGAATGGGTTGTAAGCGCTAGCTGATAGTCAGATTACTGCAGACATCAGACAGGGTTATTCATCCCACATAGGATTGCAAAACCCTGTCTACTTGAACAACAGAGAATTCACCTCCATGAGGCTGCAAACTCCGCAACAAGGTCGTGGCAGGCTGTACGAGGATGTGTCACCGCCATGGGATGCCAGTTAGTGTGCGGTGGATTTGGTCGACCAAATTCGCATCGGCAAGTTTGCACCTGTTAATTTGCGCAAATTTGCACGTCTTGGGTTTGAGGCTGCGAATTTGGGCAAATTCGCAGGCAGCTCCAATACACTCAGGAACTGCTTCTTTGGATTGCAATTGTGGCCTTCGCGATCTCATCCAGTCTCAGGCTAACAACTCAAAATCTGGATCTAAGCATGCGGGTCTCACAAACCTTATCCGTCGAATTATCGGTTTTCAATGCTTGTTAACAAAGAATCTGCCAGAACGTGTATCTGTCGGCGTTCATTCTTCACCCTGGTGCATCTTTTTGGCAAATAAGGTTGATGCTTTGAAATTATTGAAATACAATTTTAGATCATCGATCCTGAAGGGGGTAGCAGCTCTGAGTCAACCGAAGACTGGGTGGCTTCAGATAATTTAGACGATGAACATCTGGGCCCATTGAATCCAGATCCAACTTCATCAAAACACGATCAGCTTGGCTGGCTTGATGAAGGATTACCCCCAGATCCATCCCCAGACGCGCAAATCCATTCCTTACTGGAAGAAATCTCTGACATTGATCGTTACTTAGACATTCTTGCAGATGGCCCACTGTCTAATCTTACGCGGATGACTGATGAGGACATAGCCCACCCAGAGAAGCCCTCAAGGAAGAGCAATGCTACTGCATTGATGCCTCATGACGATGCATGGACGGCTTGGAAGTAAACTACGTATATACATTGTTATGATGAAGCCAAATGCTAATTCGCAGTGAATTAGAAACTCACAATGCGAAATTGACCCTGACTTGCATGTTGATTTGCATTGAGCGAGTTTGCTAATTTGCACTGCGAATCTGATGCGAATTTGGTCAGCTGGAGCCCGTGCGAGTTTCACAGGTGTTGTCGTGCGCAACAACCCAAATTAAAACTCAGCCCGGCTCACTCCGAATGCTTACACACGAACTCATAGCACTCGCTCATTATTACGTCTGGGAACGAGACTACATAACGTTTACAGCAATAGATTATTTTCTAAACCCTTAAGCGAGCGGAGTTGAAAAATTTGATTCCAAACCATAACCATCATTTGAGATATACCTAGATACCAGATGTTGATCATCGACTATCATTCCCATCATTCAGCAGATATCGAGAGATCTCGTCATCAATGGACAACAGAATTAGCTACACAGAGGGTCAATGGATTGGAAATGAATATCACGAGGAATTTTTCACCTGGCAAGCCATAGTTGAGTTGCAATGTCAGCGATCCGATGATGAGCGCAGGCAGGAGGCAATCGCCATAGCTGGACTCGTTGTGTATGGACTGGGAGAAGCCGAAAGGCTCCGTGCAGAGCGTCGCCGTGAGCGCCGGCTATATCTTGTACGGGATGATCTCCTCAAAACGTCGCGGGAAGGCGCCGTGGCAAAGCTCTCAATAGTAGCAAAAATGACCGGGCGTTCATTACTACAGTGGGCTTCGATGTTGCTACATTTGATTTCAAGATCCTCTCCTCCGGATTTGAGAAATGGTGGAATTCCATGCCCATCCCACAAGCTGATGCTCCATCGACAGCTGCACCACGCCTAGGTGATCTCTTGATGCTCGTGGCGCTTTGGGGCTTATATTACATCACCTGAACTCTACAATGCATGACGTATCACTTTGTGAGATTTTCGCCCTCATTGCTGTAGACGTTATGGAGAGTCAGTCGTGAACTGCCCTACTTGTTTATTATGTAATGACTTCCTACTATGTCACTATTCAAATTACGATAATTGTAGTAAGGTTTTTCCTGATTAGCGGATAAACAATATAGAAGATCTTCTGCCTTGAGTGACATCCTCTCTAGACGGTAGTTCCGAGGCCGAAGTGTAAATAAACGTAGGCTTCGGTCTTATACCGGGATGGGCATTTAAGAGCTGGTAAGTCCCTAGACCAGCCCACATTTGACAAGTCCATTATTTAACTATGGTTTCCAGCATCTGTGATCCCGACATCATGTGTGGAGACGTCCAGGAGATTGAAATTATGGCAGACATGGAAGCTGAAGAAGAAAATGAGTTCAATGACTCGGATGACACATGGAAGAGCCTCAAACCATGTTCATCAGAGCTACCAGACGAAGATATCATGGCGAAAGTGGTCCAGGACAATTCGGTGGAGGTTTCAAATGGCACCGACCGGGAATACAGAAGGTGCGACATAGCAAACAATTTATTTTCACGTGGCTCTCTTTACAAGCGGTCTAGACTCATGGAAAGCTTTGAAAAGTGGGCAGCAAAACATTTTCCGGCCGCTGCCCCTGGGACGCTTTTCGGCCCGAACCTTTCTCCCAGAACGCCAACTTGGATTTGTTTGTGGATCATGGACCAGTAAGTTATACTTATCTGATGAAAAAATATCAATTTTTTCAACCGATTGATCGATAGCTGTGATACCCTTAAGATAGATGGATTTCCTAAAGCCCCAGATGATTATCGTCGGAGTTACGCTTGGGCTATGAAGATGAGATCTTCCATGACCTACGGGTTTGGAAGACTCTGTGAACGTGGGAGGACCCATTGGTCTTCAGACGGCATCACTTGTGCAGGGAACCCTTCCATATCAAACTTGGTATCAAGGTACATGATTGCACTCAGGCGAAGAAAGGTAAATCCATCGTTCTCAATTTCCAATAGTTCACTCATGATTCAAAATTAGCGTCAAAATGGGGAGGATGTTCCGATGAGCTCCAGAGCTATAACAAGCCAAGATATCAGGGAAATGTGGGAGTTCAATGAAAAGGTTTATGGGCAAGAAACCATAGCGGTACCTAATTCATCAGAGAAGCAATGGGGCAGAGAGAGAACAAGGCGCTTGGTTCACGCTATTATAACCTTGAGTTTTGTGTGCCTTTTGAGGGCTGATGAAGCGCTTAACCTTCGGATGGAGGATATTGACATACGCGGTCCAAAATGCTTATCGATAACTCTCCAGAAGAGAAAAACTAATCAATTTGGTGGTAAGACTATCAAATCATCGTTTACCAGTGAGCTCCAAGTCAGAATCTTACATCGTTTGGACTACTAGGCACAAAACCATTTGTCTTATGGCTGTTCCCAGAGAACGAAAGTCACATCTGCCCTATTCGGGCCCTTGCTCAATGGATCTCTTGTTCAGGAATTAATTCTGGCTATATTTTTCGTGGGATTAGGGTAACCAAGACCCTGGAAAAAGTCTTGAGTTCTCAGATTGTGAGTCTCCGTTATTTTCCACTCCTTTTACTTGGAAAGTCATTTACTGATGTTGTGTTAGACTTCGTCTGCATTCTTGGAATTCTTCAGAAACATGCTCATTGATATCGGAAAGGATCCTTCTGTATACGGTACACACAGCCTCAGGCGTGGAGGGTGCCAGTGGCTTTCTCGTGAAAAGCGGTGGCGGATTCCAAGAATTTGTGACTGGGGAGGCTGGTCTTCAGACCCAACAGGTCACCTCACCATTTTTCGGTATTTGCTAAGCTGGAACGATGACCCGCATGAGGCAAGGGAGGATTTTTTCAATCCTTCCAAGGTGCCAACAACCCACTGCCCTCATTGTGGAAGGGCCTGTTCTTGTTGAAACTTGATGGAGTTGAAATGGTGCTGCACCGCGCCGGGTACCAGTCGCAAATGGCCTCAGGCAACCAAATTGAAATAGTAAATCAGGCATAAGCAAATTTTCAATTGTCTCTTCTCCAAAGGCTACTTTTCAGGTCTTTCTCTTTCAGCTCCTCTACTTTCCATACTTTTACTTTCACACTCGACGCTTTTGTTACTTTGTTTAAGTTTGAGATAACTGCTTTAACTACTTTCGGAAAATCTAGTTGAAAATATAACGAAGCGGCTAGTCCCATCGTACATGCACGCCGAGTAGCTGGCCCATTTCCGCCCGAGTACATAGATTATTGTCGTCATGCGGTGGTGAGGTGGAGTAGACGAAATAGCGGAGTTCACATGAGTCGGACACTGGAGTGGTTGTCATGTATAAGCAACTGAACCAAAAAGGCGGCGGAAGGTTCTACCATCTACAGGTCGGTTAGAGGGTGCGTGTGGAGCCTGCACATACTATGTAGTGGAGAAGGTGGGCGTGCGTAACGAAGGGCGCAGCCCTCTGGCGAGATTTAATATGGTGGGATCAATGCCGCCCTTTACCTTTCCCCTTCGCCTGTACGGGCCACGCTCGGCTCCCCGATAGGCATCAGTAGCGCGAACACCCGGAATAAAATGCCAGCCACTAATAAAAACACAGGCTTGGGATATTTGGCGACAGTCTCGCTATACGCTGATGCGGATGGAATCGGCTACGTTTAAATCCCATGTCAGCATGTCTAATTTCCCTATGCCCTTCCACGCATCTCGCTGGACACTGTATGATGATGTTGCTCGCAGGTGTGACGACATTATAGCTCGATATGAGCAAATTGCACTGGAAACGGTTCGTCACCGTTGCTCATTTCCTCTATAACCTTTTCTCAAACTGCTGGCGGAATAGCGCCCAATCGAATGGGGATATTTCTCTATAACGGATTGAAGTCTGCGCGCACGGTCCCCATTACAACCAACGTTCGAGTGGTCGAAACATGAATAGCTACCTTCATCAAGCGAAATTGGTGCAAAGGAACATTGTCGACGTCGATGGCAAGTTAACTGCCCCGTGGCATGAATATGACAAATTGCGCACGGGCTCGGTGGTCCTCATGAGAATATCCTTGCGTACATACACGCCGACTGACAAAAAAAGTTTCATTCCATCTTGGTTAACAGAACGACGACCGAAGTACTGACCACTTATAGTTATACAGAATCAAGGTCTTGTTGCCATCATACGATCCGATCGATGAACGCCCATTCGTGGTGTCATCGAGAACATTGCGCGCAGCGAAGAAGACAAAAAGGGCGACAGCGACAACGAGTTTGTTAAATCGTTCGCACGGACCAGAAACAAGTTGGTGACTCTCAAGCGTCCAACGTAACGTGTTTCTTTCGTCTGATAAAAACTGTGGTCTTATACCATTGGTCAGACCCCCGCTGCTTCCTCAAGCAGCGCTCCACCCCCTCCCACCGTAAAACAGGCGAAAACGTCTAGCAGGAAAAGTGCCGACAAACAACTGATGGAAGAAATGAATTTGGAACGGCGTCGCTCTCCATTTGTTCTAGAATGCATTATGTGTAACTGTAAAAATAATGGTGTCGCTCACGTTCATTGAAGAAAAAAAGCGTTCGTGTTGCGGGTTTGCCGCGCAGGCGGGCGTAAAGCTTAATCAACATCGTCTGCCGATGTGCCTCTTCCAACCACGTGGAACTCTTTACACCCATCCATGATCCCTCTACACCCCACCAGTGCCTAATCTCGCCCACTGGCACCTCTTGCGACGACGCGGAATCCCTCTATGATGAGCCTTTACACCCCACTCTGAAGTGGGTGTGATTAAAATCGCTTACAATCGGACTGGCCAATTTTACTTTTAGCAATCACTGGGACCTTTTGTTGATATGATATTCACTCGTCACACGATACATCTCCAGCTCCTGATGCTTCACCAAGTCGCGGACGGCACTCACGTCCACTCTCGGTTCCCTTCGTAGATGGCCTGAAAAGCTTGGCGAATCTTGCTGATGTGGCTTTAAGCATTCCGAAACAACCTACTACCGCCACGTCATACGGCGAGGGTAAAACGAAAGCGACTGATGGCAAGAAGCCAGTCCGGGAGTACGAGATTGATCCAGACTCAACGGCAGTAAGTCCCAGTTTGCCAAGGCTACCTTTGCTAACGAAAATGGCTCTTAGAGACTTGTTTGCTGTGGACCACCTTACAGACCCGAAAAACTCAGAAAAAACTGAGAAAGAATGAGAAAGTTGATGTCTCAAAGGCATGGAGGGCACTTGATAAGAATGCGAAGCGTGTACGTTAATTGTCTTTACTCAATCCACTCTGCTTATCGACTAGTAGGAATATATCGGACAAAGTCAGCTATTGGAAGGGTATGTCTTATAAGCTTCTTCCTCCATTTGACTTAGTATCGACTTCAATGATTGTGGCAGAGAGGACTAGGGGGAGCGGAGAGGAAGAGCGAGGGGGAGCAGTGGGGAGCAGAAAGGAGCAGAGGGGGAGCGGGGGGAGAATGGGGGGAGCAGAAGGAGTGGGAGAAGCAGAAGCGGAGCGGGGAGTGACGATGGACACGTTTTCAAGCAGTTTTCAGCAGATTGTACTTTTCTTCCATGCGCAATTTTAAATGACCTGGCGGATATATATTCCGATGACAGAAAAACAGATCAAAGAAGAAAATGACAACGTTGACCGCTTCCCTCTGCTCCAACCTGCTCCAACCGCAGATTTCTGAGAGTATACATGGAACAGCCAGCGGCACCGACCTCAAGCCACCTGCCAGCAGCCACACATTTCGACGAAACATCCACTCCAGTGGGTGGCCCAATATCAGCAGGGGTGGAAAACGATGGTTATAAAGTCATATGGCAACCCGCAATAAATTTTACTAGTAACCCTACGCTAGGTTTGCAAATACTACGTAAAATCGCGTTTTTCGCCTACGTGACGGTTCCTTATATGGCAAAATAACACGTCCCTCAGTGCTACTACTACACCGTCAGCTCTTTCAACACAGCACGAAAAATCACTACCTCGTGTCATATCGCTTTCAATTCCCTGGTCAATGCCAGCTTTTAAATGGGTGGATGAGTCATCCCAATTCACGACGTCTCTAGATGGGAACGCAGTCCTCATCAAAAAGTACATAATAAAATGCGAAAATATTGGTACTTATGTTAATTTTTTTTTCAGAGAGATAAGTGTAGATAAGGCAGCAAGGAGGGCAAGGGGAGCGATGAGGAGTAGAAAATACCGCAAGAGTCAAAAGGAGAAGGTTGCAAATTCCCAGAAAACAAACATGCCAATGTCGTGTATGGGCAATGTTTTCCCGCATGGTTCATGCAACGGAACGATGGAATATGACAACACATATTCAGGTACCCGATTGAAATATAGTATTCACGACGGTAACACATGTTAACTCCAACGTTGAGCAGCGGCGCCAGATTCCATCTCGAACACGTTTCAAAGTACGCGCCCGTGATTAAAACTTTATTTTATGTGCTGATTGCAACGGTCGTACTTGTCTATTCCGCGGCCGCTGATGACTTAAAACTTTTACACACATAAATTTGATTTATCAACGTCCAGACGAAAAGTACCTCCCCCAATCCAATCTGTATATGATGGATAAAGTAGATAATAACCTTGAGCATGAATCGGATAGCGAAGGTTTGTTCATTTATATGTGATCCAATTTTATTGGTTATAACCAAATATCCGCATACCATAGACCTGGTTAATGTTCAAATGGTTGAATCCAACGACTCTACCTCACTGTCAGTCAGCAACAGGAATAACTTCTATAGAAATGTGGCAGGAGTGGAGCTTTCTCCTGATTGTCCACGTGCGATATGGCCAAATGGTGTTGAAACTATATTGCCCTACATTCTCGATGAAAATGGGATGAACAAATTGCAACAGGTGGATAAAACAGATAAAAATTATTTATTTAACAACTTAATGCATTTCTAACTCAGGATGCACAATGGGTCCTAGATATGTCAAAAAATGTTAAACTAGTCAACGACTGTCCATGGATAGTCAAGTTTAGCTCAGTGGGATTGAAGAAGTCAGAGATTGCAACGGCGGTGAGGAAACACCTGGCCCACGGAAATGTGGTCATAATTGGCGATCTTCCAATTGAACCCGTTGAACTGAACCTGCAAAGCCTCAGAGAAGAACTGTCTTTGCTTCCCGAAAGACCTTTGTCTGTTCATGGTATGTTTTTATATTATTCAAAAAGAAGGTCTATTCATGAAATAGATATGGTCAAGCGGGATAAAGAGCCAAGAGAACCGCATATACGTGAAAGCCTAAAGGATTTTGTAGAAAAAATTGAACACCACGAGAAGGTCAGGTTTGTTCTTGATCTTGCCTTGCAAGAAAATCAACTACCAGATTTTATGACGTATGCCAATTGCTGGGTTTCCATTGTTGATGGTGTACTAATTTTGGTCATGCAGTCATTTGGACGATGCAACGTTGGCTTGGAACGGCCTAAAGGAAACCTATAATCCTGACCACATCCCCTTGAACATTTCTCATGCTCGTTCTTGGGGGCTTCTTCACTATGGTGGAAGCTACACCTACCCCCACCACGATGCTTCTGGATTTGGTACTATCGTGGTAGCAAGGTCGGGTCTAAAAATTTGGTCAGTCATGCGTCCCGAAGGCTATCAGTCCATGAAGACGCGCCTGGAGATAGATAAAGCAATCAAAGACTTATTTGATGAGAAGGGTGACATAAAATGGGTGGAATACGCAATTTATGCTGATGCGGGGGATATTATGTATGTCTTCTTGCTTCTGTATAACAGCATTATCTCTTACGTATTTAGTATTCAGCCGCCTGGTCAATGGCACCAGGTTTACACACCAATTAGATCAGTAACGACTGGCGGTCACTTTATCTCATATGATACACTGCATTTGATGGAACAATCCATGCGAATTGACTTCCGGATAAAATCGCAATTGACAAATAGTGACTATGACATATATTCAACTCTGGCCATGCTCACAATTCAGCTTCCCTTTCTCAAGAATAGATGTACGTCTGAGTTTTATGACTAAATGATTCATGGTTGAGACATTATCATAGCATTCTATTGGAAACCAATGATGGCTCTGGCTTTAATGATTTTGCGTCCGGACAAATACACGAATAAAGAGAAATGGAAGGGAGAAGACAACTTTGGACATGCAAAGAAAATTGGAAAACACCTACAAAAATCTTTGCTTCTTAATCGATCACCCCCTCGAGATTATCTCTTTTTTGAGACCAGTAATTGGATGGACCCTGGGCCAGTTTTTGACATATACACATGTCTTCAAGGGTTTCGATGATTGAGCTTCATGTAGTACTCATCTAGCATGCTGGACACTTCTATCATAATCCAATTGACCTCATACATGCGGTGTGTGTACAATTGAGAAAACGAAGGAGCAAACTGAAATCTGGAGACCATCCTGTCGTATCGTTCTGGTTTGGGGGCCGAAAACCCCATCATTTCCTGAACCCCAGTCTTGGTTTGCTGGCTGGTGCAGACTTCGGTTCGTCGGCCGCCGTTGTTCCTGCTTGCTTTGGACGCTTCGGCACAGGGGGAGACTCGGCGGCGGAGTGAGTGGAGAGGCAGAGTAGTAACTATATGCGTGTAAGTGCCAGCTCATAGTACCAAACTGTTACATACCGATGTCGGAGGCCATACCGTCCGTGCTGGGAACTTGAATGTGCGAGAAGATGGGCTAAGCGTCGGGCAAGGAAATCATTTGGTACGTACATCTGTGTCGATGCGAAGTGGCCCTTGAACTATCGGTTTTCTCATGATGGTGGTCCGTTGGTGCGGGCATGGTACGATGGGCAAACATAGGCAATGAGCGTGGGGAGGGGAGAAACCAGACTCCTACCCAGACTCCTACCCAGTCTCGCCGGTGCTAGCTTGACGTTATGTAAGCTTGAACGCACCAGGTCTCTGACGCCGGACTCTGATGAGGGCGGATTGCAGATTTCCTTTTATCTTTCATATCGTAATTTTGCGATTAATCGTAGTTCTAAAGCTAGCAACAAGTAACTGTTGCTGTCTTTGCAGAGGTTGCTGCCGTCACAGCGTACGATTGAATCTGGAGTTGCAGTTTCCTGCATTCTCAATTCGTTTGATCGCCGTTCCAGCATACTCAGGAGCGAATTGGCAACTTGGTCGGCCCGCAGTCATAGCGCGCATGTTATCGTCGGAACATTTTCGGCATGAGCTTTGGCGTTCTGGCCGTTCGCTAGAACTCCATCTCCTCGTTATCTGCTCAGACTTTCCAGTCACTACTATGTCCGTTCTGTCACTGCCATTCAATTTAAAGGAGCGTATCCTGTCTTTCTTGAGGATAGAAGACATTTGGTCGCTGCAAATGACTTGTCACTCCAATCGCGCATCGGCACAAGACTACCTGAAGAATAAATTCCATTACTATTTGGCCCAAGTACTGGACAATACTTCCGGTACGGTGTCAATTCAATCTGTTTGCAATATGTTCATGTTTTTTACAAATTGCCAGGTGGTAGCGCTGAGATGCTAAGCCGATTTTTGGAAATCTCAGACGCCATTATTGTTGGCCCATTTTGTTGGGCTATGATGGCTGATGAGGATGATGGGCTAAACTGGTCCTTTGACTCTCTGCAAATCATCGTTCCACGGGATTCTGCTACTCTGCTGGAGGAATGTTTCGACCGTTCAAGCGACGAATGGTCCGACCGCAACCCTTTGATCGACAATGCCCCCTCGGCATCGCTCCCAAAAGTGTTGGACTTCAACACATCAAATTTGAACCTTACAGTCTCCCCGGGGCGCCGAAATAGAGGAGTTTTGATCTTTGTTTGCGACAGAGATAGTGTCATGAAATGTTGTGCGGAAGTGGCACCATCTACTGCCTACGCTTCTTTTGTTATGCCATCAGCCTTGTTCTGCGCTTATCCAGACTTGACCTTCAGACAGCAGGTATCAGCCTTTTCTGTGCATATTGGACTCCAGAGTTGACATTCAGAAAACAGGCTGTTGCTATGAACCGTTTCCCATTCTCAGCGTCTCTCTATTGGCATACGCTATTCCGGTACAGAATGCATCTTACAAATGGCTTTTGGGACCAACCTTGTAACAAGTTTTGCCCTTCATTGTTTCGACGCGTCACGTCTTCTTTCGCTACCATTCCTTTCCAACAGCCCCGGGAAGATTTTATGCGTATGCTGGACATCAATAAGTGGTGGAGGATTAGAGCGGATTGTCACAACCAACATTGCCCCTTTTTTGGTTCTTATCTTGGCTAAGGCACTAGCGTTTGCTCTTACTTGATTTTTGCGCTACATAGTTTACTAGTAAGTCAATGTCATTTTGAAACATCTGACAAACATGTTTACAATCGTTATCGATACGCTGCGATGTTATATACCAACGAATACATAGCTTGAATGTCAAACCGTCGCGAGCCACCATGACCCGAGCGAGCAAGTTAAGGTAGATTTATGTAGATGCATGCTGAAAAAGGGTTGTAGATGAAGACATATTCCCAACTGTAGATCCAACTTTGGCTCTTTCGTTGGTCTACTTCCCGGATCTCATTGTAGGTGGTACTAGATGTGTGCTGTCAGTGGATATCACGGGGCTTGCTCAGCAGAGCCGTTGTGCATCACGTCAAAAAAGACACGGATTTATTGGTCTGAGTATGGGAGACTAGAGCTCTAAGCTCTCACCCCCCTACCATAACTTCCCTTTGTTCAATACGTGTGACGGCGAACTTGGGACAGAGCGCGTGACTCGGCGCGCGACTTCTGCACGCATCACGCATCAGCGGCGGGCTCGGCATCGCCCGCATACTCCAACAGTTATTTCACGTTTGCAGCCAAGCGGTAGGGTACAACGGATCAGGGTCAATGATTACTCATTTTTGACGTCATCCCAAATCACTTTCAACATCTCATTAGTAATATTCTCCCTCGTGCTGTGCGCTGATGCGTAGTAGATTATAAATTTAGATCATCAAAAGTAGGAAAAATCGAGCAGCAGACCCTCAGAAATGTCTGGGCAAAATGAATTACTTAAAGAAATTATTAATTACAAGTTGGCCGTACTAAGATGGCCTCAGTCATGAAGAAGCATCGGATCCGAACTTGCCATGTGAAATGGCGGCGTGCTGATATGATAAGCGGAGGAATGACCACCTTTGGATTTGATAACTGATGGCTGCAAAACTTTTGAGTGAAAAAAAAAAGAATTCTCAAAGGAAAACTTTACTATCGGCCTTTTCCATTTGGGAACAGGAGGCGGAGGTTGTTTGAATTTAGAAGGCGATGATCCAATTGATCCTGCCACTGGTGTAGTTCTTATGGGAAACCCATCTGTTATGCAGCGCCTTGATGGATTGCTATTGGTCGGATACAATGGGACTCGGCCCACTGAGCGCTTGTATTTTTTGGTGGATTCCAACACCATTTTTTTCTTTAGCGACACCAGTGCTGGTGATGGGATACCATCTGTTATGCTATTCACTATCAATTCCAGAACCAGAAATATCAACAGACAACGCTGACATTGCCAAAGGTTGGGTGACCTCCACCAAGTATTCAACTTTCTTGTGTAATTCGTCTATAAGTGCTTCTAAATCTTTCAATCCCTTAGTTTTTTCGACTTTGGACATGGCCACATGAGTAGACAGGATAAAGACTGGACAACACATACGTACTTTGAACTTTAACATTTTCTGTTTGATATACAATCATTTCTCTAACCAAAGCTTCAGTTTTCCGTTCTTCAATCCAACTTCCGACAATCGCCTCCTCTGACAAACCCGTCTCTCTTGACGCGTTATTCACAGCGTTCGACAGGTATGAATGCCATGCTCTCAACTGCACAACGGTGGTCTCTCCAAGGTCCTCCAGGCTCGTTCCTATAGGTATCGTGGCCCTCTGTATTTATATTGCTTGGAATTTGGTGAGAGACGTACCATGACCGGTACCTTTTCCCCTCGGACCACTGTCATGGGAGTATTCATCATTATCGGGGATGCAAGAGAGAAGCTAGAGAATGACGATTGATTTACATTTTCTGAGGCAAACTGTAGGCATACCGTGGTCTGATGCACTGAATCAAGTGAGGAACCCATCTTGAAGTTGGTTGCATCCTACTATGCGCATGCTCTTTTAAACAATCGGAATCCATTCCCTGCGGGGGAGAGGGAGTTCCAATCTTCCAACGTTCTTTTCGATGTGACGTGATAGCGGTGAATCCAGAAAAATATATTCCATCCTACTTTCATGAATTTGAAGATCCAACTGCACTAAGCAATCGACGCCTCGACCTTCGGAACCCCTTTCCGCCGAGGACCTTCTTTTGAAGTATCTGAAGTATAAAGTACATTGGTACGATCAGCATCAGGAAAATCCCGAGTCCAGAAACGACCTATAATTAGAAGTAAATACCGGAAATTTCCCAGAATCAAGATTTCGTTCCCCCCATTTTATCGTACAGGATATTTTCGCCACGTTTTCTGGTAATTACCGTTTTCGGTACCAGGAAATTTCCACCGGTTTTTGGGCAATTATCACTGGACATTACCGGTAAACATCATCCAATAAATTTCCTATTACTTATGCTAAGTACTAGTATTCGTACAATAGTAATAAACAACAAAATCACTTGGCCTGTCACATAGCCTGCCACTTCGTGCAGCATCCCCACGATGTAGCTGATGATACCCCTGTACTTACCTATGTACAGTTTGCGACAATATATCCCCATTCGAAAAAAGGGAAAATACCACACCTGTTTAGATCAGTTTATCTCACTATTAACGTACTTGAATAAATACATCTTGTAGAGGAGTTCTGGTTTGTGACTGTGTGGGCTCCGGCTAGCTGAGAACGTGGGGTTGGATGACTTCCATGCTAGTGCAAATGTAAGCATAGTCTGACGCTGGGTCAAAACTCATACCCTTTAGGGCGGGCGCCGCTGGATCATCGATCATTGTCGTCAGAATTCTTCGCGGTGTTCTCCATTTATGGAAGATCCATGTCCCGCGTGTAGGGCACAAAAGGCATCTCATCTCATCCTGAGGGAGTCACCGTCGGTGTTACTGTTATTATACTCTTACCTCCCACGATGTCAAAAGTCAGACTGAGCGTTAATTAACCCACTACTGGAAATGGGGTTAGAGGACGTCTAACATTCAGCCTAGCGGTGCTGCATAATTGTCATTGTACATTAAGCTCAATTTTCTCTGTACGTAACAATTGTCTTGAGTTCACTGATTTTTTATCAGACAATGCGGAATTTATCTTCTGGGCACGTAGCGGGACTTGCGGCATGTGTACCGCCTTACTTGTTTATTTATCTATGTAAGGAGAAGTGACGAACGTGATTTATCTATATAAGGAAAAGTGATATGTCTGGTGGGGTGTGCCAAGCGGGGGACTGGCGGAGGAGCCTCAGCTGTCCTTATGATATATAGACAGCCTGTAATCAGTAGCATTAGATGATATATCCACAGGGCTGACCTGCTCCATCGGTGGTGATATATCAGTCCCTGTCTGCCCGCCATTTCCCTTTTTGGCGACATCCGTGTGCTAAAAATATATCCCGCCCGACTCCCTGCCCCTCGTTGTGAAACAGATTGATTGTCCACAGCAGCAGCTGCTTGCACTGTGCGGCAAAAACATCGCATTTCTCAAATCCTATCTGTTTAGTGACTTTTGTCATCTGCTAAGTGTGAAAGCACCATCTAACCTCATCTAACCAGTTCAAGCTGTATTAGGTAGTTTAGAAGTCAAAATCTTGATCCTGAGTTCCATGTATTTCCGGAAAATGCGAATGTCACGTGATCTCGCCGAAACATCGCCCTGCCTAAATCTTGTGTTTCGCCATGAAATTATGTTCGTTAAGTGTGAAAACAATGTTTATTTAACAGTTAAAATCATCCTAGGCCACAAAAACATCGGTAGATGTTTTCTGAGTAAAAGTGAGACGAAAGTAGCTGATAGTGCTGATATCTACAATAACCATGTCATTCTCTGCTATTCCTCCTTACCCTACCGGTATCACACTTCCTGACATTTCTCAGATCGAAAGATATCACTAGTTGGGTTTTTTTCATGTATGATACATCACATTTGCATGTTTAATCCATTGTTTTCCGTTAAATGAATATTCTAGCTTAATCAAGATGTTCATATGTTTTTCGTGTGTTTTTAGCGATGAACACAGTTGGGGAAGGGCATAATGTCATCTCAATTGATACTAACATCAATCTGTAACCCTGTGGTCGCATAAAATGTGTATTTTACGGCTGCAGGGCATAAGGCATCATATGTGGTGCCATTCACAAGCTCATTTTAAACAAAAGGGATATGCTACAAATGCAGGAAAGTATGAAATAGTTTTGGTCAGAATCTGTGAGGAGTAATGAGCCAATGAAGCTGCCAGAACACCCTTTTCTAACAGAGAGATCTGGAGATCTCCAAACAAACGTATGAATTTTCTATATTTAGGTGCATACCAAATCCAGCTGCCCGCCTTGTGCATAGGCGGGCCATCATACTCGTCTGGGACTACTGTAATTACAACGAAGTGATGTATCAGAGATCACTGTAATTACACCTGTGGATATATCAGTTCTGAGGCCGAAATGAAATGCGGTCTTATAATCGGCGCGTCGCGCGAGTTTCCGAGGCCTGAAAGGACGAGGTATCTTAAGCGAGCGGCTCGTTCCGAGATAGCTGAGCCCAATTAGGAAATTAGCGATCGGCGTACGCTACACGCAGCATCTTCCGACGAAGGCCCCAGCCGTACGCGAGACATCTCCCTTCACCGCGCGAGACAGATTCGCCGTGTGCCGACCACCGGGGGGACAACTAAACATAATTTATAAATTTGCAAAACAGGCTGCTATATATGAGGCTCTGTAAATAATTATGGCCTCGGACCATGCCACGCAAAGCGGTGGCCCACACCTCTAAGTTCTGTAATGCTCCATTAAGATACCGGCATCTTCCGAAGATCAACAAGTACAAATATCCACATCGTCGCTGAGGATGCTCAATGTGCTGCGGGTGCGGACGCTAAGCTGGGGACCGGTTCAAGAAGAGGAGGCGGTGAGTAGGGCCGTTAATGGGCGCAAAATCACAAGTCTGATGTCAACTAGCGCCCTTCACGCGTACTCGCAGCCAAAACCCGTCAACAGCTCTATGCTGTCAGGAAGGGCATGATACGAAGACCCAGCGCCTCACAGTCGTGCGTATCGGCCGTATCACAAGACAGTACTACGCAAAGCCTAGAAGCAGCCCCTATGAGCAAATCGGTGACCGCCCAGTCATAAGCTTCGGATTCGACCCCAACGACAGGACTCCAGAACGTCTCCTCAGGTTCGTATCTGCTGCCCCGAGTCTTTTTCCCTCCTTATCAATCACACAAGGCCCACTTTTACTCGACAACCACACTCGACTACATCCGTACCCTCCTCGCATCAGGATTTGCCTATCTTCATCACCCCAGAGACTGGTCCTTGGCACATGTTCGCTCTCCTTCCATCCGGTAAGCTTCGATCTCCTTCAATCTGTGCTTCTCACTCTTTAGTACCCTCCAGCCGCGAATTCGAATCCATCATAGCTTCCCTCTCGGATGCCCTGGACTTTTAGCCGCACCATCAGCAACCTTCCTATACCAGTCACGAAGGTCTCTTACTCGATTACGAACGTGCCATGACTCGTTTCCCTCCCCGCTCCAGGCACACCCGATAACTACAATTCCTCCGCTCACTTTTTATGGGTCGGCGATAGAACCAGGCAGTTGGACGGTGAACATGTCCAGTATTTCCGTACCATCTGGATTCATTCAGGACCCATGGATGTCAGAAACGGGTAGAGTGGCCCTCATTACGCGCTATGGTACGTTTCCTCGTCTTAAATTCCTTCTTTCGCTAAACGTCGTTGATCCAGATTGGCAATCATTTACCGGCCCATATCAAAGCTGTATTAAACTCTGGAGATCCCGTTGCCTGGCTTTGCGATCCCATGCATGGAAAGTGCGTCGCGCGATGTTCTTGTGCTCTCCAACTATCTCAAAAAAAATTGATTTCCTTTTTTTCTTCAGCACGCTCACTGGTGCTTTAGCGGGTTTGAAGAAACCTCGACAGAAAAGACATATACGAAAACTCTCGGCTACGTGGAGACTCGCAAATACCTCCTTGTTCAGTGTTTGCCTTCCTTTTTCTTGCGTTCGGACCATCCCCTTCGAAAAACTCGAACCTTGCGAGTGTTGTTGGCCCCCGGTTGTGGAAAAAAAAGAAAACAGATGTTTTAGATTGGGACCGACTTCTATCGATACGGTAAGCATCGCTACCAATTTGCCCGTATTCATATCTATGAACATTCCTTGAAGTTTAGATGATGTTAGGATCCAGCCAGAAGGATGGCAAGGACCGCTTTGGGTGGATGGTTGTAATGCGAGGTGGATGACGTTTTCACCTGCGTGAGTCTGTGGTTGTTGAGCCGCTCTACTTCTCCGAGTGTTCCGCAAGTTGGGTTGTGTTTCTTTGTCCAGAAGCTCTGGACATCTAGTCGTACTTCGGTGCTGGAAAGAAAGGTCATACTCATTGACCTCACGATTCCCTTGACGGTGAGCACAACATCATCACGGATTCACGCGTGGGTTGGGACCTCATTTTTCATACTCGTGACTAGTGGTGGGAGCCTTGTTCGACAATCGTCCTTGGCTTGTTTGTGCAATTGGTGTAATGGTAATCAGTCTACTCATGTCTCGTGCAAATTACCAGTTTTGTCTGTTCTATTGCCACCATTGTCATACTTTATATTACAACAATGTAAACCTTGTCTTTACAAGTATCCATCTTTGCGGAGTAAATTGCAAAAAAAAGGGCCTCGGACCTGCCGTGCAAAGCAGCGGCCCATAGTACCAAGTGTTTGTTAGTCGTTACTGGGGGCTCAGCCAGCCAGCTTTTGGTGTCATTTTCCCGTTCCCTTTTGCAGCTTTTCCTGTGCTATTCACACCTCAGGCCTCAGGCCTCATCGCTGCTTTCGCCTCGTTGACGGGGTTATGTGAAACGGCATTTCGTACCTAGGGAGTGTTGGTGGACATGGTTTATCTATATAAGGAAAAGTGACGAACGTGATTTATCTATATAAGGGAAAGTGACGAACGCATTTTACCTGTGTACGGAAAGTGACGAACGTTATTTATCTATATAAGGAAAGTGATAGGTGTCGGTCCAGGACCCAACCACTGAGCTCGCTTGTGAAACGGCGGACCGCTCTTCGGCACATCAGCTAGAAGTAAGGCCGTGACAGGATCAGACGCCAGCGTCGAGGGTACGGGCATTTGAGGTTGACCTGAGAATACAGCCAGGAAGGACGGGCCACCGGGTGGTGGGCTTGATGACTGGGGATAGCAGAATTCCATATACTGGGGTGTTAGTCTGGCCTCAAGACTCAGACGTGTACATGATGGAGAGGCCACGACTGTTTGCGATGTCTGTGTGAGGGGAGACCACAATGTGACAAAGACATGGGCGCATTGGGTGGCATTCCGGTTATTGTTGGTGATATGAGAGATGACAGGGCAAAGGAAGACGAAGGTGGTAATGGATGGGTCCGTGCGGGTGGTGGTGGCATAGAAATGGAATCTGTAGATGGATATGAGTAAGGTTTTCGAGGATATGAAACGACACGCACTTATCCACGTCCATCTCTACCCTGTTTCCCAACCTGACTGGGGACTATCCTAACACCGCGCATTGGACTCTCGAAGTGCCTCCAACTCGCTACTTTTGCCCGTTGAAAAGCAAACGATTTGAATCCATTTTGATGCACGCGAGACTCTTTATGTAAACGACCGCGCCGACGGAGCGGCTGGACGACACGTAGTAGAAGGCTGAGTCTTAGAACTCGGGGTGGCAGAAATGGTGCCGGAGAATCGAAGTTACTCAATTACTAGGCTGTCGTTAGCGACCCATGTGGATTGCTGGAACTTTGATGATCACGAGCTACAGATAGCAACGGGTATTATCAATAGTTTCAGGCGAGTAGCAGCGCCTGACCAATGCTCTTTGAATGAATTGAATAATTCCGAGGCCTGAAAGGACTCGGTCAAAGCGCATTTTGAAAAGGACACTCTCTTCCTCGACACGGCTCTTTCCGAGCAATTGCGCGGCGATACGCGAGACACCTGCGCAGGATGATTCGTTCCGAGACTCGCGCCGCAACACATGAGACATCCGCTTGCTGGCCCTCAATGCTTCTCCACCAGACACTATGATGCTACACTGTTCGCTGATATTTGTGACGTTTCAGCTTTTCCAAAGAGCCATTAAGACAAATGTCCTCTTTGTTGCAAATGTCCCAAGATTGTTGTGCCGCATTTCCCTCCAGTTTGGGGCGGAACTGTATTCACACCTACCGCGTTCCCTTCACCCATTAGTTCAACAAAGGAGACCTCCTCTGGTGGGAAGGTAGCTCGAGGTGTCATGCATAAACTCAAGGCCCCCACGCCACGGACCATCGCGTATGTTGCAATCATGGTATGTTTCTGTCGCATTCGTCTGACAAGTTCTGACCATAAACAAGTTACGCTGGGCCTTGAGCTCATTGCCCGGATTTCAAAATAACGACAACTTCGAAGGTGAAGGCGAAGACGAAGGTGGAAGCGAAGACAGTGACGAAGGAGAGAGCGACCTCGCGAAACTCAAAGCGATTCGGAACCGGAAGACTGGAGGAGCGGATAGCTCTACTATTGATCCCGCTCTTCTCCGCCCTTTGAGCTCGTCGCCATGGTCTTTTCCTGGTTCTAGTGTATCCAAATCGACCACTGCCGTTTCTCAGGTTGACAGCGCTTCTCATGCTCAAGTTCAGCCCCCTTGGGACTTGGGAAGAATAATAAAAGCGTCAGATCCAAAGGCAGTACTTGTGGTTAAAACAAGCCCATCAAAGTGGACTTGCACCATCACGACACCGAAGATGGCAGCCGTCGATGTAACATACGAATGCGCACGCTCGAACGTTGGGACTGGGGAAGAATAATAAACGCGTCAGATCGAAAGGCAGCACTGGCAGTCAAAACAAGCCCATTAAAGTGGACTTGCACCATCACGGCACCGAAGATGGCAGCCGTCGATGTAACATACGAATGCGCACGCTCGAACGTTGGGACTGGGGAAGAATAATAAACGCGTCAGATCGAAAGGCAGCACTGGCAGTCAAAACAAGCCCATTAAAGTGGACTTGCACCATCACGGCACCGAAGATGGCAGCCGTCGATGTAACATACGAATGCGCACGCTTGAACGTTGGGACTGGGGAAGAATAATAAACGCGTCAGATCGAAAGGCAGCACTTGCAGTCAAAACAAGCCCATCAAAGTGGACTTGCACCATCACGGTACCGAAGATGGCAGCCGTCGATGTAACATACGAATGCGCACGCTGGAACGTTGGGACTGGTGAAGAATAATAAACGCGTCAGATCCAAAGGCAGCACTTGCAGTCAAAACAAGCCCATCAAAGTGGACTTGCACCATCACGGCACCGAAGATGGCAGCCGTCGATGTAACATACAAATGCGCATGCTCGAACGTTGGGACTGGGGAAGAATAATAAACGCGTCAGATCCAAAGGCAGCACTTGCGGTTAAAACAAGCCCATCAAAGTGGACTTGCACCATCACGGTACCGAAGATGGCAGCCGTCGATGTAACATACGAATGCGCACGCTTGAACGTTGGGACTGGGGAAGAATAATAAACGCGTCAGATCCAAAAGCAGCACTTGCAGTCAAAACAAGCCCATCAAAGTGGACTTGCACCATCACGGTACCGAAGATGGCAGCCGTTGATGTAACATACGAATGCGCACGCTTGAACGTTGAGACTGGGGAAGAATAATAAACGTGTCAGATCCAAAGGCAGCACAAGATGGCAGCCGTCAATGTAACATACGAATGCGCACGCTTGAACGTTGGGACTGGGGAAGAATAATAAACGCGTCAGATCCAAAGGCAGTACAAGATGGCAGCCGTCGATGTAACATACGAATGCGCACGCTTGAACGTCGGGACTGGGGAAGAATAATAAACGCGTCAGATCCAAAAGCAGCACTTGCAGTCAAAACAAGCCCATCAAAGTGGACTTGCACCATCACGGCACCGAAGATGGCAGCCGTCAATGTAACATACGAATGCGCACGCTTGAACGTTGGGACTGGTGAAGAATAATAAACGCGTCAGATTCAAAGGCAGCACTTGCAGTCAAAACAAGCCCATCAAAGTGGACTTGCACCATCACGGCACCGAAGATGGCAGCCGTCGATGTAACATGCGAATGCGCAAGCTCAATTGAACGTTGCGACTGGAGAAGAAGAATAAACGCGGAGTCAGCGTGATTAAATTGTTGAACATCCCTGTCACGTGATGTGGGCAGCAAAATTATTATTGAATTTGCTACGTGCTGACAACAACTGTCAGCTCTCTCCATCTCCTCCCATGGCCCGGACAAAGAATACCGGACGTAAATGCACGGGTGAAGATGCTCCCCGAAAACAAATTGCCTCTATATCTGGAAGCACCCGGGCCGCTACTCCCAAAAAACGGCTTGGGCGTGCTGGTTCAAGCAAGGCGAAGGCCCCTACCGCGACGCCACCAGTACCCCAGAACCTGAACTTATCCGCTATTGAGCTCGGCGCTGAGCCCAGCACCGCCGCGATCGTATGTTCACCCCCCCTTGACATTGCTACCCACACTTCTAATGTTGTTGGGTCCAGTTCTGTGCGCTCTGCCGAAATGGAGGAGCTTTGACCGACTGTGACACTTGTCCTCGAACCGTATGTTCCAAGTGCGTCCCAAACGTTCAGCTTTCGGTAAACAACCAGTTTTCTTGTCCACATTGCCATATATTTCGTTCGAATGGCGCTCGGAATAATTTAAAACCGTACCTTGTGAGTTTTCCTTCATTATCTTCTCATGCTGCTTATCTGAGTTTGGCAGGATGACGCTGGTGTTCCCCTAACCGTGACTGGGATGCACTCACAGCGAGAATTCATGCCTGTCTGCTCTTCGGAGCCCCTACTCATGATAACGATAAAACTTGTTTCGATTCCATGCGACGGCCTCCCTCCCATGGTCGTCTATCAACACCTTTACCCGTATCTACGTCAAAACATCCAACATATCATCATTTCATTCGACTTCTCCACCCCTGATAGTGTAGACAACTATGTCCGAGAAGTGAGTACGCTCGCCCAAAGAATACGATCTGGCAACTTGGTTAGGTAATTCTATGCGTGTTTGATTTGTTTAAATTCTCATTCATTCAATGAGGTTCCAACGGTTTGCCGTATTCTTGATTGACCACACGGACCCTTCCCGAGGTGATCTCCACTTCGCCCCAGAGAACCAGGGCGCCGCACCCGTATCTGAGGTGAGTAAAAGCCCGTCATCTTGTGCACCTCTAACGCAAAGTCTACAGATATTTCCAATGCTCTTCCCTCCCCCGCTTCTCGAGGCTTTGAAACCAGGTTCCGACCAAAATACCATCACCCTGCTTGCGTGCGGGGGGATCATGAAACACACCCAGTCCTTCAACGAAGTCAAGACTTTTTTGAACAGGTGAGCCTTGATCCCGCTCAATTTCCATGCAGGAGCTGACTGGTCAGTTCCCCCTTCCACTCGTTAATGGCATTTGGGCAGGTTGATTTTCAACCGTCCACTGCCAATGCCTTTCTCATGGACACAAACTTGTTCTGGTTCATATACCGGAGAAATCCGGTCTCGGGCATGCTCCTCAACCACCAGGTGTTGGGGAGCCACTCAGATGTCTACGTCCTATACCACTCTGGTTCGGCTGAACGCTTAACCTGGTCTCATCCTGGACACCGTCCCTTCGGGTTTCCACTACCGATTCAGTGCACTGGTTGTAAGGCTCTTAAGTCTTTCATTCCCAAACCCCAGGTAAACCAGGAGAAGACGGATTTCAGTCTGATCCGCCTTGTGTGTAATACCAAAGATTGTACCAATGTTCTAGAATACCCAAAGCCTCCAGGTTTGCGCAGGGTCATGAAGGGGGAGTTGTTGCGATCACCGGTTGGGGAATGGTACCGTGAAGTTGTAGGATTCTCGGCAGCGGTAAGTAGTGACGTAGCGTAAACCGAGGGCGCAGGCACGACGAGCGAGAGTCTCAGATGGGGGACACACATGTTCTATTATTAGCTACAGCACTTTATACACGATTTCTACTCATTCCTCTCGGAGTCCGGAGTGCTCCGTTACTCGCCGACAATCTCAACAGGTATATTGAGTACGTTGTTGAGCATGAGCGATTGGAGATTGGGGATGTACTAGACCCCGAAGACTCGGATGGTGGCAAGCACCGCTATCGACAGCCGAATTTAGCCCTAGATGTTCTTTTCTTGGCAGCGACCCATGAACACTTTGAATTGCCTGTCCCAATAGGACTAAATGCTTTACTGTTATTTGACATACATTGCTTGATTACAAGTTAATGTTATATATTCTCAAACTCAAACTGTGCATCTCACGGGTATCGGCTAGCCTACCATATTTATCACCGTATACTAACAAGCTTCAAACCGATGGCGCACGAACAAGGCTAGGCTACAAATTGGCTGCGCGCCGTGGTTGTCGTGCCATGTTTGGAACTCTAAATTCCCAATCCGTGAGGCCTTAAGGACGAAGACGAACAGGCTTGGAAACATGCAAACTATGAAGTATGGTTCTGCGATCCTCTTCAAGCGTTGAAGAATTGACTCAGAAACCGTGATTTCGCTAAGATGGGCTTTGCGCCAAAGAGAACCTATGACAAGACCGGGAAGCGACGTATGTCAAGGGAGTGGGCCGTATACATTTCTCATTTCGTCAAGTTACCGGATTCTCACCCACTGCCTCTGCAGGATGCCATTACATCTTCATCCAAGGAATCAAACCATGGTCCCACTTTTGCTCCATCATTCTTGGAAGTGACATGATGACAGTATCCGTCGCAATGGGGCAGAATGAATACTACCTGTCAAACTGATTCACAATAATGGACGGCGTGCGCATCACAGGGGTGTTTCTCTTATTGCTTTCTTGGTGATCCCGAAGAGTAAGATTCACATTTGCAATCAGATTAGAGGCTAACAGATCATCGGGTACAGCCGATTGGGAAAACAGGATAGCGAAGAATTTCACCGATTTCGGCGTCATTGTTCGCTCGCATATTGAGGTCTTTAGAATGAAGTATGACAGTCTACAGAAGCAATTCTTCTACGACTCGGAGACGATTATTAACGCAAATTTATTTTTGGTCCGTACATTGGGGACTATTCTGAGCAAGTCCAATCGAGCTGCATCATCCAAGGGTGGTGAAAGTAGTACGAGGAATCAAGTTACGCTTTTCAGAAACTGAGCCTTTACTTATTGCGGGTACACCACAAAAGCAACGGAGTTCGATGGACCACGTGGCCGATGGACCATCAACATGCTGACACTCTGCAAGAAGGTCTCGGGGATCATGAGCTATGGAAGTTTTATGGCATTGTTGACGGCATTATGGTACGTATAGCGCAATTCTATCCAGTCTATTGTTAATTTGTTACTCGTGCTTCTGACAGCATAGTTCTCCCCGGGCCAAGTCCGTAGTGCATTTACCTACTTTCAAATCTCAAGTATCGGTGCAGCATCCCATTTTCGGAAATTTAAGGAAGGGGAAGCCAAAAAGGTTAACTTCTCCATCCCTCA
Source organism: Amanita rubescens (assembly GCA_015039365.1). NCBI lineage: Eukaryota > Fungi > Basidiomycota > Agaricomycetes > Agaricales > Amanitaceae > Amanita > Amanita rubescens. The sequence continues at coordinate 134,652 of WION01000101.1, forward strand.
TTGACAACAACTCCACCGCATAGCCACCTTATACACACAACTTCTCTCCTTCTTTCGTATTAGCATCACCATCAAACAAACATTTTCTAGCCTACGATGTATCGGCATCACAAATTCACCTGGCATGCCACCCAACCTTCCCTCACATGGCACAGTTACGTTTCGATTCTTTACTAAACGCCTTTTAGCACACACAAAATCACTTGGCCTGTTACATAGCCCACCACTTCGTGCGGCATCCCCACGATGTAGCTGATGATACCCCTGTACTTACCTAGTATGTACAGTTTGCGACAATATATCCCATTCAAAAAAAGGGCAAATACCACGCCTGTTTAGATTGGTTTATCTCACTATGTTATGGGGATATATTAATGTACTTACATACATTTTGTAGGGCGTTCTGGTTTGTGAGTGTGTGGGCTCCGGCTAGCTGAGAACATGGGGTTGGATGACTTCTGTGCTAGTGCAAATGTAAGCATTGTCTGATGCCGGGTCAAAACTCATACCCTTTAGGGCGGGCGCCGCTGGATCATCGATCATTGTCGTTCTCCATTTATGGAAGATCCATGTCCCACGTGTAGGGCACGAAAGGCATCTCATCTCATCCTAAGGGAGTCACCGTCGGTGTTACTGTTATTATCCTCTTACCTCCCACGATGTCAAAAGTCAGACTGAACGTTAACTAACCCACTACTTATGTAGCGGGAATGAACCGAACCTTCTCGTTTATACAAGATGTTGTTTGATGGTGAGGTCGTTCTTGTTTGATACGGTTAGTCGTCTAAACTCTTCTATGCAGCTTGTTCTAAATGATCTTCCTTTTCAGTTCTATATACTACTATTGAAGCCACGTTACATAACTCGAATCAGAGAAGTAAAAACGAATACCGATTGGTCCATCTACGCGATTATGGTCGTGTTCTTTGTTGCCGTTGCCGAGTTGCTAGCGCTGGTTCAGGCAGGAATCGGTTCAAGTTGTCGTAAGTAATATAATGTAGTGGTAATGGTAGCCACATATGCATTGGATGATTGACGCTCTCGACTAACGTGTGTCATGTTGGGCCGCCGAGCGCCGTTGATGGTCGCCGAGTGCACGTTCTTTCGAATGTAGACCATCGATCACGAGTTGACGTCATAAACACCTTGGTTGTTCATTAAAAATGGATCATCGATATTAGATCCCGACATGGACTATGGCGCTGTCGAGGGCCTAAGCTCCGAGGTTAGAGACCAGGGAAAGGTTACTGGCTTACTAGTAGTTTTGAAACTCGTGTAAGTTGCAAACTTGAATAATGCAAGAATAACATGATCATTGATCAGGTTGCGCTTGAGTATCTCTGAAGGGATAATTTGATGATTGTAGTCTGGCTGAGGGCAGGTTGGCGCGCTTGGCATGGGGGAACCGGTGAGCAGTTGGTGGGGCCATGCTCGGGTAGTAGGGTGGAGAGATGAGGAGGAGGTTGTCTGTGAGGGGCGTGTACCATGTGCACAAACTGTGAAAGTGACACGGCGCTCGAAGCAGAGGTGCAAGTATTAGGAGTAGTACGTCATATTCATGCTGGCCATCCACTGGGCATGGAGTTACTAAAGGTAGTGCTACAGTAGTACACTGTGACTCCCCTCAGATCACCAGCACTCAGATCAGGATCGAAAACACTCCTTCCTTTTGGAGTACTCTTAAATGATGTCGGCATTTTCTAGTAGACAAGTGACTGAATGGCATGACCACAATACGATACTTCCGCATCCGTAAAGGCTGCCAGATGCCGGAGAGCGAACACTTGCAGATCCGTAAACTGACAAGCTGCACTGAATCAATGCTAGTGAAATGCTTCAAATAACTCGATAAGGAAAAACCCTGAGGCCACGCACTGGAGCCCGCAATTTCTTATGAAGCGGTCAGTGACAACATTATGGTTGCTATCAATCCTGTTTCTTAGCATTGGGATGGATGATTCCACAGGATCACCTGTGTGCATACGACGGGGTGTCATTGCTGATCCCGGACAAAGGACTCCGCAAGTGCGCCTGCACAAAGGGCCAGTGACGCGCAACCACGGCAGCCCCCAATCTTTAAGCCCTCGAAAACAAAAGCTCTCGTGTAGGAGACAACAAGTATTAATCAAAAGACCACAAGCTCCAGAGATCCTGCCTCACGGAGATGATATGAATGGCGACTCTGAATGTTCAGAAACATGTGATCTACTAGGATGGGTATGTCATGCAATTTCTTTATCCCCATTTCTGAGCACTAAGACGCCACTATAATGCTAGTCAAGGAATCTTTGTCGATCGCTTTCAAAATCACCCTCAGCGTTGACGCCCTGTCATGATTTTCCACAAGTCAAAAACAGGTCAAACGAGTCAAACATGGTTTTTACAGATGTTGGAAGCCTATTATTGGTAATCGAGCAGGGCATGAAGAAAGTGTTGGCAGAAACTTCACAAACTTATCAGCCAGTACAACCGCATCTAGACCCAGTACTAACGGAGGTATACAACGCTTCGGATCTGGATTTTTTCCGCAGCCCATTGTCTCCTCACAGCCGGATTGAACCGCTGCCTAGATCGACTCATGAGGCCACTGGTAATCGCACGCTGCCTCTTACCTCTGAGGTCCTTGAATACCTCGAAGGCGATATCCCAGAGCCACCCGTTGAGATTGGTCTTGATGTCTACCAATTGTCTACCGTTTGGAATGATTCTTGGCCCACCTGGAAGAGCGTATCACCATTGATTATAAAAAGTCGCCCAGTGCCGCTGATGCACTTACGATGTGTTTACGGTGGCACAGGTCATTGGAAGCATCTAAAACAACAGTGGTCGAAGTGTAATGTAGGTGCCAGTCCATCCATCCTTGCCTACCATACTTTACTGACCTCTCCGAAAGTTCCTGATGACGGAGTATGAGTCCTTGGGTCCAGAAAACTTTTGGAAAAAATGGACAGTTCAAGGACACAAAAGCCCACCTTCCAAAATCTTGGACAGTTTGGCTAAAGATCGGAAAGAGAAAGAAAGGGAAGATGCCAGAGCAGCAAAAGAAGCTTATGTCACCAATTTTCAAGAGCTATTCTCGTACAAGAAAGGTGGGAAAACATATAGGATGGTATCGGACAAGGCAATAGCACGTCGGTTTTGAGAATTGCTCGGTAATGGTCAAGCATTGTCTGCGACGTAGACGATTTTAACAAAGTAGCATCGGTATGCCATGGGATATGATAGACCTTTATCCGTTTGCCCCAGTGAATGGATCACCAGATCCGACCGCATATATATATAAAGTGTTGATATATACGAGAGCACATCTTGATGTATTATTCATTGGTAGACCACTACACTTTTGATGTATCATTTAACTGTAAAAGTGATCCGTACGTACACTCACTGTTGCTGTACAGGCCCTGAATATACGTTTGAGTACGGATTCAGAAAAATTTGCCCAGAATTTGGTCAGAGGCCTGGGATCGGGGTTCGGAAACTTGGTTCATTTTAGTCCTAATCTATGAGGTCGGGTTCGTATTTTTTTGACGTCCTGATTAAGATTCTAAATTGGCGATTTGGAAAAAGAGATGTTTGGTCTAGCTGGTAGAGTACTACTGTAGACTCGTACTCGAGAGCCCGGGTTCGATTTCCAACCAATGCACTTTTTTTACTCGCCTGTATTATCTATCACCCGTTCACTGTGGGATGAAATTCAATTCTTGGGGTATTGATATATTTAAATTAAATACCTAAGAAGCAGATGACATAGCGCGGGGCTCAAATACTTTTTAAATTTGACGCATCTCGGTTCTCAACTTGCTTCCCCCTCTTCCTTGTTGCATGGTGAAATCCCGCCAGGCATTGACATGAGCGTGATGATGGGCATGATGCGTGATGCCGAGGAGTTGATGGACGATCAGGCCTTCAGGGTTTGATGCGCTACTTATTTGCATTTTAAATTTGAACGTCTCACCGACTCTGAGCCGCGTGCCCTCTACTTTTGATTTGGCCTATGCACTCGTTAACGTTCGTGTGGAGGACACGTACATGATCCATGGTCACTGCGTGCACAATGCCAATTCCAGTGGCTCAACCGAATCTTATTCTACACATACACTGCCCGCAACTCACACCCATGGTGTTTACCCTTCTCCTCCCTTGCTATGATCGCTCTGGACCCTCAAACATCACACAGCATGCATCCAGAACAACTCAGAATTTAGCCTCAAAACGGCCGACCACCTCGATCCAGGTCGTTCATCTTGGCAGGTACGGTATGTACACCCACGCGGAGCTTATGAGGGATCCAGAACTCTGAAATCGTAGAATCTGAGTGGCGGGACGCCCAGAAATCAAAGGCACACACGAATCTCGGAGACAAGGCCTTTGAAAACTTGGCTACGTACCAAGGTGGAAGGACTCACGTTCGAGACGAACAACCCGGAGTTGGGGCAACTTGGTCTTCATTTCGGTCAGCGCTAGTAGCACTGTAGCACGGCTACTGCACCACCATGACACTGTACCAAAGCAATGCAAGACCTGATGACTTTCTGAATGCCTTGTCTTCGTCATCAAATATATAATCGCGACTCTTTGCATCCTTGTGTTAGAGACTTAGTATAGAGGACTCGTTGGCGAATAAAACGTCGAGTTGGGGTGTGGTTCTGAGTCTGGTGGAAACCAGATTTAATAGAAGGCGAAATCAGGTCCAGCCTGGCATTCTTGCTGGCGTATTCTGGTAGAGGGCAAGCTGTAGAGCTGAGGGCAAATCTTCTCCGCCCACGGAGACGTATTTTTGCCCCATCGACCAATTGTGTACGACGATTCCCTCCGGTTGGTTCGAGATGTACAAGCACGGGTTATATGGGTTCCACCGGCTGCAAAACCAGGAATGAAAGATCTTACATGTGTTGACGAATGGATCGACCGGAAGTTGACTGAAAGTGGATATGATAATCATGATTCATACTGGTACTAGTAGTTGCAAGGATCTGCTCACTGGCACGTCAACACGTCAAGAATTCAATCAATAATTTCACGTTGACTCAACAGCGCAATTGCAACTAGCAATCTTCCATTCCGAGGCCGAAGTGAAACGTAGGTATCGGTTTTGTCGTAAATCGATGGTCAATGTTACGCAGCTAATCCCACGACTTCACGAACAATGACCCTTAATTGGAAGGAGAGATAGCCAGAAAGCAGCGCGCCGCGAGGCCGCGCGCTCTATAAAATTACAAGCTCGAGTGAGCGATGGCTGAATACAGGGTAGAGAAAACTAATATTACAGAAGTGAAAAAAAAAAAAAAAAACGGGATGGGAGGGAGGGTAGCGCGAGAAGTATGTACAGCCTGAGCGTAACTCTACAGTGAGAGGAAAAAAGAGGTTAGTAAGCTGAAAACCGATTGAAGCTGAGGATGACGAACCTGGTGGGAGGAAGAGAGCGCTAGGGAGCAGCAGGGCACCCGCGGCTTCTCCCACGTGAAAAACTGAGACATGATCACGGGGTGATGTCTCAGCCTGTCAATGAAGCCAGTTAGGCCAGTCATTGAGGAATAAAGGAAGCCAGTTAGGCACGAAAGACACTCATGAGGCTCTCACTTGAAAGAAAGCGCGAGTGGCTCGCTGCGCGAAGCGCGGGAACGGGTGTGAAGAAGGTTTCGTCACTTAAGTTGCGGCGATTGCCGAGCCGCGTCTTGCCAAACATTGACAAATATCTCACAGTGTCACCCGCAACGAAAAACAGCTCACTCAGTACTCAGTAGTAGTTGTTGGCATTATGGTGTGCGCGGCTATGATTGAGCCTGCGCGTGGTAGCCCGGGGATGTAGAGCCTAGCTATCTCCGTATTTATATATTGTCTCTATTGATTTCGGGCAGAGACTCGGGAAAGTCCTCTGCTCGCCCAGAGCCCAACACTCCCCCTCAAGCTCAGGGCTTTCCTAGCTCGTTTTTCGCTGAGAGAACATTGCTCTCGACGAAGGACCTGGATAAGTGTCGACTAGGCGGCGGAATTCCATTTATCCATTATTGTGACTTGTCACGTCACGCGCGGCTTTGCGCTGTATAACTGTCTGCCTGGACTCTCCGTAACGGTAATGGAGTCCCATAGGCAATTAGATCGTATTCACTAGGCAAGTGGTATCGTTTTTGGAGCTGTTGACCAGGGATGCTGATGGTATTTCTTTTAGATTTTCGCCACGATGCTAAAAAGAGTTATTAGGCGAGAATTTCATGTCGCCCAGACTTGCAGCACAGTCGTTATTGCTATCGCCAGATTTTCGGATTCATGGACCCATCCTCGTCTCCTCAGCCATGCTGTCAAGTCTCCGCCGCTTTCTTTTGTCATAGCCTTGGCTTGCAAAGAAGTTTTCACTCTGGGGCTATTCGACTGCTCCTCACTGCCATTTGATTCTCGTAAACGAGGGCGTGAGTTGGAAATGAAGTGAGAACGTTATTTGGTGGTGAGGTTTCGATATTATTTCGCTTGCGACTCTATTCATACGACGCAGAGCGGGTTTTATGAAGTGACTGCATGTATTTCTGCTCACCCTTTCAGGCAAGCGCCTTGGCTGAGTTGTTTTGCATTCGACAACAGTTTTGTCCATGAAGCTTGTATCTCCTGAGCTTTATTTCACATTCGGTACGTCCTTCGTTATTTCTTTTGGACGACGGATTAGCTCGGCTCGGTTTGCTTCCCCTTCCGGTGACTCTTGAATATGCTCGCGTTCCATCAAGCATCATACGTGGCGGACTGGCGTTCTTTGGACGCTGTGATATATGTGGTTCAGCGGGTAAGTTTGTTTTCATTTCCCACTCGTCCGCTAACATTTTCTTCGTTCAGCTCCCTTTTCCCCTTTCTCGTGCTACGATGTGTATACAGTGTCGCTTTTGTACGTTTTTGATGCCCTTTCTCCCTTCCATCTCTCCAGCTCATCATTGAGTCTAGATCCCCGCTTCCGGTGTTGCAATATGTAAGCGTTCACCGTCTCGCACCTATATGTCTCAAGAAGCTTTGGCGGCCCTCAACGTTGCAATATGTAAGCGTTCACCGTCTCGCTCCTATATGTCTCAAGAAGCTTTGGCGTCCCTCAATGTGCTAACTCCCGGCCTCCCCCTCACGTTGAGGGGTATACATATGCAGTTTTTTGCATTTTAATTGTGTAGGAGTAGTGACGTTGGAGCGATGAATAGAAGCTGTTTCAACATACGAGGGATATTCAGAAGGTATGCCTCCGCTTTCGTCTTCTTTTTTCGTACGGCTTATGTTGTTTGCCAGTACTCGGAAGAAGGATGGTTTGGAGTGCTGTGGGCGTTTGCACGAGGGATGGTTTTGTTCTCGATGCATATGTCATATAGCTTTTCGCGCCATTTTCGTTGTGCTCTATTTTTCATCTGAAATGTGTTTTTTATTCGAGGTTCATATACTCCTCGTGATCTTTCACGAGCGTTTTCTCGTGTATTTATTTCTCGGACATTAGTGCGCGACTCTGGCTCGAGTCATCTGGTGACGAGCTCTTGCTATGATGCCTGAAACGCGAATAGTTGTCCTTAAGCGTGGAATATGCTGACAAAGCGGTTGGTGTGGGCAACTGCGTCGTGTCCTCCAGAGCTGATCAAGTATCAATATCTTGCCCCACCTTCACCACAGCTGATCCATAATGCCCTAGACCCCAGACTATGTTCCTGTGCCCTCCAGTTTATTATTATAGCCAAAAAAGGGATGGCCTCGGACATGCCACGCAAAGCGGTGGCCCACATCGCCAAGTTAAGATAGTGTGGAAAGGACGGTCTCACCTCAAATACGTTTATTCGTACTAAGGTGAGAGATGCAAAATGGAACTATATAAATACGTAGGAGATGAAAGGTAACTAGGCAGAGGGATATGTGAGGCGGATGAATGGTGAGGTGCGCTTTGTGGTGCAAACTTGAAGCACGTCAATCGTGAACAATTCTCGGCGCACTAAGCGCCGAGGGATGAAAGGAGGAGGCGTCATCGCGTTGTAATGTTCAACATATACAGCTGCCAGTACCTCTTTTCGCTAATAAATTGTTGTCCCGGAGTGCTTGGCAGCAACGCGTTATTGCCCGGGCCATGCGATGGCAGTCGCAGGTAAGTGAAGGTCTCATCTATCCTGAACACACGACGCTGAACACTGTTCCAGGGTGGAACTACGACACAAATGCATCGTTGCAGCCGCAGGTAAGTGAAGGTCTCATCTATCCCGAACACACGACGCTGAACACTGTTCAAAATACGAACGCAAATGCATCGTCGCAGGTATGAAGATGCCACCTGTTATGAGCACCTGGTGTTGAATACTGTTTCAGGATGAAAATCAAAATACGGAGGATAACGAGTCTGATGACTCTGAGAGATGGTTTCACTGTCTGTGTGTAGTGTTGAGCAAGTTTCATCCAGGTGCCACAAGCAGACGATGTCAATGCCGATGGATTGGCAGAGCATTTGTCCTTCACTTCATCGGAAAGCGACATTTGGAACTGAAATCCGTGATACATGCCGATACTTCGGTCGAAATATCTGCTCTTACTCCGTTTCCTATCCATGGACCATCATTGATCGTGCTTTGAAGACACAAGCTTCAAACTATACTGTTGACTTCGTGGTCAAGAAGCTCATTGCCGACGTGAGAGAACCAAACAGGAATTATCGTGCAGCGCGCTTCTATTGACTGTTTCGATACTAGCGTTGATCATCCATTGCGAGTCTTAATGAATATATTTTGATTGTGTTAGCCTTGGCTGTTTTTGGGGGCCTCTATTTGCTGTAGGCTCATCCTCTACGCGTACCCGCAACCTGCACAAGTATGCTAAATGCTAAATAGGCTATAGCATGGGCGGCAAGCCAACACACGTCGAGAAATAAAATTTAAGCGAAAACTTTATTTAAGCATTCTGCCTCCTATACAAAACCGTGTAACCCTGTATATAGCTACTGTATACTCCAGATGCCAAGGCCTATGTATATATACTGATACCTATACCGTTTAAATTGTCTAAGGCCTTTGACGTATGGCTTATGACTCGGCACGCGCGCACTCAAGGATGAGCACTAGCAATTCAGCCAAGGGCTCACTTCCGGTGCATCATATTATGCGTGTTGACACGCGCTGTTCAAGCATACGATTTGTTCAATAAAGTCAACTTCGCCAATTGGGTTTTTGCTGATGTCAAGTCAGACAGACTTTGAACGACATGTATGCCAATGGCCGAAACCATTAGAGTAATTCCAAATTAGTGTTGCCACCCATCGTGTCATGCCGGTAACACCACACTACCTACCCAGCTGCCGTCATGTCATCATGCACACTTATACCCATGCTCGCGGCCTATGTTCAACAGGCGATGGCTGCTCCTGCTCCTGCTCCTGCTCCTGTTCCAAACTTTGCACTAATCAATGAAGAATGGGACACTATCTCCCAGTCAACCCGCCAACTTCATGACCAGCTTTCACTCCTTCCCCAATTTATGCAACAATTCAATATCCATGACCATCTGCAACAAACTCGCAACCACATGGATCGGCAATTTGAGCAGGTGACTCGATGCAATTTGGTCAGAGGCAGTATACTAACTAACACTCTTACATTACTCAGGTGATTCAGGTGTTGACTCGTGTGTCGAACGGGCTGGACGGTGTGGTGATTAGGCTGGGATCGTTGTAAGTGTTCACTTTTCATCCCCTCAAGAAACGATAAAGGTAGAACCGGTTCACAGGGAACAGAATTCCTTTCGTCGATCAAGCAACGTTCATCTTGGTTTCAATGATCCGCTATATCTGCCTGTCCATGGCCTAACTGGGGGCGAGGTCCAGTTGGCGGGGCATTGGAATGGACCTCGTGGAGTTTGTATTAATACCATCGAAGAAGCGAGCAGTAGGTGTAGCATTGTTCCCCAAGCTCACTGATGACATTCATTTTCTAGATGATCATATGAACGATCTAGTTCAACGAATGGGAATACAGTTTCCGGATGGAATGACATCTTTGAAGGAAAAAAGGGTGACTTTAACATGCTCTTTCCATGCTCTTGTTCTAACATGCAGGGATTAGAAGTACGTGAGGAGATATCTTGGTATCCACACCCACTAGTCGTGGTGCCCCACCTGCTTGCAAGTTGCTGTTTCAAATATTGGTTTCATACAAATTTTGTATACCATTACTGCAGCGTCAGCAGCCCATACCTTAAACACATTGCGATTTAGTTTCAATTTTTTTTGGCTACCTCAGCTTAGTAACCGCGCTTTTGATAGCATGTTATTAACTTAAAATAGCCGTCCGTCGTATTATTTTGCTCGTCTCATAACCGTCTCCAACGTCGGTGCTGTTTTTGAAAGTACGCTTATGCATGGTTAGCTCCCCATTTGCGCCTTTTGTGGGCACAAAAGTGATTTTTCAAAAAGAGCATGTTATGGGCAGTTTTCCCTTCAATTTCCAATTGTCAAGTCTCGTATCATCCCCGAGAATCAGGTCACGAAACACCATAAAGACGTCATCGCCGTCGTTCCTTTCTGCTCTTTCTCTTCACTCGCCCACAACTGTCTCATGATCAGGTTCTCCTTGCGTCGAGTGCACTAGCCATTCCCAATGCATCCACACTCCCCAACTGCAGCCGCCATTCCTCCGCCCCACGTCCCACCAATGCAACAGTGACTAACTAACCGCTATTTCAACGCGCGTTCAGAACTATTTGAAGACGACGAAGTAAGGGAAAATCCGATCCCACCCCGAGTACATGCCGAAGGATCTTCCTGTTCGAAGAACCAGACGAGGAAAGGCCCAACAGCACTACTAATCACTCTCCTACGATTTCGGAATTCTGTATTCCTGGATAAGCTCCGCGTGGGTGTACTTGCCAAGACGAACAGCGTGGAATCGTGGATCAAGGTAATCGGCCGTTTTGAGGCTAGATTGGATAAAGAGAGATACTTGAGCCATTCTGGATGCACGAGGCTATGTGCGCTTTGAGGTCTAGTGTCCTAGCGAGGGAGGAGTAGGGTAAACGTTATACGTGTAGAATAAGAATTGGTCCGAGCCGTGCCACTGGGATAGATACAATACTAGTGGATCCATCTGTCTTCACCCGTGTGCTTCATCCAGCGCAAATTCTAGGAGCAGCGGGCCGCAAGAAAGGTGGAGTAGTAAGGCCACAAGCCAAACAGGATGGTCCGGACCGCCTCATCTCAGGCGGCTCGACAACAATGACGTGGACTTCTCGACATATTCGAGACTTTTTACATAATAAGCTCATAGATCGTCGTGCATTCAAATTTAGCATTCTGCCAATTAACTACAATAACTACAAACTTCTCGAAGTGATGAGAGTCCTTAAACTATTTTTTCTGGAAGTGAAAGTGCTGAAAAGTGACCCGAAAGTGAAAGTGAAGGAAAGCGGCCATATGAAAGTCAAAGGTTTCAAAGTCGAGGATGACGTTTTGCTGATGTCTGTCTGGACTGCTTCACTTCTTCTTCTGAGTCGGAATCTGCCCTTCGCTTTTTGGATGATCTCATTTCCAAATGAGTTCCATGTGCATCCCTTTCTTCATCGGCAGAGCCATCACTCTCTGAGCTTCCCCCCGCAGATTCAGCTCTTAATTTCCCATTATAGGTCTTTGATGATGTTGAAATACGTGGATGACCCCTCCTGTCCAATAAGCCATTTCTAAAATATCGTAGACCTTGTTTGTGCGGACTATCAGCAGGGGGTGGCGCACAAATTATGAGTGGGTGCTTGGAACTGTTAATATCACCTAGTGTAGTGTTGAATAGTCGGCATAAAATTCCTGACAGTGGACATACCCCTCTGCGCTTTGGGGAGTTTAATGAACTGACATCGATTGGCTTGTGAGCGGAGGGCCTTGATCAATTCTTTTCGCTCGGATTTCCGAAGGTTCTGAATGCCCTTCCATTTCTGTTGCCGGTTTTCATGCGGCATAAGGATGTAAGGGTAATTGTCAAGATATACATGTTTTTCGGCCATGATGTCCCCGACTGTTGCCCACATAAGCCTACCATTGTTGGCGAGAAGGTTTAGACCTGCTCCACCTACTGACTTGAGGAACTACAGAAAAATAAAAAGGTTTGACGTACGAGCGCTTTCAGTGAGCAAGTCCTTCAATTCGTTCAGAATTTGAGTATCCACGTCGGTTTTTGTTTTTGTTTTTGTTTTGCCTAGGTCCTCTGCCCCTTCTGAGCTTTGTACCCTCTCTTCCGTGACTACATCATTGACAGCATCGGAATTGGAATTGCTTTTGGATAATCAGATATGATGTTATAGTCCGTGTCAATCAAATAATGGTGTTCTCACAGGACGCAAGCCTCCAGACGCTCCAAAAACTTACGGCGATCAAGGCCTTCTGTTGCATGCAACATGATGTCGTCGTCGTCACGCAGCAAGTCTCTCCGAGCTGCGATGATGAAGCTTATACCGAAATCTTGATGGATTCTGTTGCTCTATGTATCGTTAGTCACGATGCAGCGTACATCAAACGCAATAATTACTCACCAATGTTCTAATTTTTGTCCATTTCTCGGAAAATCCAGCTGCAAAAGCTGCCAATTGTTGAGGATGGGCAGTGTCTGTCATGGGATTGAGTAGCTGGGATGCGTTCGCTGGAGGTTCGTCTTCCAACGCCCCTTGCAAGACAGCGGGCTGGACGAGATGGCTTGAGCCACAGTTTTCATGTATTGCATCCTTTTGTTCGCTCTAATCCATCATTTCAAAGGCTCGGTGAATGAGTATATGGTTTACTCACCATCCATCCATTACCATGCTGAATCCCGCTTGACATGACTACTGCCAGACGCTCTGATGATGGCGCGTCAATAATTGGGAGTATTTCAAGAGACTCTGGCAGGACAACGCCCCTATCACTGCCGTCGAGTTGGGTCATGACCTCTGAAGGACTGGCACCCTCAAAGTCTTTGGTCACAGAAGTCCCTACATCCAGCTTTTGTTCCACTGCCTCCAAAGAGAATTGCCTCGCTTCGTCCACCCCCCCATCTCCGAGCGCATAGCCTACTGCGGGACCAAAGAAGAAACTTTGTTTCTTAATGGGACCTACACCACCAGATGCAACTGCCAAGGATCCTGATAGCTCTATGTCGGTAGTTCCCTCGATGGAGGATATGGGCACTGTGAGAGGCTCAGAGTAGATAATGACCTTACTGCCAGCAACGTGGATGGCAGTCATCTTTGAAGGGCCTCCTTCAGTGCTTTCAGTTGGCGCGGGGCTCGCTGTATCAAGATTTTGCTCTATTCTCTCCGAAGAACCGTCTCGTGCTACACAGGGTAGCTCATCATCTTGAAGACTGTCGTCCTCCATTGGGGCCGGATGAAGTTTCGTGGCAGATATTGCCTCACTAAACGATTCAATAGCCTCTTGGGGCATTGGGAGAGATTCGAAAACTTGTGATGTGAACTTTGAAACACCATCAGCCTTTTGTGTCACGAGATTTACTACTTCGGTAGTTACCTGTGAGGAACCCCGTCGCGTTCCCTCAGCCGATCCATTGTCAAAATCGCTGCACGCGCCCGTATCGACATATCGTACTCTTATTGGACGGGCCGCTTCTTCCGATTTTTTCCCTCCTTTGTCCTTTAATCCCTCTTCCTGAACCTGTGCTTGCGTTTGTTTACAATCCACTGAAGGTCCATCCGATGACTGACTGCGAAACTCTGAGTTACTCTTGAGTCCTCTTCGCACAACCCTTTTTGGTTTTTGGTTTGAAACCTGTTTATTCCAGATGCACAAAGTTCAAAACAACACTCAGGCTAAGAATAAGGTCAGACATACTGATTGATCACCAGATGGTAATTCAGTTTGGCGTGTGGCCGCAAATCCCTTGCTTTGTACAGCCTTTGAGGTTAGCTTGATCCTTCTTGGTTCACGAGTGGGATGTGGATCGGATTGATTCATGTTACTGGAACAGTTCCGAGGCAGGCTCAGAGTCAGTGGGGAGGAGCAATGGCCTGCTATATTTGAAAGTCCGACGTGACGCGCCGTGGCAGAGGCGCATTAATGTCTCACATCAACAAAAATTTCGTTTCCTAGTAGGTGGACATCCGTGTTGTAGTTGATGGCAATTTCCATCATCGGCATTTGGCCTCCTCCGGAGATACCTCGCATTTTTACTTTTCTTGTGCTTCCCGTTGCCCAGGATGACCCGCCGTGTGCCTGTAAGCTGTTTCATAGCTCAACCCTATTGCTCCACCTAACATCCACTTCAGAGAAAAGCAACAGTACATTCGACAAGCAAGCAGCCCTTGAACGGTGAGGACTTCTTTGAACACCCAACAGTAAGTCACTCTTTGTTCCAAACTTCGACTCTGATGTCGCCTTTCAGGGAAAAGTTTCGCCTGGGGCACCGAGTCTGACAGGTAACCTGAAAGAGTCCTCGAGTGCAGGGGGCTTCTTTGATCAACTTCTGGAGCGAGACCTATACCCCGGGATTACCAATGAAGAAATTATCAATGCAATTAGCGCGACAGAGGCTGCGTCGGAGCTAAAAAGAGTAGCCAACAACGACGCGTCAAAACCATGACAGTGCCCCAACAATGGATTCACCAAAGCGTACGCGACAAAAACTCGACACTACGCCGATGTATGAGGTGCCGACGCGTCTGCGCGAAAATGTAACCCCCACTAAGAAAGCGCCGCCCGAGATAGTTAGGGCATTTGACGCGCGAAAGCAACGCGTCAGGCAGGAATTGGCTATGAACAGCAGTACTACAGCTGATCTTAGGTCGGCATCTGTACATTGCCCGTGGTGAATTAGATGAGGTGGGCGACTACTAGCATGCTGGCGACATCAACTGACATCCTTGCAGATACGGGCAAGGCCCGCTGTGCCTACAACGGACGGTTTTGATGTCGAAAATAAGATGCAACGGGTACGTGACGCTTGACAGGAGCAAATATTTTCTAATAATTTTTACAGGCTGATGTTGAATTCGCGTCTTCCATAGCTGCGAGACGTGAGCCTGAACCCAAAACGAGCGCATTGAAGGCGTGTGATGCTCCGAGATGCGTAAAAAGATGTATACTGACGTTCTCATGGCAGGTTGATGTCCAAGCGAAGTCTGCTAGATCCATGACGGATGTTTTGAATGTAGAAAAGAACATAATGCGGGTATGTCATGTCGAAAGAGTGAGATGGCAATTGGTATAACAACAAATGTTATAGGTTGATGTCCCGCCACCTACCATCATGCCTGTTGCTCCAACTGGGCTACCGACGGTCAACAATCCTCAAATAGTACCAATAGGAACCGGCCATCGCATCATATTCCTTCAAAACCAGATTCATAAATAACATGCCAGCAATTTCTGCTCCTACCAACACTAGACAACGGAGTTTGTCAAACACGTTGCACGACATGGGTTTCGTAGAAATGCCAATCCCTTCATCACCAGCAATGTCCATTTCAGCTACGACATCTCGACACAAACGATCCAAGAATTCAGCTGCCAAGGACACTGAAGAGTCCGGTATGATGGTTTCAACGACAGATGCTTTCAGCAAAATGGGCAACAAGCCATCATCATCAACCAAGGATGTCGCGTCGGGCATGGTAGTCTCGACGACTGACCCATTTAGTAAAATGGGTAACAAGCGATCAAGGCGTACTCGAGCCGCGCCAGAGACTACAGCGGCAACACTTGACACAAAACCATCAGAATTGTTTCATAAAGATGTGGACGTGTTAGCGAACGTTGTGAAAGTAACGTCGAATCATGGCCAGTCCATGCTCCCCAGAGCTCCATACCAGCAAGTTTAGGGGGGTGTCAACAACAAACATGGCGCGAACTCCTCCTGAGCGCTTCGCAACGTTCAAGGCTGTACCGGAGGACATGCCACAGACCCCCAAGCACGACTCTGGTGCATTTGGGCCTGTACCCATGAGCGTGCCGCTTGCCCCCCAGCACTCCACGACGAGAACGGCCAGCGCAATAAAGTCCAAACAGGAGCGTGCCGTGATAATCAATACGCTTAATGCATCAACGAATCCTAATATACCGCCATACTCCAAAATACTACTATGGGTGCCGCCGGAGCTGGGATTTCTTCGGGAGGCAACGTTCCTTTCCCGATGAATGCGTATCAAGGTGCCAGAGTCGCGGGGCCTCACGCCGTATAACATTCGGCGCCAGTCATGCAGCCAATGTTTCTCCCAACGTCGGGACCCATACGTGATTCCATGGAACAGCAGGAGCATAGACACGATCATTAATACTTGATCAAAGCAAGCGCTGCAATGCATCACCCCATATTTTTTGATTG
This sequence comes from Amanita rubescens, assembly GCA_015039365.1. Taxonomy (NCBI): domain Eukaryota; kingdom Fungi; phylum Basidiomycota; class Agaricomycetes; order Agaricales; family Amanitaceae; genus Amanita; species Amanita rubescens. The sequence goes on from WION01000101.1 coordinate 150,938, forward strand.
TACATTATTGCCCTGGCATAGTATAAAGGTGTATTTACATTTTGCGTCTACTACAAATAATGTATAAATGTGTTTCTCCGCATCTGTGCCCGAGCGTGTCAGTAAACAGACATGTAGGAACTCAGCACAGACAACAAATGGACGTCTGTGAATGGGAATGCCATCCCGAAGGGAAAATGAGGGACATACCACACAGGATGAGTTGCGGGACACGCTAGATGGCTCGCTGTTGCCCTTTACGGAAACAGCGCGGCAGACATCGAGGACCCAAGGCCTATAGGTCGGGTTTACCGCCTACAAGAACGGTGACCTAGCTGCTGGCGTTCTGTTTATAACCTCCTGCCAAGAGTGCTAGTGAGGTGGCCAGCGCCGATGCATCTTCCTTCTGCTTCTAGCCCTGTCAGAACGACAGGCGCAGCGGGCCTCGCACAATTCTGTGAGGACTCCGTAACCCCGTCTCCTGTAAATGTCACTAGTGCAGAAGACAAGGCGTTGACCGCATCACAGGAGCGTTCGAAGAGTGCGTGATAGAGTTCAAGCAAAACGCCTGATACCGCCATGCGTGCAGTTGGGAACAGCCCATTGATAACAAGTACTTGTGCAACGGGTTAACATTCACATGTGATAGCATCATACGTTGAAACAACTGTTGGAGGGATGTTAACGTGATCGTATCGCTGGGCGGGTGCGTAGAAGATGTTCTTGTCGAAGGATGTGAATATAACAGGTTTAGACGAGAGGGGCGTAGATGAACGCGAGGTTTTGGAACCGAAAGGGCTCATGACGCAAGCTGTAAGATGGTAGGCAGCCGGTGTGACAGTGAGCGCGCCAGGTCTCGGTGTGGTGGCAGAGAATGTGAGGTTTGTACAGGTAAAGGAGGCACGCATGAGCGAATGGTCCAGATATACAGCTTCACGACAGCGTAACCACGCGCGCGGCTGAGCAAGCTACGTCGCAAAGCAAGCATTAACGACAGCGTTATGACGCGCGCGGCACAGCACGGTGCGTCCCAAAGCAAGCCATCATACGCGCCAATTTGTTGAACCAGATGCATCAAGAGGTACGGCGGATGCGAACGTGATGATGGCTCCGGGTGGGTGCATGTGAGATATTGTTATGGATAAAGGGGCATTGAGTGGATCCGAAAGGGGCTGATGATGCAAGCAGCAAGATGGTAAGTGCTGCAGACGTGACAGTGGAGTGAGGTTAGTCGGTGTAAAGGAGGCGCGTAGGAGCGAATGGTCCGGATATACAGCTTCACAATAGCTTTATCACTCGCGTGTCCGACGAAGCTATGTCGGAAAGCAAGCCATCACACGCGACGGTTTGTTGATCTAGATGCTTCAAGAGACGTGGTTGAGGCACTTTTGATATTTAGGTTTTAAGACTAAAGCGTGTAGATGTTGATAAAGCGGTACGATTTACGTAGGGTTGAACATACCATTTTATATGATGGAATGCTGCTAGTCCTGCTCTTCTCTGAACGCATGGATCACCCCCGAACTCTTACAACTGTTGTCCTCACCGGATGCGCAAGCAGGGAGGAAACAACGTGTAGTTAAGCTTCGTCAGTGAGAAATCGGCTGGTGTGAGGACCGAAAGCATTCAATGAGATATCCTTACAATCGGATTGATATGTAGGCGTTAAGACTAATTCATGCAGATGTTCAAAAGGCGTTCGAATAATGCGCATACGTTGAACATACCTTTTTTTGTAATGGAATACTACTATTGGTGTTCCTGTTGGTGCGTATCAATGCTTGTGCAATTTCAATGACTGATGTGTCGATCAGGGGATGACGTGGATAGAGAGACCGTACGTGTTTGCGATGGATTGAATCTCGCATATAGGATAGGTCAGATCATTGACAAAGCTTGACATTTAAGAGAGACCGCTAAATCATGCAGGAGTTAAAAGGGGATGATGTGGATAGGGAGGACCGTACTCGTTTTCAACAAACGTCATCTCAACCGTTTAAAAGCTCGTTCCTACCAGGACAATTACGAGTCGTTGCTAAGGAGACGTTAAAAAGTTCATGAGCGACTTCGTCTGGTAAGAAACAAGCAACCTATGTCTCACTCACTATGTTTGCTGCTTAGAACGACAACGAAACATTGTAAAGATGTATTTCCGATGTAGAATCAGGCTTCTGTCGCTGATTAGCTTAGATGAGAAAAGGATGATGGAAAAAGGAACTTGCGTATATTCTTCGAATCGATGAACTTTTATGAAGACGTATTGGTCTGGAATGCAAAAAATATCAGTATAAAACCACCACTTCACTAAATGCAAAGGGCGGGGTCCCCGTAATCCCTCCATAGGCTCGAACGCGTTCACCAGAAGGGGAGGAGAATTGTATGTCTCTGTTTGCCACCCCTGTGCTACGCTTCAAAGTTCAAATCCCGTCGAATATAATTAAATACACGCGGCCCCTCTTCCATCCTTGTCACCTCTGCAACTCCTACAATGTTCTCAACTCCATCAATCGCTGCGCTGTCCCGCCCAACCACTACATATATCTCTAACCCATCACCAACCTAGCAACCACATGTGAGCCGCTTTTTTTGTTGCCGTGCGAAGCATCTCACCTCAATATGGCGCTCCGTTGCGCTGGTGAAAGCATCAACAACCAGCTTCAGTACTGACGTAAGCGGGAGATGCGTTGGGAATGATTGTCAGATTAATGATTCGCCTTGAGCTGCCATTTGGTTTTTAAAGTAGACCTGTCATAGTCTGTGTTAAACTATGTCTCATGGCAGGAGGCGCCGCAGTCCGATCGGCGCAAGTATAAAAGTGCAATTGGATGGGAATCGAACCTGGGCTCTCCAATATGAGTCTACAGTAGTACTCTACCGGCTAGACCAAACATCTCTTTTTGTGAATCGGCAATTTAAATGCAATCTGATCAGGACGTCATCAAAAAAATCCGACAAATTTGCGAGCCCTGATCCCAGGCCTCTGACCAAATTCTGGGCAATTTTTTCCGAATCCGTACTCAAACGTATATTCAGCTGGGGCCTGTACAGCAACAGCGAGTGTACGTACGGATCACTTTTACAGTTAAATGCGTATGTATTGGTCTACCAATGAATAATACATCAAGATGTGCTCTTGTATATCAACACTTATATATATATATATATGCGGTCGGATCTGGTGATCCATCCACTGGGGCAAACGGATAAAGGTCTATCATATCCCATGGCATACCGATGCTACTTAAAATCGTCTACGTCGCAGACAATGCTTGATCGATCCCCAGTGAAAAATCCCCCGGGTGAAATCTGTTACGCCCGGAGCCGACCTGTCACGCACTGCCCAAATCTGGCATGTGCTCGATATTCTGCTCGCCTCTGCCACATACCGTCCACATGTACGGTAGTTGCTTCTGTAATTGTAGCTACGAAATCGAAATTCATTTGAAACGTCGCACGTCACAAGTTGCTAAGTCCCTCGACTCACAAAGTCCATAACTCACATGAAAGAGCTTACTCAACGTGACAACGGCAAAATACTCTGTGAATGCCGCAAATGCTATCAAATCTGTCAAGACGGTGTTTACCTCATACCAAGAACGTACCAAAACCACAAGAAATAGAAATATCGTGATTTGGACCCAGGCGAGGAAGAGGTAGAGCGCCGTGATGCTCACGCTGCATTCTTTAAGAAATATGGACAACCGAATGCGTCTCTGCATCATCTAGCTCAAGTCAGATGCACACCAGACAAAGAAAGAAAAAGTCGAAGGTACGTCGCGTCGTATTCTAATCATGGCTCTAAACAACTTAATATGCAGAAAACCACTGTCCCACCCCTTCCCCCCCTCGACGAAGATATGTCCACAGATACTGGAATTCAGTACATGGATGAAGATCCCCTCCAATTCCTTCATGGACGATGCGCCGATCTATGGGGACGTGTTGACGGGCAATCCACCAATACAGGAGGATGCACCGACTCAAGGGGACGCATCTGTTGGCAGGGCGCGGGATCAGGAGGATGCGCTGATTGACCCATCTGACAGGGAGGACTCAGAGGAGGACTCAGTTCCATGATCAGAACATTGACCCAGGATTCGAGGTATAACAACACTCTGCGTACAATTCTACTCACTCCATCTAGGATATTCGTAACGAACCTTGAGGACTCAATATCTTGAGAAACGCAACTCACCAGATGCTTGTAGACAGTGGAAACAGAGAATACGCCCGCATATATGCAGAACGACATGAATTTTTGTATGTATTCGGTTCACTCAACAAAACTTGGTTCAACGCTGACTTCAATTACAGGGACAAGATACGTAAGCTCGAAACACGGATAGAATTCTTAGAAGAACACCAGGAAAAACGAGAAAGACAGTTCATGTAAGTCAGTTAGGATAATGTCATTATATGCGCACTCGAGATCACTCCGTGCCGTAGGGAAACCATCATGAACATGGGTAAACATTCTGCCCCAGGTAAAGCAGGCTTTGCGGGGAGACGCGAGGAAGCTTTGCGGACAGCTTTCCCACTTGCATACAAATCCGAAGACGAACTATCCGGCATTGTCAACCCCATAGGAGATAATTCTAGCCTGAACTTCTGGGCCACAGGAAGCTTTAAACCAGGCCACGAATATCCTGGAAAGATCGCAAAAAGGCTTTGCTTCCTCGAAGACGAGAACGGGGTACCAATGACACAGAAGCGCCTGGATGTGATTCACAGGTTCCTCAGTGGCGCTTTCAAGGAGCTCAAGGAGCTCATGTACAAGCTCTTGCCCAAGAAGGGTTGGGCAACCGGTGCGGATCGTGAATTAATGGCCAGGTGCCACCTGGAACTGGCCCGACGGTTCCCAGAACTTTCATATTGTCAAGATGGGTGGAAGTCCCGTTCTCTGATGGTTGAATGGTTCCCGAGTTTTCAGAGGAACCATATGCCGGACGCTGAAATTCACAACACGGTCAATGAAGATGCCGAAGAGGAAGACGACGGTGAAGCTCGGGCCACTTCAGTCCCAGCCAAACGCGTCGCCGAATCGTCTAAAGCTCCACAAAAAAAGATGAAGAAGGAACCAGAACCAAGGATTCTGGAACTGGAAGACCCTCTGTAACATCCCATGCTCGCAATCTTCACGCGCTAATGTATACTATTCATTCAGCGCAGACGCATTAACAAAGAACCTGCTTCAAAAACCACCCCAGAACTCACGAGCCCACCGTAATTCTCCGAACTTGTAATCTATGCACGCTACTAACCTATATTATTTTAGCGCGTCTAACAACTTGCAAGTCGCTCAGGCTGCTACCTCGACTGTCAACCCAACACCAGCTTCAACTCCTACTACATTTTCCGAACCTCTCAAGTTGAATGAACGACCCCAAAATGCTGAGCCAACTTCGACAAATACCACTCCGATGCTAAAGCCGACTTCGACTGCTTCTACTGCTACATTGGCTGACAATACTCTTGATACAGACATATCGACGCTCAAGACCATTAAAACCAACACGATCAATGGCGACTCTCAAACTGATATGGCCAAAGGACCCCCCAGCACGATGGACGTGCCTTCTTCCATTGCATCAAATGTGTCAACGACGGGCTCTTCTCCTTCTGTTTCGACGTCTGTCACGCGGGATGAGCAACCACGGCCTCGTCCTCTATCTCAAGCTTTCCCTCAAACTTCCCCAAAATCTCCCCAAAGATGATGCTGCTAGTAAGTCTACCTATCCGTCCTATATAGCTCGCTGATGCTCTCTATCCCCTTTAGGTTCGTCCCCAGCTTCTGACGCTCTGGCAGACAAACCATGCCAACGTTCACTCCAAGACGTAAACAAGGCGAATCCAATCACCGCTGTGGGAGCAAGCGTTCCGGAAGCACCTGCTAACACGTCATCTGGGACTCTCAGTGGCAAGGGTAGTAAACCGAAGGCAGCAGCTCGGAAAGGCAAGAAGGCAGTCAAAGAATACGTTGTCGATCCGAATTCGACAGCGCCAAAGTCAGTTTGAGTTCGCCACGGTTGCCTTTACTAATGGAGACGGCGTTCTAGGGACTTGTTCGCAAACGATTATCTTGCAAACCCTGACAATGCGGAGAAGACCAAGGCAGTGGACGTTTTGAGAGCATGGAAGGCGCTTACTATAGCGAGGAGGAGAGACAGGTCCATCATTTTCTCCTCACTCCATTCATCGTCCTGAATGTTCTGTAGGGCTATACTGAGCTTAGCAAGGAGATGAAGAGGTATGGTCTTAATTTCATATTATTTCATGTTCTAACTAGTTTTTCATTTAGGGAGCGCAAAGGAGAGAACTAGAGGAAGCCGGGAGAGGAGGGGGGAGTGGGAGGAGCAGAAGGGGAGCGGGGGAGCAGAGGAAAGCAGAAGAGGAATGGGGGGAGCAGAGGGGAGCAGAAGAGGAATGAGGGGAGCAGGAAAGGAACGAGGGGGGCAGGAAAGGAACGGGAGGAGCAGGGGAGCGACGAGGAAAGCGAAATGGCCGGAGGGGAGCAGAACGAGGACGGGGAGCAACAACGGACGCAGTTTCAGACAGATTCAAGCAGAATGTAACTTTTCTACGCGTGCAATTTTAGGTGGCCCTGCCACATGTATTCTACAGCAGAGAACAACAGGAAAACCAGACTCCTACCCAGACTCCTACCCAGTCCCAACGGTGCTGCGCTTGACGAGCTTAAGTAAGCGTTAACGCACCGGAGGGACTGGCTTTTAACATATGTAAACAAAAGGTCTGCAGTGCCGAGCGTCACACGTCGATCAAGTACAGTGTATTTTTTTGGCAACGAAAACATATCATCGAAATTTACAAGTCGGAGTTTAATTCTAAGTTTAGTACAAATACTCGGACGGCATACAGAGAGAATTCAAGGGACCATAAGAGATGGGAGTAAGCCTTTAGTTGATGTCTGCCAGTGGCAGGGGCAGAGGAGAGTTTTCAGAATCATGCGAATGTGGGGGGTTTTAGTACCGGCATATTGTTCTGGGTGAGATAAATGCAAATTGGAGTGCTAGCAGCAGGTTGGTGGGCATTAAGGGACTAAAAAGTGGCAGCGGGATCATTGAGAAGGAGAGAGCCATGCTTGAGGAAGACGGCGCTGTGGAAAACGTTGGGGGGGGCGGTGGAGATGACATGGCTAGAGTGAGTCGGATTTACTGAGGCTGATACAATGACGATGGCATGGGGTTAAGAGGGCATCGATAGGCATGGCCCATGTGGGAGATGAACCGGCTGTTGGTGAGTGAGCAGAACGGTTGGGAAGATTTCTGTAGATCCAATTTCTCTTGCGGAGATGGGGGATGCGGGTGCTGCCTGATGTTGAGGTTAGTGCGTCTTGGAGGGTTTGGAAGTTGGAGAGGACTTCGTGTGCGTGGGTGTAGATGAAATTTCCATGCTGAAGGTGGGTTCGTCTCAGCTAAGCTAGTGTAAGAATTGGTTGGGGTACCTTGATTGCTACGACACCATCGTCAAAGTCAATGGCAACTTCGTGATGTCTTTGCGAAGCGCAATGCACCATGCGCGTTCGAGGGCATAAGGAAATATGTTTTCTATGTGGTATGTACCACTGTTCCACAGTTTGGTGGTGCGGTATCCGCTACTGCTGATGATGATGATGGGCGAGTTGGGATGGAAGACGGTGGATGAGACGTTGGTGTCTGTTGGCACCAGGGTAAAAGCCGGCAAAGTTGACGCTGTCATCATGGGGATCCATGGTAAAGTTGGCGGTGAAGGAGGATAGGACCACAGGGCATGTGAATGCAAGAGTGAGACAGGTTATTGACGTTGCGAGGTATTGTGCAAGGAAGCCAGTGACAATGGTCGTCCATTTCCCTGGTGTAAAAAATGAGTCTATTTCATGAAAAGTATGAACAGTGCGAACATTACCTTGCGGAATTTACTACTATAAGGCCCCCCCACGCAAAGTGGGCCGTGTTGTTCCCTGTCACCAGATCCCAAAAGCATGATATTGTCAGCGCCCATTTTGGTGTCGAACCAACTAATCTCTCTCTGCATGACTGTGGCAAGATAGATGCATTTCGGGACTGCCATAAGTTTGTTTCTCTGATCCAAATCCAAAACCATGATGTTAGGCTGCTCAGATCCAGGGAACTGACAGCTAATGCAATAAGCTCGAGCACGGCAAGACCAACTCCGTGAAGGAGATTTTCTTAGCTTCTGTTGAAGGAGTTGACATTGGGAAAAGGTGTTGAATACTTGACCAATGATGTATGTCATGAAGGGTGCAGCGCCGCCCGCAATGATGGAGACCAAGACGGCTGGTACAAGAAGGAAGAGAAAATAGGTTTGCGAAAGACAGGAGAAGAGGAGGCGGATTGAGGGATTGAGGAGAGGTTGCGCTCAGAGTGACAAAGTGAATAGGTTTCACAGAAATAATCGACCTGACATCGGGTTCAGTTATAGTAGTATACACAGAGATTTGTCAAGAGAGTTCCAAGTCGTAAGGAAGGTCATCTGGGGTCTTTGTCGTCGCAATCCGATGTCCTTAAATAACGATGTTCATGAGTGCAATGAAAAAACAAAAGAAAGATGAGTTCCACACCTCAAAATTCCTTCTAGTCGCCGTCTTCACAGACTATGGACTCCAGCCTTGGATAGGGTATTGATATTTTGCTGGCTGAGGACGGCAGAGCAAAGGGAGCCAGAAGCTCGATGTTTTCTAAGCTCCAGTCCGATCTATAGATATGAATCCGGCAAAGATCGATTTGCCATAGACATGGAAGGTGGAATGTGCCTTGGTGCGTATATCATCGACAGGTGGTGGACGAATGGCAGTAACTTCCATGCTGGTATGCGTGCTAGAGGTCCAACTTCAGTCAATATAGGGTTACATGGCAAGTGCCAATGATAACTCACCTGGTAGCAGCATACTCAAGTGCGCATACCGCAGACGACGGCACCAGACGGCACAAATAAAAGAAATAGGCTCGACGATAATTGCAAGTATTACATCAGCGAAAAACGTTTGTGTCACAGGTCGACGATGCCGAGCGATTTGTTTACATATGTTAAAAGCCAGTCCCTCCGGTGCGTTAACGCTTACTTAAGCTCGTCAAGCGCAGCACCGTTGGGACTGGGTAGGAGTCTGGCATCAAACACTCTACTGGTTGTAGAACTATACGAACATGTTCGTGTATGTTCGCTTTTGTGAGGGATAAACTCCTATATCTATCCCCCAACGTATTTATAGAGAAATTTAATTTTTACTTCGGTGAAAATTGCTGTTCTCTACTTTGCTGCATTAAATATGCATATATATGTGACTATGCTCCTCTCTATGTATAAGTGACACTGGCTGGTGGGGGTAACAGGTAGCGCATCATTACACATGTACAAACAACTTACTCTCTACTCGATACACAATATATACTTGGATTCAGTGTACTTCGAGTGGCGAGACCTCAACACGGCCTTAGACCGTGCATATATCACCTCAAGACAACCTAATAGGTTGTCCTCAGCCACACAACACCTCATAATGGGTTTTCACCCGTTACAGGACTTCATAATACCCCGTGGGTCATTGCCTTGGTCGTGTTCAAGTTCATGGGCGCCAATACAACTTGAAAAATCATGCTCAAGGGTGGAACTACGCTGTCCAATGGAGCAAGATTGAAAAGGAAAACTGTGAGACAATATACTAGCTCAGTCGTGGCAGTAAGCAACTGAGGTGCAGCGCTGGCAACATCCAGACTATATGGAAAGTAGGC
>WION01000102.1:0-158644 GCA_015039365.1 Amanita rubescens
ATCCTGCTGGGTATCCGACGATGGAATAATCATATCGACGCGTATACGTTCGTGCTTCTGTTTCTCTCTCCCGATAGAAAACTTGACCAAACGCGTAGAGCCGAATAACAACGTGGGAGTGGCAGGTACCAACGAATAGCGCTTCCAACGGGGTTGCTGAACGCGGCGAGGAAGTATTAAGAGAGAGAGAAACTATTATCGTTCTCCGCACGTATGCTATACACACTTTTCTTGTTCAGATTGCGCTCGCTTTTTCCTTTCTCTTTTTATTCAGTCATTTTCCATGCGTTTTCCATGGTAGGGCATTTGTAGTCAGGAGGGGTAATGTGTGGAGCGTGTGGGTAGAATATAATGTGGGTGAAAGAGTAAAGGATTGAAGTGTGCGCGGGCAGGAGATGAATTAAAGCGTATGCTAGCATAGTGTTCTCGCAAGCGTGATCGAATGCACGAGTTGCTTCATAGCGACAAGAGATATGAATGAAGCAAATTTGTCTACATACTATATAGATAAGCACTACCGGTACAACATCAGCCACATCAGGCTTTCTACAACATCTTTCATTCTTGGCCGCTTCGATGGTTCCCTCGTCAAGCAACGCTGAATTATGTCCCACGCCCCGTCACTCAGAGGTGGCTCATCTAGTCGAGGCGGAAGTACGCCCCGAGTGACTAGGTTCCAGATTTGTACCTCGTTTTTACCGGCAAAAGGTACAGCACCATAATGGATCTGTGCAGTTGAGCAATAATCTCATCAAAATGGTTACTAGTAAAGCTTACTTCATAATAAAGGCATCCAAATGCATAGACGTCCGACATTTGCGTTCTCAGAGGAACGTCATCCCTGAAAGAGTCGTCATCCTCCGAGACTCCAAATAACTCTGGGGCTGCGACATTGATGCTGAAAAATCCTGATTTGGTATTTGTAGCTGCTGAGAGACGCGTCAAACCGAAGCTAGCAATCTGAACGTGTAGTTTTTCATCCAGGACGACATTCACCTAAAGAATGAAAGAGTGAGGATTTTAACATGCTAAATATCCAGGTGAAATACCCCACGGATACAACCGTGAACCATGCCTTCTGAATGGATGTATTCGAGGCCTTGAGCCACTTGTAGGATCTTCTATGATATAAGCATCCATGAACGGTGGAAGGAAGAGAAACCGTACGCGTTTTTCTATCTCAGCTATCGACGGGTTTGTTTGCTCGCGCCACTGGCTTAGAGTGCCATTCCTCATATATGGCGAGACAAGGAAGAGTCGTGGTGTCATTCCATCAGGTTTATGTTCGTGGATTCCTAAAAACGGGAGCACAAACTTGTGCTTCAGGAATTGCCACGTCAACGCTTCACGACAAAAGGCCTGTTATCGTAAACATCAATGGCGGCCTTGTAATAATGATCAGTTAAATGACTTACAACGTCGTCATCAGACTTGTACAATACTTTGAGAGCAACAACAGCCCCCCGTAGTTCGCCCTTGAAAACTAGCCCAAGTCCTCCCCCGCCAATGTAATCGAGCTCGACCGACGTCCTGACTCCACTCACTATCAAGGACTGTGGTATGACGGGCATCTTTGAGACAACTTTGATCATGAATCGTCTTGCTCGCTGGTTGATGTTCACGGTTGGATCCTGGTTTAGTAAGCAATGATCGCGAAGCAAATGGAGCATGAAATCCAACAGATTCTTCACGTCCGAGGCTTGGCTTAGATCTCCTGCAACGCCGAGATAGTCTTCCCTGGATAACAGCTTCCGTATAAGATTGATAGTCGTCGCGTTTACGACAGACGCGATGGAAGATTCGGGCTGAAGCAGTTAATAAAGTGCATTCTGCGTTTCGCAACGTTGCGTACTTTCTTATCGTTGAGCAAAGAGAGTAATGATAAGAGGATACTGTCTAGTACGCGAGGAGGCTTATACTATGGATTGGAGAACATTAGTAAAAGTATTCTCAATAAAGATTTCGCTCTGCGTACCGGGATACTAGTAGTGCCGGATGTTAATGTCACTGGGGATCGAGAGAGGGACATTGACTGAGATATGGCAATCAGGCTTTTAACGACATCTTTCATTCTCGGTCGTTTCCATGGTTCCCTCGCCCAGCACCGCTGATTCACCTCCCAGGCCTCATCGCTCAAAGGTGGCTCTTCTAGTCGATCCGGACGTTTATCTCGAACGATAAGGGCCATGATCTGCGCTTCTGGCCTACCAGCAAAAGGTATACTGTCATAGTAGATCTGGCCAAATCAACAAGGACATCTGAGCATGTTTTTATGACGTACTTCGTAATAAAGACATCCAAATGCGTAGACATCTGACATCTGCGTTCTGGCTGGCTCAACAGCCGAGGGGTCGTCGGCGTCCTCAAGGCATCCAAATAACTCCGGGGCCGAAAAGTTAAGATGTTTTGCTCCTGATTGGGTATTCGTAGCGTCTAGAAATCGGGTTAATCCGAAATCGGCAATTTGAACGTGAAGATTGGGGTCCAAGAGGACGTTGTCCTGAGAAAAAGGCATCAACACCCCAAAATATCGTGCTTCAGTTGGGATACCCCTCGCAGGTCACCATGAACAATCCCTTCCGAGTGAATGTATTCCATCCCTTGGGCGACTTCCAGTATCTTCGTTGGGTGTGAGTATCAACGAAGAGCAGAAGAAAGAGGGTCTTACACGTTCCCATATCTCGGTAACGGATGGTTTCGCGTTCTTCCGCCATTGGGCCAGCGTACCATTCTTCATATAGGGCGAGACGAGGAACATTTCCGATTCTTGTTGTTTATAGATTCCTAGGAATGACAGTACAAACTCATGCTTGAGCATTGCCCACATCAATGCCTCTCGACAGAACGCCTATTACAACAAAAGTCAACGATAAAACGAAACAAGGGCAGGAAAAGCTTACAGCATTGTCACCGGTTCTATACAATACTTTCAGCGCAACGAGCTCCCCGCGTAATTCGCCCTTGAAAACGCCCCCATATGCACCACCAGCAATGTAATCACGCGTAGCCGGTACGTTGACTTCAGTCACGATCAAGGATCGTGGTATCACGGGTTTCGTAGAAATGATTTTGAACATTAACCGTCTTGCCCGTCGGTTGAAGTCAATAGTTGCATCCGGAGTTGTTAAGCGACGATCGCGAAGCAGATGAAGAATAAAATCCAGTAAATTTACGACGTCTGAGATTTCGCTAAGTCGTGTAGCAACGCTGATGTAGTCTTCGGGGTATAAAAGATTGCATAGAAGATCGATGGTCGTTGGGTTTACGACAGACGCGATGGAAGATCCAGGCTGCGCCCTTCGTCAGAGTGCGTTCCGCATTTTGCAATGACGCACCTCCTTCTAATTGAGCATAGAAAGTAGCGACGAGAGGGTGTCGTCGCCACTTGCACCGGGACCATGGTCCATGCTAAGGACGTCTTCAGCGCTTAACCGTGTGAATGGCGGATAAAAAAGGCCAGCTGTCCCATTGAGGCTGGACGGGAGCTCGTCACTGCCATCAACTTTCAGGTCGCGGTAAACCTAACCCTAGCGTTGGGTAACCCTACGCAAACTGTCATGTCGACGCCATTCCGTCACGCTACCGCTTACCGCGATGAACGTGGACATGCGGTGTGGGTTGCATCCGCTCACTTGAACATGAAACTGTCCCTTTCTCCCGCCAACATCATGTGCCTCTACTCGCAACGGAGTCCCGTGGTGGTGCCAGCCAATCACCGCTACGTTTTCTATCACCTACTGCCCCCTGTTACTCTCCACTTACGAAATCCAACTCTCAGATGTAATCGATCCCCACCGGGAAGTCATCAACCGGCGCCACAGGCGATCTAGAATGGCACGACCACTCTCAAATCACCACCCGCGACGGGTACCTCATCACCACCAGACACCTCAAATCAAACCTTACGTCCAACCCTCAGTCACCACATTTACTATCGGCGACAACGACAACGACACCTACCGCTCGGGCATGCCCCAATCTTGAAACAGATTATGCTTTTCGAGCAGGTGTCAGCTTCTTTCCCCGGTCAGAACTAAAACACTCAGGGATACCCAGCGAGTGAACGATAGTTACCTGGTCATGGTCTCTCTTGGCCCGGTCCCGACCAGATTCCTCCCCTCCTGCCGAAGCACACCAGAAATCGATATCTTTGAGACCAGAAGGACAAGGTTAACCCCACAGGCCAAGTCGCTCCTCAGAGGGCGCAATTCGCGTTGTTCACGCACGATTACGCGTATTTGAACGATTCAGAGGATGATTTATAATTCGAGGCCAAATACGTATGTAGAGCCTGAAGTGCGGTGTGTGTCAGGGTGTGTGTCCCTAGTGATATGTTTCAAGGGGGTGGAACGGTTTCAAACACCACGGGTGCGTTTCTTATCTCTCTCTACCTCCCCTCTCTGAGTTTTGTGATTGTGCCCCTGCCTGCCGCCTTAGTGGGCTGACCCATCTAACGAACGAAACGGATTCATCATTTGGCAAGTCGACGGATCCCCGCTTCGCCGTAGGCCCCAATACTGCCACCAACGGGACTCAAGTCAGGTAATGCCTGATCCCGGAAGAACCCATATCGATCATGCTCAACCGCGGATTGGCAGACGATTGATTTGAATCTTTCCGGCGGAGTTGAGGTTCGATTATGCGAGGATCAGAGGACGAATGTGGGGGTGGCCCGGCTGCGTATCCGACGATGGAGGATATTAATAATCATATCAAGGCGTATACGAGTGAGTGTTGGGTTTTTGCGCCAAAATGGTAGAGGGACGACGAGGCTCACAGATCCGTATTTGATGACGTGGCAGCCAATACCGACGAATAGCACTTACAATGGAGGTTGTTAGAGGGCCAGCCTCTACAAACTTGCATGCACACACTTCCCAAGGCTTCAACCTCGACGTAGCCACCTCTCCCAATCCCAATCGCGTCTACTCATTACTCACAATATGATTCGTATTCTCCAAAGAATTCAAAACACCAGGACGGACATTCTGTTTAGGCGGTGACCTTTACTGGGAAGCTCACAACCTCTAATCTGGCGCGACGGGCGATCCAGACCCTTCCCAATTTTCGAGATAGTCTAAGTTTCTGCTTCATGCACAATTCCAGGCGAGGTCATCCAAGGGTCTGGACAGGCGCGCGGATGATGGAAAATCTCACTAGACCGGGATATCTGGCCATGATACGTACCTGGAAAGTGATGCCAATAATATTCGTCCACCGTTGCAGGGGGCTACTGAGGCAGGGGCAGCAGGGCGGAACGATCGGGTTGAATTCCCAGGAAGCTATTATTCCAGTTTCATTTGCCAAGTGTGGCTCATGACGTACTTCCTCGACGACTATGCCCTCCGCTCCAGCACGTCTTCTCGTTCGTTCAACTCCATATCTCCGCACAGGCACTCTTCACGCGACTCAATGATCCTCTATCGCCTCGCCAACGACAAGACAGCGCGGCTTCCCCCAATGTTCACCTCCACCCGCAACCCCCTCGTCTCCACCTCGGGCGACTCCTACATATCCTTCATGTCGGACTCAAAGTATCCCTCCACCATCCTCAAGGGTTCTCCCCACGGCCTCGTATCGTACGAGTACGATCCCACCAACGACCAACTCGATCCCCCAGACGACGAAGACCTCTTCCACGATCCTCGCTCTGACGTCTACTTCAAAGCCGACCCCAATGGCATACCATGGAGAGGCATCCTCAACGTCGGCCTCTTGATCCTTATCATCCTTGGCCTCATCACTCTTTTCATCTTCTACCCCGTGTATACCTGGTACACTCAACTATCCAAGTACACCGTAGAAGCAAGCAACATCCGCATCAACGCAACCAGTACGGCTCCCATTCTCCTCTAATACTAAGACCTTCTCACCGTTTTTCATCTCACGGGCCAATCACCACTGTGAGAACCTCTTTCTATCTTCGTCTTCTCCCTTTCTCATCCTCTCCAGAATTCAACTCCCAGGCATAATAGACACCGCAACACCCGACTCTGCAAAAACGCGAACAGGTTTCGACGGCGAAGAGTACGAACTTGTCTTTTCTGACGAATTCGAAAATCCCGGTCGGACGTTTTACCCAGGCGACGACCCCTACTGGGAAGCCGTCAACCTCTGGTACGGTGCGGCGGGCGATTTAGAATGGTACGATCCTGTCCAAATCACCACGCGCGACGGGTACCTCGTCATCACCATGGACTCTGCCGACACTCTCCAAGCTAACCTTACCCCCAACTCCACCGCCCCATTTACCGCCACAGACAACCACAACCTAACCTACCGCTCCGGTATGCTTCAATCATGGAATAAATTCTGCTTTTCGAGCGGGTACATCGAAGTATCAGCTTCCTTCCCTGGCCCAGACGAAAACACGCAGGGATACTGGCCCGGGGCGTGGACGATGGGAAATCTGGCAAGGCCAGGCTACCCTGCCACCACTTCGGGAACGTGGCCGTACACCTACGATTCGTGCGACGTCGGGACGTTTCCCAACCAAACTTACCCAAACGCCTCTGCGCCCGCTTCAGCCCTCTGCTCCGCATACTCCAATTCCGAATACAACTACGCCCTAAGCTGGCTCCCAGGCCAACGTCTCTCCGCCTGTTCCTGCCCCAACTCTGACCACCCAGGTCCATCCCCCTCCAGAGGCCGAGGCGCACCGGAAATCGATATTTTTGAAATTGAAAAAGACAAAGTCAACCCGACGGGTCAAGTCGCTTCTCAAAGCGCGCAACTCGCACCATTCACGCACGATTATGTTTATTTGAACGATACGCAGGACGAGTTTGTTATTTATAATTCGAGCAAGACGAGGCCGAATACGTATAAAGGCTGCGCGGTGCAGCAGACTGTATCGAGTTTGGCGGAGGTACCAAGTGATATGTTTCAAGGGAGTGGTGCGGTGTTTCATACCATGGGTGGGTGTGCGGGTGTGTTTCATTTGATTACTGACCGACCGCCCGTTAGGCTTCGAGTATTGGGCCGACCCATCCAACAGACCTAACAACTTCATCACCTGGCAAGTCGACGGTTCCCCGACTTACAGACTGGGAGCGAGCGCTGTAGGCCCCGACACCGGTACGAACGGAACTGGAGTCGGCCAACGACTTATACCGGAAGAACCCATGTCCATCGTGCTCAACCTAGGCATATCGCCGAATTGGCAAACCATCGACCTAAAAACGATGATCTTTCCGGCTGAGCTGAGGTTCGACTATGTGAGGGTGTATCAGAGAAAGGGGAGTACAAATGTCGGTTGTGATCCGGCTGGGTATCCGACGATGAAGTATATTGATAATCATATCGAAGCGTATACGAGTGAGTGCAGTTGCATATTTTTTTGAGCAGGGGAGCTGATGAGATGCGGCAGACTCCAGTTTGACGACGTGGCGGTGGCCGATACCGACGAATAGCGCTTACAATGGGGGTTGCTAGGCTTTTTTTCAAAATTTGAGAGCATTGCACACATTGCCTATTCAGATTGCTCTCGCTTTTTCTCTTTCTTTCTTTATTCAGTCAATTTTATGGTAGAGTACTTAGAGTAGGGTGGTATAATATTACGGATGTAGGTGAAAAAGGAGCATGATTGTGTGCATGGAATATGGCAGGGGCTCGGGGGGACGGGAGAGAAATGCATCCTATTCTATCCCAATCCTTCTTCAACACTCTTCCAATCGAACAAGACCTATATGTACAACTGGTCTCAGCGCAACTCTCTCCGTGCTCACCAGGCACGACTGGTGGGAAAGTGTGCCTGCAGGTCGAACCTTCCATATTCATGGGACGTGGTGTCAATTGCTTCATCTCGTCCGCCGTACCAGAAATCAGCGGGTCCTCGTCTGAAGGGCCTACCGCAGCTTGCCTCGAAACATCCTTCTCGCAATAGTACGTGCGCCGACTCGTCTTCCTTTTTCGGGCACCTACACAAACAAAGCATCACAAACGGCTCCGCCATTCAACACCATCATGTCATCCGTCGGGTGCCTCGTTATCGATCATATGAAGGAATATCTTTGCGAGATCATTGTGCCTATATCTCCTCAAACGACTATCCTCGAACTGAAGCAGCTGCTCAAGGGGATGGAACCAACGATCCTTGGCGACGTCCACATCCACACGCTCGAGGTGTGGAAATGTGCTGCCCTGGAGGCGTCCGACGATGTCGATCTAGAAGAACTCAAAGAAACCCTCCTCAGGCTCGACCTTTCCAACAAGCAGATTGCCCGTATGCCTCGTCCAACTTTAAAGGTGTTGAGCCTCGGTTTGAAGGAGGATGAGAGGCTACTAGTACAATTGCCCAGTATGTACCCCCATTTACCCTTGCTATATTCACGTGATTTACCTCATGTCAGGTCCTCTCTGGTGCCTCTTCGTCGATCATGATCAGAAGCCTGTTCGCTTCGTCTCTGTCACCGTATCTCCTGGGACCAATGTATTGAACGTGAAGGAGATGGTCTTAGAGAAGGCCCGTATTGAAATTGGCCTCACCGACCCCGCGGTGTGGAGATGCTTTGGTTTGAAGGTACGAGGAATGGGAGAAGACGACCAAGCATTTGAGGCACGAGTCCGTACCTTCGACCTTTCTGACAAACGGCATGCCGAGAGGCTCTGTGAAACGAGTGCCGTGTTGAAACTCAAGGTGCCACCGGATGAGATGCTGCTGGTACAGTTCCCCAGTATGTACTCTCTTTCAATCCTGCTATACGCAAGTGATTCACCATCGTAGATATCCGGCAGGACAAGCGCAAACATGACGAAAATGACGATCCGCCATCACAACTCAAGCGTCTGAGGATGGAAATTGCGGAAGCGCCGTCGCTCCTAGCTGTTTCTTCCGAATTCCAAAAAATCACGGGACCAGAGCATGGCATTGCCTTCAATCGTCCGTTTGAACCCTTTACGATTCCTCTCGTACTACTTCATGAAGCCTTTGCGATCTTCAAAGATCGGTGTGAAAAGGCACCTTCGGAGCGAGCACTCATTTGCCTCAGTAAACTCGTCCCTGTCGCCTGCGAATGGCACGGTCTGGAGCTCACCCGGAGGACGGCAATTCAGTCCGTAATCGCGCAACACACGGGTCTCCAGTTCCGCGAGCAGAAGGTCCCGGGTACCGAATTCACGACCGATGGAAACCTTGCCATCATCGTCATGCCGGCAGCTATCCGAGAATGCAAGAAGGAGCACGGAAATGTTCTCAACCAGGCCATCCTATACTATGCAAACTTTCTGAGCAAAGCCCATGAGGATCACCGTCGCTTTTACAACTTCAACACACGTTTTCCGAGCATTCTCATGGTAGATATGGGTACGTCTGCTCATTTATCGCCCGTTCACTTGTTCAAGGTATATGCAGGTCCGTATTTGGGATTTTACGGCGCTGTATGGGACGGGAAGCGCGTAAGGGTCGAACCTCTCACGCCTCTCTTCGATCTGTCGACTCATTGGAGGGAAACGAAAGCCAGATGCACCATCGCAGCCTCCTTTGATGCACTCATGGTTGCCGTTAACAGTATTGAAGCACATTACAATTCAATCGAAGCCGAGGCCAACGTGAATTCCCCACCAGAGAGGCACGATCATGACCTTCGAAAAGCTCGCGGATATCCATTCTTGACATCCTACGAAGACAACGAGCAGGAAATAAATTTCATGTACAATGAGCGGCTCCACGACGAAAAGCTTGTCTTCTCCGCCGCCATTGTCAACCAACCTGACTCTGAAGAATTCGTTGTCAAGTTCACGCCGTGGTATTCAGAGGACGCGCATAACTGTCTGGCATCCCACAATTTAGCGCCAAGGCTTCGGCGATGCGTTCGAATATCTGCAGATTGGACAGCGGTCATCATGGACAAATCAAAGTACCGAGTACTCTTTGGTCTACAGCTCTCTGACGCAGACAAGGAGAAGGTGCGACATAAAGTGACGACCGTCGTGCGAATGCTACATCTAGAAGGGTTTGTTCACGGGGACATTCGAGAAGCCAATATTCTTATCGACTATAAGTCGCTTACATCTGATGATGTGAAGATTCACCTAATCGACTTCGATTGGGCCGGGACTATTGGAGAGGCCAGGTACCCGGCTGAAGTCAACAAGATAACTATGAGGCGCCCCGATGGTGTGGAGGGTGGCGGGCTCATCACTAAACAGCATGACATCGAAATGACATCGTTTCTGTTCGCGTAACGTTTTGTTTTTTGCATCATCAACATCCCTTTCTTTGAAGGACTTGAACGTAGTGTCTTTGTAATTACCCATAGATAATCAAATCTAATCATCTCTGCAAGCGATCAACTCAGGATTAAGCTCGCCCCTGCTTGTAGGCGTTGCCCATCCCTATCATGGAAGAACTCTGTTTCCAGCATGCTCACCAATGAACACATTGAAGCTACATTTAGCGCGAAGAGCGTACTGCAGAGCTCGATACTAGTAGTGGCCTAACCGCACCTGAGTCACCCTGTATTCGGCTCATCGCACCGTGAAAACGCTGAGCTCGCTAGAAAGGCTATCATATGATGCAGCGACCAAGTGCCACCCCCGATGAGCAGGCTAACTACTAGTAACCGCGCCAAACACCATTACATGACATATCTGCTGCCTCGCAGACAACAAGATTGCCCTCGCATTGCCTGCCGTCGCCTACAACCCATCGTCCCCAGATGACTCGCAATATGGTTCATATTCCCCAACGAATTAAAAACACCATGAAGGTCAGGCTACCCCGCAACGACTTCGGGAACGTGACCCTACATTTACGACTCGTGCAGTGTCGGGACATTTCCCACCCAAACCTACCCAAACGCCTCTGCCTCCACAGTCTGCTCCGCGTACTCCAAATCCTACGCCCTGAGCTGACTCCCGGCCAACGTCCCCCCGCCTGTTCCTGCCCACACTACATTCAGAACCTTAGTCGCCCTTTCAGACCCGGCAAGGAAGCTGCGATATCGGATTTCGTCGAAGATGAGGGAGTGCTCCTGTTTACAGACGGCTCGGGGACCGACGAAGAGGTTTGCACTGACGGGGTATTGGACGTCCTTGTCTCCCTCGGAACAAGTTTGGAATAAAGCGGCTGTAATTTCGGTCGCTCCGCCACGTCAGCAAAATAAGTAACCTTCCAATACCGTGCAAGTAGCTCTCCACACAGCTTCGTATCTTTGAATGATAGGAAGCCATTCTTTCTCACCTCACGGAGGAACACGAAGTTAACTTGGTCCGTCTGCTCCGGCGTGAGTTTGGTGATCGTGAAGGTGAATTCATCTTTTTGGCCGGGCCCGGCTCTGTACTGATGGATATTTTCGTCCATTGGGAGGTCGCCAACAGTTTTAGCGACCGGCGGGATCTTTGGAATCTTATCCAGGTTACTGTTGATTAAAATCTGCCTGCCCCTTGCCATCATGTTTATCATGTTTTCCTGGAGGCGAAGTACAAACAACATCGTGGGACTGATAACGAACAATCGGTGCAGTCCTAGTTGGAGCGTTTCTGGAAGGCTGAAAAGACCAGAAGAGAAGTTTGCCAGGCCCTCGAAGAGCCCCAAGTTATTATCCGTCAAGACGAATTCGTGTCCGGGTGCAGCCTGCCAAATCTGCAGGTAATAACACCCTCCCAGCGTCGCATACGAGTTTGCAACCGTTCCGTAAGGGTCTTTGGTAGGATCCGCACGAGGGCCGCCGGAACCAAACACGTACTCTAACCCCCGTTTGATCAAATCGTTGTGCGGGGTATCGAGGATGTATGCCAAAGCATGCAGCCACATGTCCAGAGCCGTAGCGGACCCTCCACCACGCTTCGCCGCAGCCTCAGTGGCAAACTCTTCAATCCACTGCGGCGCGGCGGCGTTATCGGGGTGGTTCACGTCGAAGAAGTGGTGTGATATGGGGACTTTTCGAAAGAACATGATGAAGATGAACTTGCGGAGACGTTCGAGCTTCTCCCGCGAGATGACGACATCCCGACCACTCGCTGCGTCTTTGTGTATCAACTGGATGAGTTCAACCGACGGGTTTTCGACAAGCCGGCCAAGCTTGGTCTCGACTTCATCAATGTCGTCGATGTTTTTGTAGTCTCGATAGAGGTTGTGGACACCATAGGCATCGTCAAACGAGAGTTCATCTAGAACCTCAGTAGAGAGATTGAACACACGAAGCTTTCGAGGGTCTTTGCCCGTCCGCTTTTTCTGTTGATCGACTTGCTTCCTCGTTCTATTACGAAGACGGAAAGGCGCTGTCACCTTGTGCCTGGCATAGCTTTGAAGTAATGCACTCACAGGGGTGGGGTACTCTGGAAGTACTTAAGGATGAAGCGGGGAATGGTATGGTGGTACACTTTGGGGCGAGGACGCGGCATCTGTTTGCTGGGAGGAAGAAGGCGCTTGGACCTCCTCTTGCTCTCGTACCACGTGGCACTCCCTACTAGTACTAGAATTCCGCTAGAACGAATCAGGGCGAATTGCTCCGAATAGCGTTGGCTGGTTTGGCGTGGTTTGATTAGCAGGGTTTGCAGCGAGCTGGCAGCTGCTGGCAGGGCTGTGCAACGCAATCTCAGATGATGCGGCATGACACGGCATTGCCTGGTGATGTAATACGGCAATCAAGCCGCAGGTTAAAAGAAAGTTATAAAAACCTTCATTTACACTGCGGCCTCGGAATGCCTATGTTGAGCACGGTCGACATGGGTTCTTTCGGGATTCGTTGTTGTCCAAGTTGATGCCCATATCGGGGCCTACGGCGCTCGCTCCGAGGCGGTAAGTCGGGGATCTACCGACTTACCTGGTGATGAATTGGTTTTATCCGTTGGATGGGTCGGACCAGTACTCGAAGCCTGCGGGCGGGGCCACAATCACAAAACTCAGAGAGGGGAGGTAGAGAGAAACGTACGTAATTCGGCCTCAAATTATGAACGACAAATTCATGGTCGTTCAAATACACGGCGTGCGCGAATTGCGCACTCTGAGAAGGGACTTGGCCTGTGGGGTTGACCTTGTCCTTCTCGATTTCAAAGATATCGATTTCCGATGCGCCTTGGTCGAAGGAGGGAAAGGGACCTCGGTGGTCGGGACTGGGTCACACGTGTTTTAGTCCGAACCGGGAAGAAGTTGACACCCGCTCAGAATTTGTGACAAGATTAGGGCGGTAGTTGAGGTTGAAATTATCGCCAAGGTTTGGTTACATGTGCCTGGCGATGATTTGAGGGTGGTCGTACCGAGCGGAGAGTGACATGATGACGTCACATCACGACGCCTTCAATTCTGCTCAGCTCTGTCAAGTAGGCCTCGCAGAAGACTGCCCCTTCAGGTTTGACTCGCTCTCACTTAACATTTCACTCTCTGAGGCTCACCAGTGACCTCTAACACGATTCTCATACGACCCATCTTGACCAGCCCAATACAACAAGGTTTGGGATCGTGAAACGAACTTCACAACTCCGAACCTATCCTGGCGGTCCTCCATGACCGCGCTCCACCTTCCACTCGTACTAGTTTTCCTCCAATAACAACCACGCGCTGACTGTTACGAACGTCCTGTCACTCGCGTCCTGCCCTGACGGCGTTTGCAAAGTCTCCTGCGTCAATCAGTCTCGTACAAGTCATTTTCGTATCTGGTTGTGATCCGGCTGGTTATCCGACGATGAAGCATATTGATAATCATATCGACGCACGTATGTCACGGTTACCCTCGTTTTTTGTTCAGACTGCGCTCGCTTTTTCTCTTTCTTTCTTTATTCACCTGTTGATATTGTAGAATATTTGTATTAGGGTGGGGTAACGTTAAGGGTGTGGGTGTAATCGTGTGCAGGGAATACAGGGCCTCGGGAGACGAGAGAGAAATGCATCCTATTCTGTCGACTGGATAAGAGAAAACGTGCCGGAAACTCGGGTTGGCATGAATCGTAAAGGAGCAATACGGTAACTATGGATTTGAGTGAACTATGAGCTCACGGGATACCGCTGTGGTCCGTTTTAGCATCCCGCATCAAAGTGGAAGGGAGAAAGGAGCGCTCACTGTGCCAGCCTGATATGGAAAAGCAATATTAGTAAAGTGTGAAGAATTCTGGTGGATCTGTCTGCGTACGGTAGAAGGACTTGGAGTGCATATATCCCTATCCAACAAGGAGGTTGTACTGGGATTGCTAGGCTATTATACCCTGTTTTAGTTTCCCGAAGTCAAAAAAAACGGAAAGCTCACATAAGACGTTAAGGGCTGAGGTACATTTAAGCATATTAGTTTGTAGATAAAGCGAATGCTTACAAGTGATCGTGATGAAGACTGATATACAAAGGATAAATCATTGTCCACATAATTCAATATACGAACCATTGGTGAAAGAATAGACGGATTCTACGCCATCGAGAATGATTAGTAAAAAGTGGCTCATAAAAGAATTTAGTCTGCGCACTTGTTCCGGTTTTCTTGGTGGCTCACGCCGACGACTGGTTGGTAAATGGATAGACTGAAACATAGCCTTCAATCTTCCTGAAAAACTCTTCTTATTATGATCCAATGGCTCAACGGATCGTCGCCAATTGAGGATTGACTCTTCATTGCGTGCCCTCGATTGGCGGAATGGCGCACTTGTTCGTGGGGGACGCATTGGATATTCGGTGTACCGGGAGTCATCAGAGTACTAAAGCGATCTGATTCAACCCGGCTCCCAACTCAGTAAAAACAATGCTTACTACGGGTGATTCAACGTGCGTAGGTGAGTAAGACAGCCTTGAAGATGTACTTTGCTGTGCTGGCACTTCTCCGTATGCCGGATAAATGCCTCCGTCACGACATTTTCCTTCAATGAGAGTCGGACTAGTAGTCGACATGGTTTTAGCTGACTGCGGTAGGTTGTACGCTGTAATAGAACTCTGCGTGTTAGAGGAGTGAACGGGCGGGGGAAAGGATTTTGCTGCGCCAGTGATAGATTCGTGTGGCATCTGGAATATAGTAGGATTACATAATTTAATGGCACCAGTAAAAAGGAACGCACAGTTGATGGAAGACGCTGAAACACAATCGGAAATGTTAGTAAATTATTGTGCATGGAAAAACTGCGTGGATGTTATGATTCGTACCATCCGGGTGGTTGGATCTTGGAATAAAAACACCAGGGTTTTCGTGACATCCTTCATTCTTGGCCGTTCCAACGCCTCCCTCCCCCAACATCGTTGAATCACGTCCCATCCTCCGTCACTCAAAGGTGGGTGATTCGGTCGTGGTGGTTGTTCCCCTCGAAAGTGGAGGCTCCAGATTTGTAAGTCCGTTCTACCTGCAAATGGTATACTATCATAATGTATCTACGGAATTCAGAAGTGTAACAATGTATTTGTTGTGACTCACTTCGTAAAAAAGACATCCAAACGCATAGACGTCCGTCATTTGCGTTCGGGCCGGAACACCATTAACATCGTCATTTGTAGGGAGGATCCCGAATAACTCGGGGGCCGAAAAGTTGAGATGTTTAGCTCCAGATTGGGTATTCGTGGCGTCCGAGAGTCGGGTCAATCCGAAATCGGCTATTTGAACACGAAGATTGGAATCCAAAAAGATATTTTCCTAAGAGAATTATCAGCATTCATATGTAGCGTGTTATAAGTAGAATACCCCGCGAAGGTCGCCATGAATTGCGCCTACTGAATGAATATATTCAATGCCCTGTGCCGCTTCCAGGATCTCGAAGGGAGGTAAGCGTCAATGAAGAGCCAAAGAGAGGAACCGTACCCGTTCTTCTATCTCGGATACTGATGGATTTTCTTTCTTCCGCCATCGGGCCAGAGTACCATTCGTCATAAAGGGCGAGACAAGAAAGAATTGGGGAACTTTTCCATCCAAAACTTCGTAGATTCCGTAAAACGGTAGCACAAACTTGTGCTTGAGAGATCCCCACATCAACGCTTCTCTGCAAAACGCCTGTTGGAGAACAATAAACAACATACTTATGTGGGAACGACGTAAATAGCTTACAACGTCGTTGTCAGACTTGTACAACACTTTCAAAGCAACAACTTCATCCCGCAGTTTGCCCTTAAAAACGCGCCCGAATCCGCCGCTACCAATGTAATTACGCTCGGCTGGCATGCTGACTCCCGTTACAACCAATGACGGCGGTATGACAGGCATCTTTGAATTGAGTTTGAACATCAATCGTCTCGCTCGCCCATTGATGTCTATGGTTGGATCCAAATTGCACAAGCGACAGTCGCGAAGCAGGTGAAGCAAGAAATCCATCAAGTTCTGGACGTCCGAGGCTTGGTTAAGCTGTTCCGCAACGCTGAGATAGTCTTCTCTAGCCAAGATTCTACACACGAGATCGATGATGGATGCGTTGACGACAGACGTGATACAAGTTCCGGGCTATAAGCTCATTAGTACTATGCGGATGCGTTTTCTGATATCGCTATACCTTCCAATCCTTAAGAATGAAAAGCAGAAATAGGAGGGGATGACGGTCTGGATCGGACATCATCATATCACTGATGTCTTTTACTGCTGGTCGTTCTGACGGCATCATCGCCCAGCACCACTCGATCAACTCCCAAGCTTCATCTTTCAAAGGTGGGTCGTCCAGTCGAGGCGGACGCACGCCTTGAGAGACAAGGGCCATGACTTGTAAGCCCTGTCTACCGGCAAAAGGTATGTTGTCGTAATGGATCTGCGTAATTCAGTAAGAGAATCCGCATATTAATTATAACTCACTTCATAATAAAGACATCCAAACGCATAAATGTCCGACATTTGAGTTCTGGCTGGATCACAAGCCGAAGGGTCGTCGGCGTCCTCGGGGCGTCCAAACAACTCCGGGGCCGCGAAGTGCATATGTTTCGCTCCAGACTGCGTATTCGTTGTATCTGAGAGTCGAGTTAACCCAAAGTCGGCGATTTGAACATGAAGGTTGGCTTCCAAGAGAACGTTCTCCTAAAAAGGATTGTCAGTATCCCAACAAAGCATGTTTCCGCGTAGAATACCCCTCGGATGTCGCCGTGAACTATGCCTTCAGCATGAATGTATTCGATGCCCAGAGCTACTTCCAGTATCTTTCGGACGGGTGAGATAAACGGTGAGTCAACCAAAGAAAAGACCTACGTGTTCTTCTATCTCAGATACTGATGGACCCGCCTGCTTCCGCCACTGAGCTAGAGTGCCTTTCTCCATATAGGGAGAGATAAGAAAAGCGGTTCCATCTTCGTGTTCATCGATTCCCAGGAATGGCAACACGAATTTGTGCTTGAGCGATCCCCACATCAAAGCCTCTCGACAAAAGGCTAGCTGGAACCGAAATAAAAAAAGTTGCGTTCAAATGAGAACAACACGTCGGACTTACAGCATTATCATCGGACTTGTATAACACTTTCAACGCAACGGCTTCTCCCTTTAGCTCGCTCTTGTAAACGCGCCCAAACCCACCACCGCCAATATAATCTTGCTCCGCCGGCTGGTTGACTCCAGTCGTGATTAAAGACCACGGTATGACAGGCGTTTTCGTTATAATCTTGAACATGAATCGCCGTGCTCGCCGGTTGAAGTCGTCCTGATTTGGTAAGAGACGATAGCGAAGGATGTGAAGTATGAAATCGAGTAGATTTTGGGAGTCCGAGGTAAGGGTCAGCTGTGTTGCAAGGTTGAGGTAGTCTTCCCCGGATAGTAGCTTGCACATGAGATCAGTAGTCCTTGCGTTTACGACAGACGCGATAGAGGAACCGGGCTACGAGGTCTTGAGTAGGTACTATATTCTCCGCTTGAAAATGCGACGCACCTCCTTGGCATTGAGTGTAGAGAGTAGCAATGGCAGGGTATCGCTCTCGAGATCATTCTTCATGTCGTATGACGTTTCTGGCATCCTCACACCTCTCGACGGACCAATGCTCCGCCTGTACTCATGGAGTTCCTGCGCAGTCATTTCTTCCAACGTTTCTAGTTTCTGCGACGAGTCCTCTTCAGCCCATTCAATAAACTCTGGCCTTTGCAGTGCATCCCTAGTAAACACGATTGCGGAGCTTCTGAGCTCCTTGGGGACCATTGTCGAGTTGACCGGTCAGACCGTGCGACGGATGCAGAGGGGGAGAGGCTTATCGCCCAGAGAGGTTCTCAGCGGCACCTGACTCGATTATGTGACGGTGACATGGAAAAGCCAGCGCTGAGCGCTCGTTGCAAATGTTGACGGTGAGGTTGTGGTAAACCTAAACCCTATGTTAGGGGTCCGAAAATGATGGGTTTCCGCCGACAACCCTCACGCCAGTCACTAGTTACTCGCTCTCGACAGGCTCTTTCTTCTCTTGTTCGAGCGCTCAACTCTTCCGCACAGACCGCACCCATGTCTCCAACCACAAGCCTCGGAAGGAGCTGACGTTGCATCGCAGACGACAAGACCACCCTCCCTCCAACAGAGTTCTGACCCTTAGCCTGCAGCTCACTCATCCCAGATGAGTCGTATTTGCCCAAGTTCAAGTCAATAAAAGCAGCTATAGTGCGAGTACGCCCACCCTCAGCCAGCTCGATTCACCAGACGACGAAGACATACTACACGGTCCTCGCTTGGGCCAATTTCATCTTAGATGGGACCCCGTCATGCTATCGTGATGCATGCTCAACTTCGGACTTTTTTTTCATGCCCCGCCTCCTCAGATTTTCATCCTGTCTTTTATCACCCATTGCTACTATTATTCAAGACCGTCGCGGAAGCCTCCAACGTCCGTATCGAAACCGTAGGTACGCCTTACACTTTCTTCCTTGCCTTCGCCTCCTGACTGTTCTCAACCGTGTAGCAGATTTTTCTGCTAGAAAAACTACGACCGCTACCGCCAAATCTACTAAAAACGTGTACACAGTTCATTGGAGAGTAATACTAGCTGGTGCTAGCTGGGAAAAGTGTTCAGCGTTACTCTATTGCTAATCATATAGGGTATCAAGTCATTTTACATTCTAAAATGTGCCTTATGGAACCAGAATGACAGAAAGGGCCGACTAGACGCAATCTATGCGACATTACGATAGCATGATGTATGACGATACTAGGAGGTCAAGAAGTTTATCGCTGTCTGTCGACTTGGACGCCAACCGCTCCTCATCCAACTCTGTACCGTTGACGATAGTCGCGTATAACGTCCACGCCTTGGGCGCATCAATCGCGATATCCTCGATTATCTCGGCCGTCGGTGTCAATCCTTCTTCAAATGCATCAGGAGAACATAAGCCCTTGCTCTTGGGTCATCGACTGTGAGAACGCGCGCGTTTCTTTTTTCAGATTTAACACTAACAGATGGGGGGTGGTTACAGCTCTCCAAGTTGGCGACAAGTACCGCGTCACTACACCGGTCAACTGGAAAAGGAGCGACGATATCATCGTTCACTCTAACGAAGAGGCATCCCCAGCTACACGATTCACAAGGTGACTTTTTTCTTTAATGGTGCCGTTGACCCAAAGCGATACTGACCGTGTTCTAGCCGTACTTGAGGACTACGCCCCTCAAGATAGACTAACCACTGCTGGCTCGTGCGTAGAAAAAAACTTTTTTTTTGTATTATTATATATGTATAAAAGTGATCATCAACACTTGACGTTTTGTGCATTAAGCTGAACCTGCTTTCCGCGCAGCGCCGTATGTAACCTGGCCCGGGCGCAATCCCTCTTTTCCCACCTCATTCTCCATGGGCTCATGTAAACGATAAACAATGTAACCGTCGGAACCGCCTTTCCACCATCCGATTAGTCTCGCTATTGCCGGCCCCTCGAATAACTTTCGCAGATCGTTGCAAAATTCCCCAACCTTTTCCAATTCTTCAGAGCCGCTCAGTCCAGATACGTGCTCAATGATATAACCCTTTTGGTCGAAGATTACCAAGCGGTGCCCCGGTTCCCCATTCAAACCCTTTCGCTTTTGCGCCCAAGTATATTCGTCCCGATAGTCGGCCTGGATCTTAAAATCCTTGATTCGTTTGTCCAGCATGTCTTTCGGGAGCTGTATAACCGGCTGTGTCAGACTCTTCTCCTTGCTTCACTGCAATAACTATGTGTACGTACTGCTTTAAACAAGCTTTCAGGTGTGGCCCCGCTGCTTACAGGCAGAGCGAACGCTGCAGAGATGATGATAAAGAGGATTGCAATAAATGAGAAGCGCATGTTGTGGCAGGTCCAGCCTGTGGGGAAGAATGAAAATTTGCACCGCTGGATTGTATTCATCTTCGTCATTTGCCACTCGGGTATGGTGGGGTTGCTAGCATCAATAACATCAGTTTCAACTTTTAATCAGTGATGCATGATCCGTGATGCCTGTTGTTGCCAACGCAGAATGCTAGAGAATGCTCCGACTCTACCCTTCAGCTTCTCTATCCGCACCGCGTGGTAATATTCGAGATAGCTCCGGCACTGCCCTTTCCGCCTTAGAGTGCATCCCTCCCAGGCGCTCGATTGTATACTAACCCTTCTCACGGATGATTGCTGCGATGAACCCCAGCGCCGAATGCAAAACGACCCCCGCCTCCCGTTCCGCAGTAAATTCGGCCTGGTAGCTGTTCTGGCTAGTAATGTCTGTGACTTGTTTCTCTTTTACGTTTGGCGGAAGCTGTGTAATCGGATGAGGATTCTTCTCCTGTTATCCACGTACTTCCTCAGGCGACGGACTAGCTTCCAGCATCGATAACATCACTTTTAACAGGTTTTAACCCCCCAAATAGTGATGCCAGTCGTTGATGGTGTATGGTGAGGCTCAGCGGCTGGCCCGATGGATCCTTGAGGACTATGCCCGAGTACAGATAGGTAGACCGACCTGAGAAAAGTTTAAAAAAAAGGAGCAGGATTGAGTGGGTAAGCAATCCAAACAACGCAACAGCGATGCGGTCAAGGACCTGGGAGGAGACATGGCAGACGGGACGACGGCAGGAAGGCAGTGGAAAAAAGGGTGATTTATATGGAGGGGAGCCACGGAGGTGTATGATAAACAATGTAACCATTATAATCATCCGTCCACCACCCGATTAACGTATGGGGACCGAAGGATTTGAGATCTTCGGAAAAGTTCTGCACCTCTTTCAACAACTTTACGCCGCGAGCCGGTCCAAACATGGCGCGCTTGATTTTATAATCCTTCTTCACGACCTCCGCTTCCCATGGCCCCTTCCCAGCACGATCATGCTTCCCTCGTTCTTTAATATATTCGGTTTGATAGCGATTCCGGATAGCAGCATCCATGATTCGTTTGTCTATTAAGTCTTGCGGGAGCTGTATATCGGATATGAGGACTCTTGTACTGTTTCAATGTCTATATGTACGTACCTTTTTAAGCAGGTCTTCAGCTCCAACCTGACTGCTGTTATCGGAGCCGCTGCCTATAGGCAAAGCGAACGCGGCGGAGAAGATGATAAAGAGGATCGCAATAAATGAGAACCGCATATTTGAATATTTTGCAGGACCGGCCTGTGGGGAAAAATGAGCCGTGCACATGGATTGTATTTATATTCGTCATTAATTGCTACTCGGGTATGACGGACTAAGGTTGATGGATGCCAGCATCGATAACATCAGTAACCAGAGGTAACCAGTGATGTCTGTTGTCAACGCACCGGTTCGAAGTACTAGGAAGTACTATGGTACAGTTGGTACGTGGTCACGGCTGGTCGCGGATACCATTTTATCACTTGGAGCACAGCATATCCGAGGTCGATTGTGAGGCATGCACGGTTAACGGCTTTCTTAATGCCTGTTAAAGCAGAGGAAAAGAGGACGAGATGGACTTGCCTCCTCTCGTACCCAAACGACACCGCAAAGCCCAATCGAATTCCTAACTTGAAGAGCTCCTTGACAACTCCCCCATCTTGCAGGTCGTACGTGAACTCCGGTTTCGGCATGCATGATGACGTCCCAAACATATCCCCGTCCCCGTCTCACTCACGCCGTCGCTGGTGGAGAATTCAGCCGCATGTACGCGTCCAAGTCACTACCGTTTGTGATCTTTCCAGGTAGTCCGGGACATAGAGGGCCAAGGGTGTTTGAGAACGACAAGGCCTTCGACGCTGTTCTGATCTAAAATTACCAGTTCGAAGAAGGGGACCATGCCGCCATGTTTGGTCTCGATCGCGCCTGGGACGACAGGTCTCTGTTTGAGAAGGTATGATGCCGCATTGTCTGATCTCTTCTACTCATTGCACCGAGTAGAATTGAGTCAGCCATCCGCAGGCCAGTGAGGGTCACGTCACGGTCCTGAGCTCGGCCATCAGTCGGCAACTCACTACGACGAGCTAGGCTGATAACATCCAGACTCCTACCCAGTCCCAACGGTGCTGCGCTTGACGAGCTTAAGTAAGCGTTAACGCACCGGAGGGACTGGCTTTTAACACATGTAAACAAAAGGTCGGCGATGCCGAGCGTCACATCTCGATCATGTACAGACTATTTTTTTGGCATGGAAAACATATAGATCGACATTTACATCGGAGTTTGATTCTAAGTTTAGTATATGCGTTGCGATTGCTATGAGCCGTATGTAAAACTAGATAACTTGCTCAGGGTGCCCTTCAATCATCTTCTGTGCTCGAGCTTGGCTATCATGGACATTGACAGCAATGAGCCGGCTTCCAAAGATTTCATGGCTGTCATCCGAGTCCTAGGGGATCAAAATATCACTGTTACGGAGCTCATCAATATGCTGTTTACTGAGAAGCAATTCAAGAAGCATCCACTCACAAAAGATCTCGTGGAGAATGCGGAGATAATCTTTCCGCATATACTTGGTCATTCTCGCCTGCCTGAAAGTGCTGGCAATATGATTTGCGCGCTTGTCGAGCCTATGTATGCGCGTGAAGTCCGGGACTTGGCTGATTGTGGTGATTTGCGCTTCAATGCGCAGAAGATGAATCCTGATGATATCGAGGATTTCAAAGTTGAAGAACTGTCGGATCTTTATGCTAAACGGGCGCCGAGACTCTGGTCACTTTTGGGTTCTGTCCTCAAGGCACGCAAACGGGGGATTTCCTTGCTGCTTCAGTCAGGTCCTATTGCTGCTAGTAGCTCAAACGACTCAATAGAGCACCCTGATAATGACGAGGCTCGGTTAGAAGGTGCTGGACGACAAAGGAGCATATCAAACTCATCTCAAGAGGAGAAGAGCGCTTCACTCTTACAAATTGTATGCGCGCTCACCTCCTATGCGCTGTTCAGTGATTTGACATGTCTAGAAAAAATCCGTCATTGTCAGTATTGTGTTGCAGAGTACGAATCAAAAGGCAAATACCTTTGCAAGTATTCTTGGCGTCTTTCTCCATTCTTGCCGCACGCCGCAGAGGGTCATTAATGCGTTAGCACGTATGGGTCTCACTGTTTCACAGTCCTGCATTCATACGGCAATCAATTCGCTCTCCTCAAATGCTTCTCTTACGCTACGAGAACTTGGTCAATCTCGTTGTATTGCATTGGCCTATGACAACTTCGACGTTGACTTGAAAGTATCAGTACCGGTTGTCGAAAAATCAACAGAAACATTGAAACACTTAACTTCTGGCCTCGTATTCCGCCTTCAACACGGTGTAACAAGCGATGATCTGCGTTATTCCGACTATCTTTGGCAGAGATCAGAAGTGAACTTGGACAATCTCGGGCCGCTGGGGAACAGGAAGACTCACAAGGATCTGCTACGACTGTTTCGAGAGCCAGATGAGAAGCCTCTGGATAGCCATGCGGAATTTAATATCTGGGTATTCCTCCGGGATCTTGTAGAGAATGTCGAAGGGTTTGAATACATTCAAGGCAAGATTAAAGCCCCTGAAAGCATCGAACAACTCCCTGTCGTCAAGACTGAAATTTATCCTGCATATGCGATGGACGTTAATAACTCAACTGTAGCCGGGAACATTCAAGCTATTGAACGTTTGATGGAGCAAGTTGGATATGGCGAGCCTAGTGGCGAAGATGCTGTTGACATCAGCGAACATGTTGTGCTGATTCACGGTGATCTTGGAACTGGTGAACGGATCAATACAATCCTCAAGCGACGAGCATGTGAACGAAGGCCTTGGGAACGATTCCAATACGTGGAGTTCCTGCCGGGGTACTTCCATGTGAAGATGGCATGTGTTGATGCCCTCTGGCGTATCATGATCAAGCCGGCACTTGGGCGACAGGACGAAACTTGCGTCATGAAGGATATTGGTGTCTTTCGCCCAAGGGAAACCGGCACAGTTATATCAAAATGCGAGTTTCGTCGAATGCACCAGCTCATCCGACATGTTGGCATTGCTCGGCGCCTTGATTGTTGGCACACTGCTGTTCAAAAAAGGTATCCTCAGTATTCGTCGCTTGAAGACTTTGCCAAATCAAATCCGAACCTTGACAATCTCCGGGCGCTGGCGGAGGATCTTGTTCATGAATATGTTGACGATGGCAAGCAATTACTATCAATGCGCTTGAATTCTGCTAGCGAACGTGATCAACAATTTGAAAATGCAATGCTAATTCAGCAATACTTCCTGCTTTATGAAGAGTTGACGTACGCGATGAACTTTGGCGATATTGGACGGCTTGAGCGGACCTTGCTTCCTTGGATTCTTTTATTTAAAGCTACAGGAAAACATAAATACGCGACAGCGATGGAGAAACATTTAGTTCAGACTCACTTTGAACGTCCCGAACCACTCAAACATGCAATCCGGTACAATATGCTGGTTAATCCAACTGGGAAGCCAGGAAAATTTCGGGCTGTTGACTGGGTTGTGGAAGGGAATAACTGCGAGATCAAGGTGAACCACGGTGGTCAGGGTGCAACGCGCACCGTCGCGCGCATGATTACTGAGTCAGCGCTCATCGGTACCTTCAAGGAAATCAACGAGTCAATCGAAAATAACTTACGCTTGCATGCGACATCCGCTCATGGGGAACCAGACATGAGACGAACATTTCAAGAGGCCCGCAGAAGTCTTTCAGATAGCTCACCACACGTTTTTGTTCCGGGACGAAAGAGTATGTATTGTTTACCAGATATGTTAAACAAAGGAGCGGAGCTACTTCGTAACAAGTCTGGTGGAGGAAATGGGGATGAGGAGAATGGTGATGAAGCGAACGAATACGAGACACGACCAACAGTGGATGACCTCGTTATAGAGCTTTTGTAATTTGGGCATTATAGTGATTTTGCAATTCTTGTAATTCCGTAGACCGTAATACGAGCTGTTCAGGTTCTTCGTTTAATGAGTGGATCGATGGGGATTGTTCGAGTGGGTATTGCGACCGTGATGGACCTGGGTATGCAGCCGGTTCTACATTCTCTTTGCCTTGCCTCACTTTACCCTGCCTCAGCGCGCATTTTGTACTTCGCACTAGAGGCTCGATTAGCTCAGGACTACAGCTGTTGACGATGGCAACGTACTGGTATGGCCTTTTTTATGGCAAGCACTGCACGTGGGATCTTGTCGGGGCGCCCTCACACGAGGGACTGTCGCTTCATAGTGAGGTTGGAGAGGTGGTGCATATTGAACTAGTTGAGGTTGCGAAGCATTGGGTACGTGTTGAATGAAGGCATTTGCAACAAAGGGAACTGGCTGAGATTGCGGATATGACTCGGAGACAAAGGGATTGACAATTGGGGAAGTGTGAGAGTGTGCATGGGCCGTGTACGGAATAAACGTGAGTGATTGCTGAGAGAGATTCGGGATAGACGGAACGTGAGAACGCATGTTGGGCACAGGTGGAAAACATATATTTGATTGTTGTGGAAGTAGGGTATTGGTTGGAGGATCAGGAATTGGATAGTGCTTTGTGATCATAGCAAGGATTGTGTTCCCATATTCACTTGCACCATCCCACTTCGTTTCTTTCTCAAGGTCGGCAATGGTACGGATTTTGGAGAAACGCGCGCATTGAACTATGCGATCACGGACTGTTGTTCCCATCACGAAACCCGGACCGAAAGTTCGCAAGTGGTGTTTGCCATAAGTCTTCTCCATTTCGCTACAACGCCAGCTGTCGAGATCATGAGAAAATGCGATGTCGGTCTCGTTGGCTGTATGCTTGGGAATTGAGGAACATGGCAGTTTGCGAATAGGTTTCGTTACTGGGGACTGGATAAAACCAAATGCGTCGGGGTTGTGGAGGTCACAGCACAGCCCGCCTTGCTTCGGACCACAGCGAGTACACCCATCGGCAACCTCGGAATTGCATTCATGGTGGAGCGCAACTTCATCCCCATCAATAAAAGCTCAATTTGGGCTGGAAACAACTCACCAGCTTCAATATTCTTGAACGCAGTCATGATAGGAATCCTACGGCATGGATATCCTCGATCCTCGGCATTGATAACATCATCGACGACCGAATCAAGTATTTTCTTCGATTTCCCACTCGATTTCTTCACCCTTTCCTCCGCAATCTTTTGCTCATCACCGCTCGGTTCATCATTGACATTCTCTCGTTCCTCTACCTTCACCGCCGAGTGCTCAGTCCTTTGTTGCTTTGCACCCTTCTTCAGCGCAGTCTTTGCTCGCCTCTTTTCTGCCCTGTCAGCCTTCTTCGAGCGTTCCGAGTCAAGGTTTTCCTTTTCGGTGAACAGAATTGCAGTCCCTTGAAGGCTTGGGTCACGAACGCATCGGCCAAAGCGCTGCCAAAGCGTCGAAATGGAGCATGTCGCTCCCCATTGAACAACGATCATAATATCGGGTAGATCCATTCCCTACATTGTTCATCAGTTACGTAGATAATGAACATATATAAAGCTTACCATGCCGAATGAGTCTGTTGCCAACAAACCCCAAACTTCATTATTAGCAAACCTGAGAGTTTCGTCAACCTTGAAGCGATCCGACATTTCCGAGTTGAACCACAGGACGCATGGACGGTATTCCGGGGGTAAGAGTGAGCAAAGGTAACGACCAGCTTCAACAGATTCTGAAATGCTATCGAAAAAAATGAGAAATTTCGGCGGAGGTGGGTCGCCCGGCTTCCAATTCCGCAATAAAAAAGTAAGGTCGACAAAACTCTTGCGTGGATTGAGCATGGGTCGAACGACAAGGCTGATATTTGGACGGTCTATAGAGCATTGCGAAAAAAAAACATTATCTTCACGTAAACTAAGGACAGATTTGACGTCGGAAATTGCTCGTGGTGTGAGTGTGGCCGAGGTGACCATCATCGTGCATGGCTTGCGTTGTAAATGTCGGAGAGAGCCAATATGTCGATACTCGGGGCGGAAAGAACCCCACTGAGATACACAGTGGGCTTCATCAATGATAATGCTGATAACGTTGTCTGCGAAGGATTTCTTCTTGAATAATGATTCGAATCCCCCACCGGGACGCATAAGTTCTTCGGGATTAACGACTATAACACGATACTTGAAGTCTGCAATGTCCTGACATAATAATGTTCATCAGTAATGAAAAACGAAAAAAAATGAATTGCGCACCTCAAAATTCCTTTTAGTCGCCGTTTTCGCAGAGATAAAGATGCCATGAACCCCAGCCTTGGATAGGGTATCAATATTTTGCTGGCCGAGTATGTTGAGTGGAGTCACGACGATTTGAATACCGTTAGGACGGCAGAGCAAAGGGAGCCAGAAGCTCAATGTCTTCCCAGCCCCAGTCCCAGCTATAGATATGATGTCTTGATTTCCTGCGAGAACGGCTTGGCAAACATTGATTTGCCATAGACAAGGCCACTTCTGGAAGACGGTATGTGCCTTGATGCGTATATCATCAACAGATGGTATTGCCGGTGAAGGGATGCCTGGTGGATGAACGGCATCAACCTCCATATTAGCTGAGAAATGATTGTTAAAGGTATGTTTAGGGTTACGAGCACCAAGGATAACTCACCTCGTAGCGACAATACTCAAGCACGCATAGGACGAGACGGCAGGAGACGGCAGACGACGGCACCAACGGCACGAGTAAAAGAAATGGAATTGCAAGTATTACATCAGCGAATTGTTTTACATAAGCGTTTGTGTCACAGGTCGACGTTGCCGAGCGATTTGTTTACATGTGTTAAAAGCCAGTCCCTCCGGTGCGTTAACGCTTACTTAAGCTCGTCAAGCGCAGCACCGTTGGGACTGGGTAGGAGTCTGGATAACATCAGGTTTTCTGATCATTTCTGATTTGGCTGTGATGCCATCCCACCGCTCGGCGCTCTCAGAGCTTCGCTGCCCATACGGATCCCCTGACCAACTTGTCATAAGTACTACTGCTCATTACATACACTTGTGTCACTGCCAACTAGCACTCACCACGTGCACCCCAGGGCCGACCGCCGTCGTCGGCTCCTTGAGGTTCAACGTTCAACGACAAGCGTCCCCCGCACGCCAATTGCAAAGTTGGCCCGCTCTAGCCTTTTCCCTCTCACTTCTCTCACACGCGGCGTTATGGATTATAAACAAGTTTTCTTTACACTTCCGCTCCCTCGTACCGACAATTCAAGTATACATGATACGAAGGGAAAAGCTAAACGGTAAGGCACTCGCCGTGGATGGTTTCTTGATCTGACTAACGGGGGGTAAAACCGCGTCAAAAATAAAGCTTTAGAACGTGAAGCTACGACAGGACGTACATGTCTTGCTTCTCAATTAACATAAGTCTTCCACCGTGAGATCGGGCTGATGAACATGTCGATGGCTTCACCTCCACACACTGGGCAGTCGGCGCATTTCTCGTATTCAACGAAAATGATGGGTTTCAACAATTTCCCCGGACTCATGAGCGCACAGTGAGCGACGAATCGACAACTAGGAGTTCTCTCATTCCGGTCGCTCGAGCGCTCAACTAACTCTTCCGCACCCATGTCTCCAACCACAAGCCTCGGGATGTTACCCTTTGCCGCATCGCAGACGCTCCCTCCGACAGAGTCCCCTTCGCCTGCGACTCAATCATCCCAGATGACTAGTTCAAGTCAATGAAAGCAGCTATCGTGCGAGTGCGGCTCACCCTCAGCCAGCTCGAACCATTAGACGATGAAGACCACGGGACGTTCCCACTCGTCGTGGAATAGTTTTCGCATTTGTTTGTCTTCGGCTGTGGCTCTGTTCACGCCGACGGTGAGTGTCTATACCCACCATAGCGCCCAGACGAGGATGGAGAGGCCCGGAATGGTGCGTAGAGGGCCGCAACGTCCGTATCAACACGGAAGGTACGCATTACACTTTCTTCCTTGCCCTCGCCTCCTTACCGTTCTCAACCATGTAGCAGATTTTCATGCTATTATTGCCTGCATCTCCTCGCTGGAAGTCAACTAACATCTATCATACACCATGACGGCTACCGCCAAATTTACTAAAAACGTGTACATGGTTCATTGCAGAGTAATACTAGCTAGTGTTTTCCGAAGAGTTGGGAAATATGTACAGCCTGTATATTGTTACTCTATTCCTAATAGTATGGAGTTTTTGCGTTTTAAAATGTTGCCTTGAGGGCTCGAATCGCTTGATCGATGCACGAATCCTCGTTTGGAAAATCCTCAGTCGCTTGCCTTCACTGGTCATAATACAGAATCTGTAGATCGACGGGCTCCAAAGCCGGCGGAGAAATACCGGCCTGCGGTTGACCAAGCTTGCCCGATTAAGTAGCGAATTGTCCCATGTTCAGATACCGAGTTCCCAAACCAGTGCCAGAGATGCCGCCGCCAATGGAAGCTTGTCGAGATGGAGCAGAAGTAGGACCCAATAGTACCTGCCAGCTGTGACCAGAACCACCAC
The DNA here is from genome assembly GCA_015039365.1 of Amanita rubescens. Classification (NCBI taxonomy): domain Eukaryota; kingdom Fungi; phylum Basidiomycota; class Agaricomycetes; order Agaricales; family Amanitaceae; genus Amanita; species Amanita rubescens. The sequence continues at coordinate 29,648 of WION01000102.1, forward strand.
GGGTCGGCGAGAGCTGATTGACAGGTTCTATGCCAATTGTGTCCAAAGGAGGAAGCGACTCTGGTCTTTCCTTGCAAATTGACGTAAACTGTAACAAAAAATCGCGATCATATCTGCAAAGCATGAACAGTTTACCACTGCAGCGCATGATCTGCGATCAACGCACCTAAATTTGCCTGCTTTGGCCCCTACATTAAGCTCGGGGTCCGGACTGGAGATACCTGGAGGATATGTAACGCTACCAAGATCTTCAAGCGGACGACGTGTCAGGGTGAGGGGTGACGACGGTCCAGAATGTGTTAAATCGAGGGGCTCGGGCCGCCGCCTCGCAGACAGCGCCGCGTCGATGTGAAGTGACCCTCTCGCCTTCTCTTTAACAGCATACTTTCTCAAAGGAAGTTCGCCCTCCTCTGGCTCTGGCGTTAGCACCTCTTCTTCTTGGGGCATGACGCTCTCCTCGTCAGGATGGGTTGGCTCTTCCAGCGGCTTGGTACGAGGCTGATGTGAAATGGCAGAATTTGCCTCTTTTCGGGCACTAGCTGAGGGAGACACACATTGAGATTCTTTTTTCTTCTTTTTTTTCTTTTTCTTTTTCTTCGCCCCGTTTAGGCATTGAGAAATAGCCGTCATCTGTTCTGCGACATTTTTCATTCTTGGCCGTTTCGGTGGTTCCATCACCCAACACTCCCGAATCAACTCCCATGCCCCGTCGCTCAAAGGTGGCACATCCAGTCGAGGTGGACGGTTACCTCGAGTAACAAGGGTCATAATTTGTATATCCTGTTTACAGGCGAATGGTATACTATCGTAATGGATCTAGGCAATTCAGCAAGGGGCGTGCGTCGATATATTTCTGTGACACACCTCATAATAAATACACCCAAATGCGTAAACATCTGACATTGGCGTTCTTTTTGGCTCCTCAGCTGAGGGGTCGTCAGGATCCTCAAAGCATCCAAATAACTCGGGGGCTGCAAAGTTGAAATGTTTCGCGCCCGAACGGGTATTCGTAGCATCCAAAAGACGAGTTAATCCAAAATCTGCGATTTGAACGTGAAAGTCGTCATCCAAGAGGACATTTTCCTGAACAGACTCGACGGTCAGCATTTCAACCATACACGTTCTAGGCAGCATACCCCACGGAGGTCGCCATGAACGACACCTTCTGAATGGATGTACTCCATGCCTTGGGACACTTCAAGAATCTTGCTGGGGTGAGTGACGACGAACTAGAGCGGAGGAAGGAGAAACCATACACGTTCTGTTATTTGGGCTATCGATGGATTTGCGGTCTTCCTCCACTGGGCTAGAGTCCCATTCCTCATATATGGCGAGACGAGGAAGGCCATTCCATCTTCCTCTTCATAGATTCCTATGAATGGTAGTACGAAGTTGTGCATAAGGGATCCCCACATTAAAGCTTCTCGACAAAAGGCCTGTTGGAAGGAGAATAAACAACGATGACTCAAGAGTAGACGCGTATTGAAAACTTACAAGGTTGCTGGCATCATGTTTGTACAGCACTTTTAGCGCAACGACTGTGTCCCGAAATTCGCCCTTGAAAACATTGCCATAACCACCGCGTCCTATGTAGTCGCGCTTGTCCGGCATGCTGACTTCAGTTACGATGAAGGATCCTGGCACGACGGGCGTCTTTGATATGATTTTGAACATCAAGCGTCTTGCTCGCTGGCTGACATCCATCGTTGCATCCTGATTCGATAGGAGACCACGACGAAGTAGATGCAGTATGAATTCCACCAGATTCATTACGTCTGATTCCTGTCTTATCTCTTCCGCAATGTCGACATAGTCGTCCCTCGATAACAGTCCGCGCAGAAGAGCGACGGACGTGACGGAAGATCCGAGCTACTGGCACTTAAGCAGAGTGCACGACTAACTGCTTTGCAATGTTGCGTACCTTCAAGTTGTTAAGAATAGATAGCAATGACGAGAGAGCATGGCCACCCGGATCAAGCGACATGTTGTTTGGAGATGTCCGGAATACCCCCTCGGGATCGGCGAGCTGCTCCAACTCGGCCTGAGGAAGTTGAGTTCTAGGACTACTCCTGGGGCTAGAGTAGCTCTGGCGAACGACTTAAGCGTCTAATCGTGTGAAGACAAGGCGGTGACCTCGAGGCTGTTAGGTCACGGTTGCCATATTTGTAGTAAATGTAGTGCTGAATTCTAAACACGGCGTTTCCAGGCTGATGATGGTAGACTCGACCATATCATGGTGTAGAGTCGGCGTTGACGCGGGGTGACGTCACACTTGCCACGTTTCGCGACGACGGCGCGTCGTTTACTAACACGGTCCTGCACGCTGCCCTCTTCGCAAACTACTTTCGTTCCAAGAACTGCCCCAGTATGCCATTCGACCTATCCTCATTCACATGTTCAGACTCAAAAATGAAAACGTGAACGTGAATGGTCAGGGCGCAGTCTACACGGTTCTGCGTATTTGAACGATATGTTGGCTTGACGGACTCGTGATTCATGGTACGAGCGAGACGGAGAGCCGGATTTCATAGCGTCACGGGTAAGGACTCTTTATCTCGCTGGGGTTACTCTGTAACTAACGATTGAGGGGGAAGGTTGAGCACTCCAACTTACCGCCTCAGAGCGCCGAGTCCCTTAGGCCCCAATACTGTGCTGGCTGCGTATCCGGTGATGGAGGAAATTAATAATCATTCGAGGCGTATACGAGTGAGTGTTAGGTTTGGCGCCAAAATGGGAGAAGGGTGCTGACGAGGCTCTCAGATCCGAATTCGACGACGTGGCAGTGGCCGATACCAACGAATAGCCCTTACAATGAGGGTTGTTAGAGCCTTAGAGGGCCAGTCCCCACAGGCCGGCATGCGCATACAGGGACATGTTAGACGACTCGGTGGGACAGGGGAAATACGGCCACGCGGATTCGACTTTCTATAGTCCGCACTCTCGTTTTCTGTTCAAATTGCGCTCACAGGCATGGCGAACGAATAGAGGGGGGTAAGGGTATTAGCTAGGGTTCCAATGCAAGAGAAAAGGAAAAACGGGAAAGATAATAAATAGCAAAGATGTGGGTAACAAATTTTGGTTACAATAGCAAGTGAGCACAAGCGTTCTGCCTCGCAATGTCCTGAGAACGCAAGCGAATTACACCCAGCATGCGCAAATGATAAGTACAGTGTCCTCATTGTTGCTTAACGTTTCCACCCTGACTCAAGCGACGCTCTGACTATCCCTACTATCGTTGGCGAGTTCCCACATGATCAACTCTTCCTTCACTCTGGCTTCAGTATGTCCTCCGCTGGTTCCGTAAAATCGGGTGGTTCAAGGTGCGTAGCTCCACCCTCAAGGCCTCGATGGGACAGCCTTTTTTCACCACCATTCATCCGATTAAGCGCTGAAGACGCCCAATCTTTCACATATCACTACGTACACTGTTCAGTAAACTTATTCGAAAAAAAAGACGTCCTTCGCACCATAACCGCACCCAGCGTGGACCATGGCTCCGGTGCCAGTGGCGATGACGCTCTCTCATCGCTATGCCCAATAAAATGGAGGTGCGTGTCATTGCAAAGTGCAGAACACACTCTGACGAGGCCCGTAGCCCGGATCTTCCATCGCGTCTGTCGTAAATGCAACAACTATCGATCTTCTGTGCAATATGTCATACTAAGTCAGTGTTGCCACACGGCTTATCGAGATCTCAGATGTCGTTGGATTTTTGTCTCTTATTCAAGTTATTGGGTCCACCTTCTATCGACTTCAACCCTCGGGCAAGACCGGGTGCCAGAGCAGAGCGGATCGTAAGTGGAATTATAGTTTTATCTTCTGAGGGTACATGAAGAAACTTGATACGTGTTTGCGATTCCAAGGGCAAGTGCGTTGGAGGTGGCGACTAAATGGAGGTCAGCATGCCGTTTCGTCACTGGGAAACGTGGCAAGCCGTGTCACGTCACGACTTCTTTTGGAAAGAAACTTTACTTCAACCTCCGAAGATGCCGCCAGATGATAATCCATAGACGCCTATCATTATCGACAATTTGGCGAGGATTTGTGGTAACCCCGAACTGCAGCATCGCGTTCTAAAATAATATCACGCGCAGTAAAGACAACAGGAAACACCTTAACGTCGTTAAGGGGGGCACATCAGAGTGCGTGAGTGTTATGTTCAAAATTATTAACACTACCAACTTGACAATACCGGAACCAAGTGCGAGTCGTGTTTTCTTGTCCTCTTTCGCACGTTAAGCGCTGAAAAACTGGCACAGCTTAGTTGTACCGCCACGATACACCTCGAATCTTACATCCTACTCATCCTAATCGCGAACCGGACAAGGTCAACCTTATAGGCCAATTCACGCACAATTACGTGTATCTGAACAATTCAGAAGACGAATTTGTCGTACTAATTTGAGCGAATCTCGGAGGCTGAATACGTGTAGAGGGAGTGCGGTGCAGCAGGTCAAGTTCTAGCAGAGGTGCCTAGTGACATGTTTCAAGGGACTGGAACGGTGTTTCAAACACCATGGGTGCGTATTTCTTATCCCTCTACCTCCCCTCTCTCTGAGTGTTGTGATAGTGGCCCTGCTCGCAGACTTCGAGTACTGGGCCGACCCATCTAACGGACGAAATGCATTCATCACCTGGCAATTCGACGGATCCCGGCTGATCAGTCCGTTGAACCATATTTGTTGCGAGTTGCATATACGAGTAAGTCTCCCATTTTTTAGAGTTCTGAGCACGAGAGCCGAGTACTGATGAGGCACAGATTCGAACGTTCGAGCTTGACGGCGCAACAGTGGCCAGTGCCGAGGAATACAACTTTACGCGGACTAAGCATAGAAGCTATCGCCATAAAATACGCATAAATGCACTTTTTCCGTTTCCCTCGCTCGTGATAACCAGTACACATGTGTTCCCTTCACACTTACATTCACGGTGTCTTTCTGTTCAAAATTTGTTCGTATTTCGTCTCTATTCGATCGCTTATTGTACAGTATAAGTCACCGAAGAGTTAATATCAAAGAATTTGACTCGAGTGGATAGAACGTGATGCGGGCAAAGCAACTTGATTGTGTCTTTTTACTGCCAACGTCCAGCTAATCAATTGCATGCGGAAGACTTCGTTCGTTTTCGGAATCCTACCGCAATCAGGCTTAGCATACAATTCTCAGCGACTTATAGAAAGAAAATTCTTACGTGACGTCTTCGCTTTCGATCGGGCTAATAGGGTTGTTAATTGTAGCGAACGATACCAATAAACGGAAATGTCAGCGTACCGAGGAAGTAATACCAGATGTTGATCCAACACGATTGTCAGGTTCCTACCGTGATTTGGTTCAGGAAAGTAACGCAGCTCAAATGAAAATATACCTACGTCATGTACGTGTTTTCGTTTTTGAGAGGCGTGGTGATGGGATATATTAGTTACAAAACTTGCTCAGTGGTAGAAAGCGCCAATCTGCTCACTGTACTACTATCAAGATGAAGATAGGGATTCTTCTCGCAGAGTTTCATCATCAGCGTTGCATTGGGGAGACACAGATTGCGACATCCATATCATGCTTTCCACGACGTCATTCATTCTTGGCCGTTTCAACGGTTCCCGCACCCAGCAACGCTGAATTACGTCCCATGCCTCATCGCTAAGAGGCTGCTCGTCTAGGCGAGGTGGAAGTACCCCTCGAGAGACGAGGGTCAAGATCTGCATGTCCGTTTTCCCGGCAAAAGGTATACTATCATAGTAGATCTACTAGACAAGTCAACATGAAGGAAGATCAGCATAGTATTTGTCATGACGCACTTCATAAAAAAGGCATCCGAGCGCGTAGACATCCGACATTTGCGTTCTGGGCGATGGGTCATCGGACGGATCGTCGTCATCCTCGGAGATTCCGAATAACTCTGGGGCGGCAAAGTTCAGATGTAGCGCTCCCGATCTCGTATTTGTAGCTTCTGAGAGTCGAGTCAAACCGAAGTCAGCGATTTTGACGTGAAAATTATCATCCAAGAGGACATTTTCCTAGAGAGCAAAGTCAGCATTGTAACGTACTAGTGTGTCTGAAGTAGAATACCCCTCGGAGATCGCCATGAAATGCGCCTTCTGAATGGATATATTCCATGGCTTGCGCGACTTCCAGTAACTTCCGAGATTTAGACGTAGAATGAAGGCAAGAACTTATATGAACGTACACGTTCTTCAATAACGGGTATTGGTGGATTTGATTGTTTCCGCCATCGGGCGAGAGTACCATTCCTCATATATGGCGAAACGAGGAAAAATTGTGGTGCAGTTGTGTCTTTGATTTCATGGATTCCTAAGAATGGTAGTACGAACTTGTGGTCGAGGGATCGCCACATCACTGCCTCTCTGCAAAAGGCCTGTTGGTCTTCTCATCAGCAATCACATTATACCGAGAACTCAAAGACAAAGAGACATACAACTTGGTTATCAGACTTATACAACACTTTCAGTGCGACAACATTTCCCCCTCGTTCGCCCCTGAAAACACGCCCAAAGCCGCCGCCACCAATGTAATCACGATCGACCGGTATGCTGACTCCAGTGACGACCAAGGACGGCGGAACGATAGGTATCTTCGAGATAACTTTGAGCATAAACCGTCGTGCTCGCCGCGTAATAACCATAGCAGTGGAGTCCTGACGTGATACACTATGGTTAAGAAGCATATCAAGTAGGTGATCCAACAGTTCACTGGCATCCGAGGGATCATTTATCCGAGTCACGAGGTTAAGGTAGTCCTCTCGGGATAGAATATCGTACACGAGGTCGCCGACTGTTTTACCTAAAGTGATGGGATATGAATACTATTGGTTTGGTTTGGTTCTTAAGTGTAGGATATGGTGGGTATTGAAATGGCACACCTTCGGATAGTGATGTTTGAGTATATGCAATAGCAATGGAAGGGCGTAGCTGTCAGGATCATACGGCATGTTCAATGACGGCATAATGTGCACCCTTGAGAAAACTCCCAACATAAATTGTCTTCCTCGCCGGTTCATGTCTACTGTGGAAGAATTTTAATTTGAGAAAGGATAGTACTCAAGCTTTCTCAGTAAGAAATGCAACAGTTTGTCGGCATCAGAGACTTTGTCTAGCTGTGCCATGGTGTCGATATAGTCTTCCCTGGATAGAATGTGCTGCATGAGGTCGATTATCACTGGGTGTTCTTCGGCGGTTTCACCTGCATGGTACTGTTGGCTCTTGAGAGAGTGATTTCCAGGTTTAAAGTGTCACACACCATTGAATGATACTTGAGCATGTAGAGGAGCAATGGGAAAGAATAGTTTTCAGGATCATCTGGATCTGGTAGTGGTTCAATGTATGTCTTTGACATAATTTTCAACAAGAACAGTCTTGCTCGCTGCTTCATGTCTGGATTGTCAATTTTTTCGTAGAAAATAGGAGTAACTACGAAATCCAGCAGATTTGTAGCGTCTGTAGCACAGTCAAGCTGTGCCACAATGTCCATGTAGTCCTCCCGGGATAGAATGTCGTACATAAGGTCACTGAGTGCCCTGTCTATATCCTCAGGGGTGAAGAAAGGTGTCGGCTAGTACCAGCTCTTAGGAGAGTATCCTGATTTGAAATAATGCGCACCTCCTTAGAGTCAAGTATAGCGACGATCAATTGGAAGGTCTTGCTGTGAGAATTACATGGCATGTTGGAGTTAGACAATGAAATACCCCGGCTCTTTGCGATTACTTCCAATATAAATCGGTTTCCACATCCTTTCAGGTCTAGACCGTCTGCGTTAGCAGAATTATGATATAAGGACGTATGATGATAAAGCCTGCGCCGTATAGAATGCAATAGATTCCCGGCCTTTGAGTTACGGCGTAGCCCTGCCGCCGTCTTCTCTTGATAGAACCTCACTCATGAGATTTACTGCCAATTCGTTTGTCGCAGGGGGATATCCTAGCTATTGGCCCTTATAGGAATGCATTCTGTGTTTGAAATGCTGCGCACCTCCACATTATTAAGTATATAGAAGAGAGATAGAAGTGTATTGCCGTGAGGATCATCCGGTATGTTGGGCTGTCTTTCGCCACAAATTTTGGAGAAAACTGCCAACATAAGTTGTGTCGCCCGAAAATCGCAATTTGGTAAAGGGTAACGATGAAGCGTACGCGCTATGAATTCCAACAAATTTGTGGCGTCAGAGAATTGATTCACATGTGAGGCAAAGGTGATGTAGTCCTCCCTTAATAGAATCTCGCTCATAAGGCTAATCCATGTCGCTTCGTTATCAATGAACGTGGCATATTCGGGCTATTGGCTCTTAAATATAATGTGTTGCGGTTTGATATGTTGCGCACCTTAGTGCTGAGTATATTGAGGAGTAATTGGAATATATAAAGCTATCAGGATCATGCGGCGGCATGTTGGACAGTGGGACACCATGCGTCCTTAAGATAACTGCCAACATGAATCGTCTTGCTCGTCGGTTCATGTCTGCGGTAGCTGGATCCTGATTCGATAACGAATGTTTTTGAAGCCAACGTTGTGTCAAATTCAACAAATTCTGAGCCTCAGAAAAAAGGCGTAGCTGCGCCACGAGGCAAATGTAGTTGTCCCTAGATAGAACCTCGGACATTAGGTCGACCGTCGATGCGGATAGAAGAGATTCAGGCTATCGGACATTGAGTGGATACACTCCGGGTTTGAAATACGGTCACGTACGTCGTTGCGGAGTGTAGACAGCAAATCCTCGAAGGTGTTATCGCTGCCAACCTCATGCAACACCAAGTTATACTCTTCCATGAGCCAGATATGTGCGCTCCTGTAACAGAAGCGTCCTTCGGCTGGACAGAATTTGATTGTGTGGTGGGTGCAGTGGAGCCAGTTACACGTGTGCACAAAGCTGTGCAGCGTTCAGCGCCAGCACCTAACCGTGACCGTGGGGAAGGTGGCGAGAGGACGAGAGATGCCGACGCTTAGAGCAGTTCAAGTTGGCTATCGTAGTGTTCAGAATGTGGACGATGGTTATCGTTAAAGTATGACTCGGATGATCGCTGACGCAAGATCACTGACTCGACTGCCGCTGTGGCCATCTTCACTGTTCAGACCCCTGCACGTGCATGTTCCACAACGACGCCCTCGACAGCAAGTTCATTTCTCTTCCCCCGTTCAACTCTTCCGCTCCATGTTTCCCAACGATGTATAGCCTTGTAGATGGTGAGAATACTTTGATCCCGTCCGCGTCTGTCCTCACATCCCTCGCCTTTGCATTAAGCGCCATAGACTTTTCCTCAACTTTCAAGTCAGACTCGATACTACCACCATTCTCCGACATACCCTCACGGCCTTGTACTACAAGAGCACGACCAAGCCATCGATCTTCAGACCACTAGACGATGACCTCCTGCCCGACGGCTTGGATGTGTATCTCAAAGTAGATCCATTGAACCGCCATGCGAAGGCCCGGCCCATTACAACTTTTCAGCATTCGGGCGTGAGTGTTGATGATGCTGACGTGGCAGCCCTGTTAGGTTTCTCGACGACGAAACAGCTCTCCGCACCTCCGCGCTTATTCAATTACACGTTCACTCATATGTGAGCTTTGTCCAGCAGGTGTCGGGCGAATTTGAACAGGATCTGCAGGCGCTTTACTCCGACCTGTTCTGGGGAGACGGCATACCTGAGCTTCGGGTGAATCTAGAGTGGCTCTCTCCACCAATAACTGGCGGCCACCCATCAACTATATAAATGTGCATTTGGACGAGTAAGTCATTTAAGTTTGAGTTTCGAGTGAGTGCTGACGAGGACCAGATCCGAATTTGACACTTACCGGCTTGACCGTGGTCTGTACCGAAGGATTATGGGGATTAGACGCGCACTTATGCTATCGCGTAAGAGGGATGCTAAACATTGTACCTGTCGAAAAGTAGACATGTCTGCAGGAAATCGAGTTGTATCTTCATGCACTTTCAAGATTACTGGTTTTCGTAAGTGCGTCACGATAACTTTAAGCAACTCCAGACAATTTAGACATCTGCTCCGAATTGGACCTAAACCGCAGTCGTTCTTTAACCCTCTTCAATTCCCCGTGGTACAAAGGCCGAGTCAGGGCCTTTGCGCGTCATTTACTCGGCGTGAAGTAAGAGGTTTACACGGCGCCACTCGAGAATATAACGCTTACGACGGTTGATCCAGGAGGCTGAAAGACGGTGAAAAACATTAGTAGTAAATAAAGTTAGCCTGCTCACCGCGGTACTAGGTGTTGGTGAGGGCGATAGAGCTTCGCGTGGTGTCTCGTCGTCGACACTGCTTCGGGAAGATGCAGACTGTGACAAACTTTCCGCGATGTCCTTCATTCGGATCCTGTTGGTCTCATACGCCTCGGGAGACAACGTGGTATGGTTTTAGAGCGGTGTTGGTTTTACGATCTGGGGTTGAACTTGCCGCGCTGTGAACGTAAATGCCCGCCAGACTGTCGACAATGATAGGTGCTCAAGCGCTCAACTCTGGATCTCAGGATCTGGTGGTTGAAGTAAAGTTGTGATGTGACAAGGCACCTGGCCACTTTTTCTAGTGACGAAACCTCCGCGACCCCGTCGACGTCTTCCTGAAAGTTGACGTCAATGTCATGCAGGCATCCTCAACTTGAACGTCGATCCCTGAATCCTTATTATTCTCGGCCTTTTCTCACTACTATTGTGAGGATCTCTTTTTATTTCGTCTTCCCCCTCTCATTCTCTTTAGAATCCAACTCCCGGATCTATGGACAGTACGAATAGAACTGGAGTCGGCCAAAGATGTATACCAGAAGAACTCATGTCGATCATGTTCAACCTCGGGATATCGCGTGCGTCTGCGTTCTCTTGCTTGCCCCCCGTACTCTCGTTGAACTAAGTGGTTATGAATAGCAAATTGGCAAACCATCGAATTAACGACCGTCATATACAATCCTTTCATCTTCATCATCAACCGCCGTCTTACCTCTTACCTCTCCTAAAGTTCGCCTCCCAACGTCCCTACCAATCTTCCATGACATAAACACATGCCCACTCTCAAAGGTCTCTTCAACCTCCTCCAAAGTCCTACCCACCGTCTCGGGGAACATGAAAAACACATGGATAAAGGCGGCGAAATTGAACGTCCCAAAGATAAAGTACGTTTTCCATGCGATGCTGTGTAGGCCAGGGGGGACGGCGAATGCTAGGGCAAAGCTGAACAACCAGGTCGTGGCGGTGGCGAGAGAAACAGCTTTTCCGCGTACTTTGAGGGAATATAGCTCCGCTGGGTATGTCCATGAGACGGGACCGATGGTGATGGCGAAACTGCAGACAAATAAATAGGAGCAGACGACGACGGCTTTTGTTGCTGCTTCGTGATTGTTGATGACCCAGATACCTGCATTATATATGCGTGATCAGAGATGTAGGTGGATAAGTTTAAGAGAGGAAAGCGTACGTGAATCGTTTACCGTACCCCATTCACCGAATCTCGCTTGGAGACCTCCCACAAGGAAGAGGAAGAATCCCGTAAACAATGTTCCGACTAGAAGCATTGGGCGGCGGCCCCATTTGTCGATGTAGATAATGGCCGGAACAGTGAATGCGACATTGAGGACGTATTGAACTGACTGCAGAGGCGAGTGTCAGAATGGATGTGAAAAGCCGAGGCCTGAACTTACGTCTGCAATGAGGTTTGCTCTGCGGCCAGTCAAGCCAGCACCTTGGAAGACATAGACAATGTAGTACCTGTGCCGGTCACACTTAACTTCAGAACGGAAAGAATACAGATAGCATACATCATTATACTCATTCCTGACAGTTGAGCCCACATCTGTAACGCGCAGCCCAAGAACACTCTCCTCGGATTCCCGGGCTTGAGCAAATCAAGGTAGGACTTGGCGCCTTCCTTGCGCTCGAATTCGACCTGTTGTTTGATTTCCTCGTATTCGAGTCGAACAAGTGAGTCAGATTTGTCGCCTCCACCGTGCAAATCGGCCAATACTTGCAAAGCTTCGTCTTCTCTGCCCTTGTCGAACAACCATCGAGGGCTTTCCGGGAATAACGTCATGCCCAAGCTAAGAACGATGGCGGGGATCATCTGCAAACCCCACGGGATCCGAAAAGAAGCTACGCCATTGATATACGAGCACCCGAATTGGATAAAGTATTGGATTAGGATTCCCCAAGTGATCGACCACTGTTGAAGAGAAACGATGCGTCCTCTGATGGCAGGAGGAGTGATTTCGGCTTGGTAGATGGGTACAACGGCGGATGTGAGGCCTACAGCAAATCCAGAAATGATACGGCCGACGATGAGCATCCCACGGCTGATGGAAGCGCATTGAAAGATAGAACCGATTACCCAGAAGATTCCGGAGATGATGATGGTGGGTTTGCGACCGATGCGATCGGCGAGTTGGGTTACAGCCAGAGCGCCCACGAAAGAGCCTCCGGGCATTGCGGCGACGATGGCTCCTTGAGCAGTAGCTCCTGGATGGTGAAAGGTCTCGAAGTATGCATCGTTCTTTGTGTGTGGAGTCAGAAGATGGTTAGATATGAAAGAGAAGCAAATACGTACATTGAGGACAGCGGACATTGAGGATATGTCCATGCCAAAAAGGCCTCCTCCGATACAGACGAAGGAGCCCACCACATACTGCAAAAGCGTTAATTCAGCTTGATGGTGGACGAAGTAAGAGCGCGTACCGGGTTGGAGGTAATTGCGCTGTACTACGTTGGGTTGAGTATGTGAGTGAGTGAGAAGGGGAAAGGAAGAAAAAACCAACCCCACGACCCATGCCTGCTGGCTGGTTACTAAAGAACAGGGAATTACACCGGAAAAGAACCAGTGTTTAAATAGGAACACCGCGGTGTGAGCTAGTGTAGGGTATTTCCGGATGCCGGCCGGGCCGGGGCAGGAGGTGACGCTCACAGTAGCAATAGCAATGGATTGCGAAGATCAAGAATAGCTGCAAACGTGTGGCTATCTCAAGGGAATGGAGCTGGGTGTATGCGGGGTTGTGGAGTTGAAGACGAGATGTATAGCAAACACGACTGTACAACGAAAGCTCGCTCCGTTGCTCACCCGGCGTCTTGTGCATCATATAGGTCAGTAACATCAATGCCCGTTGCATCGCTTTGCTCCGCTCCATCTTGCGCCGCCGCGGGATGCGATTCATGGAGGCATCACACGAGGGTTCACCACTGATGGAGAGGCAGTTATGGTTGTATTTCTATGTAAGTCGATTGAGGAGTGTCCTTCGATTAGGTGATGTCAAAAACCGTGATTTAGAGAGTCGAAGAGGACGACGCTTTTCAGCTTGGGGCTAGCGAGGGGCCAGCGAGGGGCCAGCGAGCAATCTAGCGATGAAAGGAAAAGATCCAGTTGTATACGGTGCATCATTCCATGTCGAGGGAAAGTGTCGGGGAATGGAATGGACACGGGATGTTAACAGGGCAACCCGGTTTTCCCCGATAGCGGACGACGACGAGTGCAAGACTCATTTGCGATGATTGGATTGTGAACTGAGTTGAGCTAAGCGCACCAGTTGAAGGCAGTTGAAGGCTATCACAGTGTGCTGTTAAGAGGCGAGCGACAGAAGGAAAAACAACTGAAGACTTGTCGGGCATGGCTTGATGCGGCGCTTGTTTACAGGCATCAGTGACGGAGTCGCCAGGAGAGAGCATTGGATATTGGTAGGAAGGGGAAAGGTGGCCTCGGCCTGGTCAAAGCTGCAAGAAATTCGTCAACGTTGGTAATATGTCAAGAAAAACTAAAAAGCACCCATGATCTTTCCCGGCGGCGAGACTGCCCTACCCACTATCCACGCGTCGATATCAGATAAAGTGTTTGGCCGAGTTCAAACACGTCGTAGATTTTGATGATATGAGTGGTAATCAAAGCCGAGGCTCGACGATGCAAAGCAAATCATCTAGCCTCTTGAAAATATCCGAGAATTACCCTAGGCAGCAAAGTTCGTTGTGCCAGACGTCTGCCATGTTTCTCCAGAGATGCTTCGGACTCCCGGAACGCGCTACTTGGCGCCAACAGCAGCTGGCTGTAAATATACAGCTAGCACTGTTGCCAACGGGTGCGTTCGCTGGCAGGGGCTGGAGGTAGAAAACGAGTCCGCTCTTGAGACTTGTTGATGTCACAGTCACACGTCTGGCCGAGTCGCTGCCACCACTTCCGATGAACCTGTCCTATACTGGTGACTCGTGCGACGTTGGGACGTTTCCCAACCAAAGCTTCTGCCCCCGCTTCAGCTGTCTACCCCGCCTTCTCCAGAACCAAGTACATCTAGGCCCTAAGCTGCCTTCCAGGCCAACGTCTCTCCGCCTGTTCCTGCCCCAACTTTGACCACCGCGGCGCACCAGAAATCGACCCCTGGGCCTTTATAGTCCAAAAAGATCAAGGTGTCGAGTTTGGCGGTGCTGAGTGATATGTTGGTGTGGTTTTTCATACCATGGATGCGCGTATACTATGATTGGCAAACCATCGACTCAACGACGATGATCTTTCCCGCTGAGCTGAGGTTCAACTATGTAAGGGTGTATCAGAGAAACGGGAATCAGAATGTCGGTTGGGATCCGGCTGGGTACCGAACGATGGAATATACTAATAATCATATCGACGCGTATACCAGTGGGTGTTTCCGTTTCTCTCTCTCTCCGGATAGAAAAGGGTTGACGACGCGCGTATAGACCCGAATTTGACGACGTGGGGGTGGCCGATACGCACGAATAGCGCGTACATTGGAGGGTTGCTGAACGTGAGGGGGTGAAAGACGGCACAAGGACTTTCTTTCAAAAACAACACTTTGGACCTATTCTGTAGACATTACCATCCTCCGCACGTATGTATGTTACACTCGTTTTCAGATTGCGCTCGCTTTTTTCCTTCTTTCTTTTTATTCACTCGTTTTTTCAGGTAAAGTATTTGTAGTAGAGTACCGGGCGTAAGAGTAAAGGGGGTTGCAGAGGCATATATCCAGGCACGATCAAACACATGAGCTGCTCCGCGGTAAGAGCGATGTGGGGACGTATCATCAAAGATAAATGAAGCAAATTGATCTGCATATATACGTAAATAAGCACTACCGGTTCACGATCAGCCAAGTGAGGCGTTCTACAACATCTCTCATTTTTGGTCGTTTCGATGTTTCCCTCGTCCAGCAACGCTGAATTATGTCCCACGCCCCGTCACTCAAAGGTGGTTCATCTAGTCGAGGCGGAAGTACGCATCGAGTGACAAGTTTCCAGATTTGTACGGCACTTTTTCTGGAAAAAGGCACAGTACCATAATGGATCTGGGCATTTAAGCAAGAGCCTTGTCAAAACATTTATTAAAACTTACTTCATAATAGAGGCATCCAAATGCATAAACGTCCGATATTTGGGTTCTGAGAGGAGCATCACTGAAAGAGTCAGGGTCATCCTCCGAGATTCCAAATAACTCTGGTGCTGCAAAACAGATGTGGAAAGCTCCTGATCGGGTACCTGTAGCTGCTGAGAGACGTGTTAATCCAAAGTCAACAATCTGAACTTGAAGGTTGTCATCCAGGAGAATATTTGCCTAAAGAAATTGAAGGGTCAGGATTTTAACATGCTAAATATTCACGTGAAATACCCCACGGATACAACCATGAGTTATGCCTTCTGAATGGATGTAATCGAGGCCTTGAGCCACTTGCAGTAACTTTCCGTGACATAAGTAAGCTTCTCTGAACAGTTGAAGGAAAAGAGGTCATACACGTTTCTCTATCTCGGGTATTGACGGGTGTCTTTGCCGACGCCACAGGTCTAGCGTGCCATTCCTCATATATGGCGAGACAAGGAAGAATTTTGATGTTATTCCATCTCCATATTCACAGCCGATTCCTAAAAACGGAAGTACAAACCTGTGCTTCAGGAATTGCCACATCAACGCTTCTCGACAGAGGACCTATTGGAATCAAAATCAAAATCTAGTCATAACAACAAAGGAAGGACTTAGAACCTCAATGTTAGGCCTGCGCAACACTTTTAGCGCAACCGTTGACCCCCGCAATTCAGCCTTGAAAACCTCCCCGAAACCACCCATACCAATGGAATCGCGCTTGAAAGGCATCCTGACTCCAGTCGCTATCAAGGACGGTGGTATGATGGGTATCTTTGAGATAACTTTGATCATGAATCGTCTTGCTCGCTGTTCGATGTTCACAGTTGGATCCCGGTTTAGTAAGCAATGATCACGAAGTAGGTGGAGCATGAAATCTAATAGATTCTTCGCGTCTGAGGCTTGGCTTAGGTCTCCTGCGACACTGACATAGTCTTCCTTGGATAACAGCTTCCTCGCAAGATTGATAGTCGTCGCATTCACGACAGACGCGATGGAAGAACCAGGCTTAATAAAGCCGTTAATAGAGCTCGGTGTGCTTTTCACAACATTGCGTACCTTCTTATTGTTGAGCAAAGAAAGTAAGGATGAGAGGGTACTGTCAAGTATGCGAGGAGGCTGATATGGATTGGAGTCGAACATGAGTAAAATATTCTCCGTAAAAACTTTGGTCTGCGTACCGAGGTAATGGTAATGTTGGATTTTGATGTTGTTGTGCATTGACAAATTCGTGAGAGGGACATTGATTGAGATATAGCAATCAGGCTTTCAATGATATCTTTCATTCTCGGTCGTTTCCATGGTTCCCTGACCCAGCACCGTTGAATCACCTCCCATGCCCCATCACTTAAAGGTGGCTCGTCTCGTCGACGTGGACGTTTGTCCTGAGAGACAAGGGCTATGATCTGTACTTCTAGCCTACCGACAAATGGTATACTATCATAATATATCTGGTTAATTCAGCAAGGATACCACCGTATCAGTATGTTTTTGTGACGCACTTCATAACAAAGACATCCAAATGCGTAGACATCTGACATTTGCGTTCTGGCTGGCTCAACAGCTGAGGTGTCATCAGCATCCTCAGAGCATCCAAATAACTCTGGGGCTGAAAAGTTGGGATGTTTTATTCCCGATTGGGTATTCGTAGCATCTAGGAGTCGGGTTAATCCAAAATCTGCAATTTGAACGTGAAGATTGGCATCCAAGAGGATATTGTCCTGAAGAAAAGGTGTCAACATTTCAAAATATCATGCTTGAGTTGGAATACCCCTCGCAGGTCACCGTGAACAATTTCTTCCGAATGAATGTATTCTATGCCTTGAGCCACTTCCAGTATCTTCATTGAGGGTGAGTATCGACGAAGAGCAAAAGAACGAAAAGCCATACACGATCCCATGTCTCGTTAACAGACGGTTTTGCGTTCTTCCGCCATTGGGCCAGCGTGCCATTCTCCATATAAGGTGAGAGAAGGAACATTTCCTCTTGTTGTTCATAGTAGATTCCTAGGAATGACAGGACGAAGTCGTGCTTGAGCATTGCCCACATCAATGCCTCTCGACAGAATGCCTGTTGGAACAGAAATGAACAATGGCATAAGTTAGAACATGAAGGGGATGAAGGACTTACGACAATGTTATCAGACCTGTATAATACTTTGACCGCAACGATTTTTCCCCGTAACTCGCCCTTGAAAACACCCCCAAAGCCACCACCACCAATATAATCGCGCTTGGTCGGTACTTTGACATCAGTCACGATCAAAGATTGTGGTATCACGGGGTTAGTAGATATGATTTTAAGGGATAACCGCCTTGCTCGTCGGTTGAAGTCGATAGACGCATCCGGACTTGATAAGAGACGATTACGAATCAGGTGAAGAATAAAATCCAATAAATTCGCGACATCTGAAATCTCGCTAAGCCGTGTGGCAACGCTGACGTAGTCTTCGGGGTATAACAGACTGCGCAGAAGATCGATAGTCGTTGTGTTTACGACAGACGTGATGGAAGACCCAGCCTACGGGCTCATTCTCAGATCGGGTTCCGCGGTTTGAAATCATACTGCGCACCTTGCTGTTGAGTATAGAAAGTAGCGACGAGAGGGCGTCACCGTCACCAGGACAACGCTGCATGTCTTTGGCTAGGACACAACGTGGTATGGTGTGAAGGACACGGTCTTCAGCGCTTGATCGTGTGAATGGTTGCCAAGAAAGGTTGCCCCATTGAGGCTGGACGAGAGCTCAGCACTGTCATTCACCGTAGACCTAACCCTAGCGTTGGGTAACAAAACCCCCGCTACCGTCACCTTGCCTGATGAACTTTAGATGTGAATGTGGATAGGACATGTCGTGTGGGTTGCATTCGTTTGCAACACGAACCTGTGTCCTTCAGATTCCTTCTCCCGTCAACATTCGCCTCTGCTCCCAACTGCCAAATCAGAAATATGCCTAGGTTGACATTGGTACCTGTATCGGGGCCTATGGCACTCGCTCCGAGGCGGTAAGTCGGAGATCCGTCGACTCGCCTGGTGATGAATCCGTTTTATCCGTTAGATGGGTCGGCCCAATTGAAGCCTGCGGGCAGGGCCACAATCACAAAACTCAGAGAGAGGGGAGGTAGAGAGAGAGACCAGAAACGCACGTAATTCGGCCTCATCTCGCTCAATTATAAACGACACATTCATGAATCGTTCGAATACACGTCATCGTGCGTGAACAGCGCAAATTGCACACTCTGAGAGGCGACTTGGCCTGTGGGGTTGTCCTTGTCCTTCTCGATTTCGATTTCCGGTGCACCTCGGTCGAAGGAGGGTGAGGGATCTCGGTGGTCGGAATCGGGCCTGGCTTGGTACTAGTCATCACCCACGCGCCCGTGGTCTAGTCCGAACGGGGAAGAAGCTGATAGCTCGATGTATCCACTCGAAAAGCAGAATTTGGGCGGTAGTTGAGGTTGCGGTTATCGCATGGTACCGGAAGTATTGGACGTGATGACGTCACATCACGACGTGTCTTTCGCCGCTCGCTTACCAGTCTCTGCCATCCTCGACCTTACTCTGTTTAACTCTCGTCATACACCAGCGTCAGCCTCACAGGGATAACTCTACAACTCGCGAACAACAAATCCGCCCCCGCGAGCAACTCAGTCATCCCCACCTCGTACCTTCTTTCAAGTAGCCGTCAGCTCACCACGTCTAACGCGATTCTCATACGATACGGATACGATCCATCTCGACCAGCCCAATACAACAAGGCCCTGGCCTGGCTTATGGACAATGAGAAATCTCGCTGCCACCACTTCTGGAACCCGTTCCTGCACCGACGACTCGTGTGACGTTGGGACGTTTCCCTTCTGCCCCCGCTTCAGCTGTCTACCCCGTGTTCTCCAGAACCAAATACAACTAGGCCCTAAGCTGCCTTCCAGGCCAACGTCTCTCCGCCTGTTCCTGCCCCAACTCTGGCCACCCGGGTCCATCCCTCTCCACGAGGCGCAGCGCACCAGAAATCGACACCTTTGAAGTCCAAAATGATAAAGGTGTCGAGTTTGGCGGGAGTGCTGAGTGATATGTTGGTGCGGTTTTTCATACCATGGATGCGCGTATACTGCTTTTACGCTGACCACTTGTAGGCTCCGAGTATCGGACCGACCCATCCAACAGTATCACCTGGCAAGTCGACGGTTGCCCAGCTTATCGACTCGGAGCTTCCGTCGTAGACCCCGACACGGGTACCAACGGAACTGGAATTAGACAAAGATTTATACCCGAAGAACCCATTCAACTTCAAGATCTCGCGTGCGTCTGCGTTTTTTCTTACTTATCCCCCGTACTCTCGTTGAACTAAGTGGTTATGAATAGTGAATTGGCAAACCATCGACTCAACGACGATGATCTTTCCCGCTGAGCTGTGATTCAACTATGTAAGGGTGTATCACGATATGACCATACGCCACTAACACCAGTCCTAGCCCCTTACGCGCCAATCACGGCGCGTATCCTTAGCGGATGATGAAGACAAAACAAGTCATATTACGAGCTGGCTCCCAGGCAAACGTCTCTACGCCTGTTCCTGTCCCAACTCGAACCACCCAGGACCATCCCCCTCCTCAGGCCGAGGCACACGGGAAATCAAAAAGGACAAACCTGTGCACTTTTCTCTCTCTGAGGCTCATCAATCTCTGCCATCCTCGACCTTACTCTGTTTAACTCGTTATACACCAGCGGTAGCCTCACCGAGTTCAAACTCTCCTCACAGGGATAACTCCACCACCTCGCGAACAACAAATTCGCCCCCGCGAGCAACTCAGTCATCCCCACTGGCACCTCGTACCTCTCTTTCAAGTAGCCGTCAGCTCGCCACGTCTAACGCGATTCTCATACGATACGGATACGGTACATCTTGACCAGCCCAATACGACAAGGTTTGGGATCGTGAAATGAACTTCACAACCCCGAACCTATCCTGGCGATCGTCCGCGCTGAGCTGGCTGCCACGTCACCACCTCTCAGCATTCTCTTGTTCCGGCTCTGACTACCCGTCCACCGAAACTAACATATAAAAGGAAAACGCAAACGTGAATTACCAGCGTGCGGTCTCTGCTATTCGTGCACGGATGTGTGTTACGTTGGATGAGCGAGAAGAGCCGTGTAACTTCATATCGCGGGTGAGAACTCTTTTCGTCGGTGGGGCTACTACGTCTCTGTAACTAACGATTGACGCGTAGGCTTGAGTACAGTTGAACAAGACGGGTTTATCACACGCGGAATGCCAACGTATCATATCTGTGCCAGCGTGTCACGTATAGCCTGATACCAGTTCCGATGAGTCTGAAGCCTATCGGTTATATTCAAAATCTACGAATCCAATGCGCGTATTGCGCGGTAAACCATTCATCTGATCACGATATATCCCTAGCTGAGTTACAGTTCCACTAAGTACAATGGTAATTTATCCGATAAAAGTAGGCGCATAGAACGAACGAACGAATGAACGAAATTAAAGCTTCAATAATGCCTTCATTGCCTTGGCAATGAAATAGCTCGACTTGGCCATTACCCGTCGTGATTCTTCCGTAAGCTCAGGTAGTGCCTGCACTTCGCTGAGCCTGTTTGCATGATCGCTGAGATCGCGTAATATCTCGTTTCCTTGCTGAATGGAATTGGGGGGCAAATTATCCTTGCATACGGTCACAATGCTTGACACAATGGTAATGATTTGTGTTAGGTTCTCATTCAGTGAGGGTGGCGGCTTTGCACGTCGAGCCCCGGTTAGGACGCTTTGAATTGCAACCACGATTGCTCCGGTTTGAACGTCTAGATATCGCTGAGTGAAGTCAACATCAGTGATCGAACAGTTTAAAACATTTCAAAACATTTACAGTCAGCTCTGCCCAGTTATCTTCCGGTCCTTCAGCTGTTCCCGAGTCGTCGATCATTGCTTCACCTGAGTTCTGTTGATAAAAAATGAGCGGTGGTGAGCTCGTCTGCTCAGAGCTTGAATTATCTGATTGCGGACGGCGTTTGAGGTCCGTACGGCCATACGAAGGAGATGCGGTCACTTCATGATGTCGTCCTTTGTTCGATGAGACGGACAAACCGCTCGCCTTTCGCTGATCCATCATGCGTTCTGCGATCTCCTTCATTCTTGGTCGTTTCGGCGGTTCCATCACCCAGCACCATTGGATCAACTCCCATGCCCCGTCACTCAGAGGCGGCTCGTCTTGTCGAGGCGGACATTTGCCCCGAGAGACAAGAGTCACGATCTGTATCTCCTGTCTGCCGGCAAAGGGTATACTATCATAATGGATCTAGCCAATTCAGAAAAAATACAAGCATGTTTCTGCGACGCACCTCATAATATATACACCCAAATGCGTAGACATCTGACATCTGCGTTCTTGGCGGGTCTTCAGCTGTCAGGTTATCAGCATCCTCAGGGCATCCGAATAACTCTGGGGCTGCAAAGTTGAGATGTTTTGCTCCAGATTGGGTGTTGGTAGCATCCAAGAGTCTGGTCAATCCGAAGTCTGCGATTTGAACACGGAGATTAGCGTTTAAGAGGACATTCTCCTGAAGGGAAAGGTTAGCATTTCAACGACGCGTGTTTTAGGTAGCGTACCCCACGTAGGTCCCCATGAACCACACCCTCCGAATGAATGTACTCCATGCCCTGGGCCACTTCTAGCATCTTTCTCGAGAGTGAGCATCGATAAAGAGCCAAAGGAAGAAAAAAACATACACGTTCTGTTATTTGGGTTATCGATGGATTTATGTTCTTCCGCCATTGGGCTAGAGTCCCATTCTTCATGTATGGCGAGACGAGGAAGGCCATTCCATCTTCCTCTTCACGAATTCCGATGAATGGTAGGACGAACTTGTGCTTGAGGGATCCCCACATTAATGCCTCTCGACAAAAGGCCTGTTGGAATGAGAATAAGCAACGGCGTCTCAAGAACAGGCGTTGAAAACTTACAAGGTTGTTAGCGTCATTTTTGTAAAGCACTTTTAACGCAACAACTGTGCCATAAAGTTCGCCCTTAAAAACGTTGCCATAACCACCGCGACCTATGTAGTCGCGCTTGTCCGGCATGGTGATTCCAGTTACGATGAAGGACCGTGGCACGACGGGCGTCTTTGATATGATCTTAAATATAAAGCGTCTTGCTCGTCGATTGATGTTTATGGTTGTATCCGAACTTGATAGGTAACGATGACGAAGCACATGTAGTGTGAATTCCAATAGATCCATTACGTCCGAGGCCCGTATTATCCTTTCCGCAATGCCAATATAGTCGTCCCTGGATAACAGTCTGCGCAGAAGATCGAGAGTTGTTGTGTTTGCGACGGGCGTGATGGAAGATCTGGGCTGCTGGCACTTAAGCAAAGTATGTAGTAACCATTTCGCAGTGACGTTGCGTACCTTCGAGTTGTTATCGTTAAGAATACGTAGCAGAGCAAGGCTGCCCGGATCAAGCGACATGTTGCTTCGACTCTTCGAGACGTCCGGAATGCCCCCTCGGGATCGGCGAGCTGCTCCAATTCGGCCTGAGGAAGTTGAGTTCTAGGACTACTCCTGGTGCTAGAGCAGCTCTGGCGAACGACTTGAGCGTCTAATCGTGTGAATGGTGTCAAGACAAGGTGGTGACCTCGAGGCTGTTAGAGTCACAGTTACCATATTTGTAGTAAATGTAATGGCCTGAATTCTGGATGATAGTAGACCTCCATGTCATGGCATAGAATCAGCGTGAGGCGAGGTGACGTCACACTTGCCACGTTTCATGACGACGGCGTCGTCCTAGGCTCTGGCTACCCTCAGTATGTTCCTTGACCCATCTCTCTCTGCCAAAACCAACATCTTCAGACTCAAAAAAGAAAACGTGAACGCGAATGGTCTCGGTCAGGGCGCAGTCTACGCTATTTAGCACGAACGGCTCTGTGTATTTGAACGATACGTTGGACTTGGACGGGTTTGTGATCCGTGATACGAACGAGACGAAGAATCGTGTTTTATAGCACCACGGGTGAGGACTCTTTACCGTCGTTGGGACTTATCTGTAACTAACAATCGACGCGCAAGGTTGCGCACTCGGCTGATCAGTCCGTTGAACCATTTATCACTTACGAAAGGCCAACGCATCGTATCGGTTGCGAGTGCGTATACCCTGGTACCATACCTCCTCCCAACCGGACTCAAAGTTTGCCCATCCCCACTTCCAACCGACTTCACGAGGTTACGACTCCATCCTCGACCTGCTGGAACGACTTAGTGGCGAGGACCTGCACGGCCCAGTCTGAAGATTCTCTTAAAGTACCACAGAAGCTAACAACATCCGCGTCACTGCAACGGGCCCGTTCCCTTCTCTGGGATTCCTTCCTCGCACTGTCGCAGAACAATCCCGGTACCATGAAAATTTTCTTCTGATTTCCGGGGCAGGACGCGAGTGACAGGACGTTCGTAACGGACACGTACTGCCACCTAAAGACGGGAACAGACGGTCGTTCCCTAGAGCACGTGACTTCTCTCACTCTTTTGAAACGACGTAGTTTCTACCAACTTCGTCGCCTAGGCGCTTGGTACTTGTACACTACTGCCTCCCCCGCATGGATGGTCCAGCATCCCAGTCGGTACTCCTGCACCATATCTCGCCTCCCCGGTTTCCCCTTCTGCCACCTCCCGTTGCTCGCCGCAAGTGAGTGCCACCCCGGATCAGGTGCCAGCCCCTGCGCGGATTAGGTCCCGCCTTGGTTGAACCAGGCCGTACTAGTCGTTAAGCCGTAGTCGGTTGCGCCCTGCCTTCCGGGTCTGCCATTTACAAGTTGCCTCGACGGTATTCCAGCACTCCAAAGCTGGTGGTTTCCATTCACCGCCGTCCGCCCGTCTATCGTTTCCGACACTTCCTGCTTGGATGGTGCTCCAACACTAATAGTTTTCTCGCACCTCACCCAGCTATGGTCTCCTCGCACCACCGACGGGCGATAGTTTTCTCCCACCATCTCAACCTCGCTTGCTTATGGTTTCCTCGCACCACCGACGGGCGATAGTTTTCTCGCACCATCTCAGCCTCGCTCGGGTATGGTTTCCTCACACCACCGACTGTCTCTAGTTTTTTCGCACCATCTCAGCCTCGCTCGGGTATGGTTTTATCGTACCAGTGGCCAGCAATAGTTTTCTCGCACCATCTCAGCCTCGCTCGGGTATGGTTTCCTCACACCACCGACTGCCTCTAGTTTTCTCGCACCATCTCAGCCTCGCTCGGGTATGGTTTTATCGCACCAGTGGCCGGCAATAGTTTTCTCGCACCATCTCAGCCTTGCTTGCTTATAGTTTCCTCGCACCACCGACTGCCTCTAGTTTTCTCGCACCATCTCAGCCTCGCTCGGGTATGGTTTTATCGCACCAGTGGCCAGCAATAGTTTTCTCGCACCATCTCAACCTCGCTTGCTTATGGTTTCCTCGCACCACCGACTGCCTCTAGTTTTCTCGCACCATCTCAGCCTCGCTCGGGTATGGTTTCCTCACACCACCGACTGCCTCTAGTTTTCTCGCACCATCTCAGCCTCGCTCGGGTATGGTTTTATCGCACCAGTGGCCAGCAATAGTTTTCTCGCACCATCTCAACCTCGCTTGCTTATGGTTTCCTCGCACCACCGACTGCCTCTAGTTTTCTCGCACCATCTCAGCCTCGCTCGGGTATGGTTTCCTCACACCACCGACTGCCTCTAGTTTTCTCGCACCATCTCAGCCTCGCTCGGGTATGGTTTTATCGCACCAGTGGCCAGCAATAGTTTTCTCGCACCATCTCAACCTCGCTTGCTTATGGTTTCCTCGCACCACCGACTGCCTCTAGTTTTCTCGCACCATCTCAGCCTCGCTCGGGTATGGTTTCCTCGCACCACCGAATGCCTCTAGTTTTCTTGCACCATCGCAGCCTCACTCGGGTATGGTTTCTTTGCACCACCACTCAGTTATAGTTTTTGTGTACCATTTCAACCCTACCCAGCTATGGTTTATTCGTATGAAATTGCATAATACACTATTTACTTGTCCATCCCCAGTTGCTTGCGAATCATTATACGATTCCAAACTGAAATGAAAGTTTTTGTGTATAGGATCGCCCGGCCCTGGGTCATGTAACTGACTGATTTACGGATGCGTCCAATTCCTCCATTTCCGCACTCAGCTGCACTGGAATTGATCTTAAGTAAGCGCGGGTCCAGTTCGGCATATGTTTTGAGGAATGACGCTGCTGAGCACTTTGTATGACCCTTTGCGTGGAAGTCATCTACTACAAAAATGGTGTCAGTGAAAAAGTCCGGTTCACGCGTCATGCAGTAGGGACCCAGCGCGCATGCAAAATCATATATGACGCGTTTCGGAGCCTTGGGCCATCGCGTAATCATTGCTGAAAAAACATCGTTACGCCCTTCGCCTCTGGGAATGCAGTGAAACCCATAACAAATGCTATGTGTGCACCATGCACACATAATGCCACCTGTCAATCGTCTTTGGCTATACTGCCAATAGTATTTTGAGCATTGGCCACCACGCTCGTCGCTCTCGCCAACGTTATCATCCTTGAGCTTCGGGTACCTTGGTCTGTGGCGGATTTGCGGCATGCTATAGCAAGTACCCGTCTGCACCTCGTTCAATCAGAAACTTTGCTTGTGCACGAACGACTCGATGACGTACCTTTCTCCAATCATTGGAAAGCGCCATAGCCGTGAGATCTATGCCGGGTGCTATGTCTGATAACATCGAATCGAGAATGCTTTTGGCTTTATTCGCTATCCACCGACAGATTGCAATAAGTGGCGCAGAGTATTGTTTATGATTCTGTTCCTCAAATCGGAGCGCGCGATAGATGGCAGGTATAGTGATGAGGGGCGATACTGTCGCCGGTGACGGATTTTCAACAAACTCTTCTAGAAGCTTCCTTGACGAGATCGTTATCATCTGTAGAATTGAGTCGTCGGCTGCGATCTGTAGTACACCCAGGATAAGAACCAGATTGATGTAAAGCTACATGATCCACGTACCTGTCGAAAAAGCTGGGAAATCTCTGAACTAGGCCTTTTCTCGCTCGCTAACATCTCAATGCCATAGTGGCTATTGAAGTAATCTCCGAGCTCTTGATTTATTTCCCTCAAAGCGCTGGTAGTCGCCTGTATTAGCCCAAAGTGGTCTGTCAGTTGCCCAAGTGAAAGTATTGCTTCGCCTTTGGTGGTGCCAGCTGCATCAATGACTTTCTGCATATTGCGGCGAACTTCTGCGGACTTGATCAGCGATTGCGAGATGCGTTTGCTCTCTCTCTCCAAAGAATTTTCGTTCACCACCGTTGGAGGCCGTAAGGTAGGGAGGAGGTGTTTGCGATGAAAAGAGAGGCTTACTCCATCCCAAATCACGTTGTCAGGAGTAGGCCCGCACCCCGGGCAACTCATATCGCCATCCATCGCCTGAACATTGCTGTAGGCAAACCAAGCCGCCAAAAAAACATCATCGCGGCGAACGAATGGCTCAGGTGAAGCATATCGTATGTATCTTCTCTGTACCACGCTCATCCATGCGGTAAATGGAGTTTCAGATGATGTGAATGAAGCGGTGTAGTCGTCTAAGAGATCGTGGGTGAAAAGAAGTTTATTGTTCCAGTTGAAGATTCCATTTTCTCGGCTATCTGGACCAACATATCGACGATATGCGCGGGGGCAGGTATTGCAAGGTTGAAGTTCAATTTCACAGGTATGGACCGCGGTCAACCCATAAACTTTGCAAGGAAGGAACACAGTCCCGTTATCTGGCACCCTCGAAGCACCACAAATACATCGCCCATCTGCATCCAATGTGATCCGGTCGGGAACGGTGAAGGAGGCCACTGGTCGCTTGTAAAGATGTGGATCAGTAGGCAATGTTGCCCAGATAGGTGGTAGGATGGGACGATGCGAAATAGCGACTCTGGTGATACTTGTATTATTGACGGTGCGTACACCAGGATCAACTGCCATATTAGGACTTGAGAACCATCTCCAAACAAGTGGCAGTGCTCACGTACCACGCTCTGGCAGCAAATGTGCCAGTGGATCCCGCGCATGTGGGTCTGCATGTACGAGCTTCTGAAGATGGTGTCTTGCGCTGGAGATGTGCACACATTGGCTATTTCCGTCCCTACTGCATGTCCATGCTCCTGCACCATTGGCTGATCCTACATGATAAACAATCGACCGGTATTTGATGGAGCGTTGGCCAAATGTAGAAACGGAGAATAGGTGCGTTATTGTCTGATTATCCCCTATATCTTGTGAAAACATGACGACAGGTTTGGGCAGGTTGTCAACTAGCATCGCGTCAGTCCTCAGCCGCTATATGATCATCGTTTCATGAAATCTCGCATACGTTGATTTGTGGATGGCAAATGCTCCGTTCCATAGTACTCTTGGACGAATTTCACATGGACGCAATGCCTTTCTCTATGGATATTCCCTTGTGGACAGCAACAGACGATAACGGCCTTGTTTTCTATCACCAAACGTTCAAGATGATACCATGAAGTCTTTCAAAGGTCCAGGAATGAGTCACGGTGCATGTATGAATTGAAATCACCTTGAAACTTACTGTAGCTGACGCTCTTTTCATATCCCAGCCTTGAACCACAAACACCGTTGCCGATACCTGAAACAAGCCAGCCACAAAGTCCAAGACCGATTCCACATATGTGTAGTACTCCAACTCATCGGAATCTGTTGCGTCAAAGGCGGTGGGAGATATCGCTGATGGGTGGCCGATGATTGAACTTTCTGGTAAGCCATCTATTGAATTTAGACCGTATTGTGACGAGTCATCGTCTACAGGATGCGCGCCATAGAAGCTATCATCTTCATCACCTGCTTGAAATGTGTCAGTTGTGCGCTTCTGGCAGCTTTTCTTAGAACCGGTGCCAGGGTGCCGAGGCTTCTTTTGTGGAGAAATGACGGTATATGACTGCTTTTTTACATTCTTTTGTATAATTGACTCGGGTGATGGAAGGTCATCCAGCGACAACAGCACAGGTGAAGCAGGAGGTGTTTGCAAGCGAATTTCCATGCCAGACATGACGCAGAACCATACTCTCACTAAACAGTCTAAACCCATTGCTCCGAAAGCGCCAAACGAGCCCAGCATCATCAAAGCGTTTCCAAGAGGATTTCCATCTATTCTCTCTTACCAAACATAGTATGGGACATGTTTTCCCGGTTCCTAAACCGAAAGCGCCGAAGTACCTATTTTTGTCTCTTTTTCAAATTCTTTTGATCAGGTGCGGCAGTACATGCCGCTTCAACCGTTCCCCTTCGCAACCTCCAGCATGGCCCCAAAGCAAGGCCGCGTGCGGTATTGTAACCAATGTCCAGACAGACCTCCCCTGTCACAGTGCATTCACACCAAGGCAGGCCGCTTATTCCTTGAAGTGAGTCCTTGTTGTATAGCACGACACCTAGGGGTAACACGAATGCTAGCTCCAGAAAAGCCATGAAAAAAACGGGTTAGAGGCGAGACCGACAGATGATGCAACTGTAGAAGAGTCAGAGACGACTCGGAGACAGGACTTGAACCCAACTCTAGGGCAGCAGGCACGCTTCGTACTACTCACAATTGTCATTACTCAATATCGTTTCATACTAGGGTTCTGACAGTCTTTTGTCTCATATGGCCCCTGCTGTGCCTGTAATCGCAAATGAGCAAAGTCAGCTTTCGATTCAACAACTCCTGGAGCATCTGACGCCACAGCAATCTCTGATTTCATCATTTACGTGTGGAAACGTCACACCTATCACACCTAGCAGAAGCCGGGAACATCCCTGTAGTCTTTCTGGGATTGATGCGACACCGGTGTCGTCACCTGGTCTGTTTGAAAGAACAGATGGACTATCAAGCCTGCCTCCTTCATCTCCTCTGCGCTCACCTACTGTCTTTTCTTCTTTTGCTCGTAAAAAGGCTAAAGTGACGAAAAAAAATCCTGCTTGGGGCTTCGTGGGAGGCGCAATGCGTGGTAGTAAAAAACTCGGTCAGCTTTCAATGATGTGATATACCCATATCTGACAAGATTCACAGAAATTATACGTCCTCAGGCCTTACGCAAGCGAATGGAAGACCAGGCCGCATCAACAAAACGATTCCATCGTGAGATTGGTGCACTAATTGCTCGAGTAAGTATCATTAGTTATTTTGGTTCTGATTCGCAAAATAATGACTGGGCTAGGCTGAAAGATTATCCGAAGAAACTGGTTGTTGGCTTGCTGTGATGGCACAACATGGGAATGCTGGGTCATCTGCGACCCATTTCACCTCCTCAAGCTTACGAAGGGATGCCAAAGAAGATACGGTTTCCTTGATCAACCAATTTCATTCTATAACCCGAGCTCTTCTGGTCACGAAGCGTCAGGGAGCTCTTGAAATGGCAAAGAGACTGGTAGAGGCAGAGGAGTCAGCCGTCGATGCTCAGGCAACTCTTGCTGCAAAGCAAGCACAGCTGACAGAAGCATTAGTATTACTAGCACAGCATGGAATTGCTGGACCTTCTGTGTCGGGGTAGAAATTATGGTAGTGACAATATTATTGTCAGATAGGATGAGCGACCCTGCCGAGTAATAGAGGACCGTTAGATTTTTGATGCGTGATCGAGGAATGATGCACATCACCTATTTTTAGTATATTTCTATTCTTATCTGTGGCAATGCAACCGAGTTTGTCCGTTTCCTTTTCCATCTCCATATCTTGCGCACCGCATAGACTAGTAGTATAAGAGCAAGGGACCCACTTACTGTTGCCATAATGCCATTGAAGCGCTCAGTTTGGTTTGAAGGAAGAAGAAGCACATGTGGGACCAGTCCGAACTCCCGATGCGCATACCACTGGCTGCACTTACTCAGTGTGCATATAATCAGCGCATTCAAGTGTCTTAAATTGTATTAGATGAATTGTTGTTATGATATTTAATAAAAATGCAAGGTATCATAGAGGTAGCAGCGAGGAAACACTGCCTGTGAGTAAACGTGAGACGAATGCAAGGACTAGGTCACAGATGCGTCTAAACTTTAAAGCTCCTTGACTCGAAACATGCCTCGTCCTCAACTTCACCACACCCTGGAAGATAAAAAAGCTGCAGATCGAGAAAGAAGCAAACGGTACTACGAAAAGCAAGCACCAATCAATTTCTGTATCAAAACTTGAGGCTCATTTACATGAATCTAGGAATAAAACGAAGATACGGGCACGGCGAAAAAGTAAATACTGGGAAACTCGGTATGTTATTCCTTCAATTCGGATCTTTTTATATCTTTCCATCGTTCTTTTTGTCACTGTAGCCCAAGTTTACCCCTGCCAGGGATAGTCGACCACATATTTCCGACAACCAGGAACCAATTTCCGTGCGTAGTATTTTCACCATTGCATTTTGAGTGTCACCTGAGATCATTCAAGTCTGCAAAGTGTCCAACACTGGAAAAAGCAGGCTCAGAGTGTCTATAACACGTTCCTTTCGTTAGCAGCTCCATCAGCCAACGTGTACCTCGAAAACATGTGCATCGACTATATTGCCAAGAAAGACCAAACTGTACTCGAACGTGCCCTTACAAATATGGAATGATTGAAGAACAACCTAATCAGGTGTGAAGACAACATTCTGCAACTCGCAGGGGTAGGGAAAGAGCTATATTCGACTCAGGAACTGCGACAGAAAATTGATTTGGTTATTAAAGGGCTCGAGGAGATATTGTGCTATGCCATGATAGATATTGCTGAGCTTTCTGACATGCACACGAACAGGCAACTCATGTACCAGCAGTAGGGAAGTTGAAATAGGAAATGACACAACTGGGATGCTGACGAACTAGTACAAGTACGACAAAAAGGGCACACTGCACTACTTAGAGTCTAGACAGTATTGACTAAACCGGCAGCTTGGGCCTCTTCAAACGCTGTTGCCACATCAGGCACGCTGCTAGGAGCAGGCGAGGGGGGACGGCTAGAAAACTCTCAAAGTCCATAGACAGCACCAACTGCGGCTTGTACCCGCACCCGCTGATCCACATCACCATCACCTCCTCCAGCCCCCGTCGGCACTGCACGTGTACCTTCCTAGTTTAGTTTAAGGGTTCCTGAGTGGCACTGACGATGGAGCGATCGAGACCACCTGCGGCTTCCAGAGCCCAAAAGGGGAAGGTCGGCGCTGCACGTGTACTTTCCTAGTTTAGGCTGGGGGACAAAGAGAACGTAAAGAGAACATAAAGAGAGGGACAAAGAGAGAATTCGACGGTCGCGCAAAACGAGGTTATCTATTTCACTCTGCTAGCATATCTCTGGCACTATTCAATAGCTGGCTCCCTCTAATAATAATGCTAGATGATAGGCTATATAAGGCTATATACAGGCGAACATGATGAGTCAACAGGTGCTGTTGTGTGTCATGTCTAATGTTGATGGATCAGTGGTTACTGTTCTGATAGGAATTTGATAAGCTGTAATCTTTACATTTATCCGACAGCCTGAGGATCCGCTTTATATGTCGAACCGTGTTTGAATGATTCCGCTTCCGTTGTCAGGATCCACTTCTGATGTCAAACCGTGTTTGAGCGCCTGATCGCAAAAGAAAAGATTATCCTGATTCCTGACCAATGACTTGTTGCATATTCGGATATTCCATTTGGAATGGAACCGTCACATGGATTAGCTGGCAGTGCTTTGAAACGCGTAATGGTTTGGCATCGGCCGACAAAACATCACAGGTTTTCGTTGATGGGGGGCATAAACATAAGATTGCAGTGAAAAAAGTAACAAGCCTTTAGACGTCCCCAATACCGTGCCAATGCCAAAGGACTTGAATACCACAGAGAACAAATTACCAACTGGTAAATCATGTCGCAAAAAATTTTCACCTCTAATTGTCCATTTCTTAGCGGTTTCTCGTGCTCTTAAATCATGTCAAAAAGAACTTAAAAAGGTAGAAAAAGCGACGAAAGCTATCAATGAGTTTCAGCGTCCTGAAGGTATGATGTACGATGTTTATGAAGGATGGCATACCTCAACTGAGAGTATTTAATTGGTGGCAGATGTACCCAAGCGTAAATTGAACGATTTTGCACGCTGGAAGAACAACTTGTTTGGGGAAATTGCCGCTCTTCGTGAGGCAGCCAGGACACATGACGTGATGACAGTTGCATGGAACTTCATCGAAGATAATAAAGCAGACCTGATTGCATGTTTCGGCCAAGATTCTGAAGCAGCTCACATGTTCGTTACGCAATATGCTGCGCCTGAAGCTCTTAGTTCAACGGAGGCCAACGGTATCTTGAACACTCACAAGAATACTTCCAATACCCCTGCTGAGATGCCAATGTCGACACCTGGCATCCCTGTGGTACCTCAGATGTTGATTTGCGCCCCTGCTCAAACTCCCGCTGTTGAATCTGCTCCGTCTGAGCCCAGAAAGGCACTTGCAGGTGCCGAGGCTGAGCATTGTGCACCCGACATCATAGATGGGGCTGATGTACCAGGTCTGCATCCCCCGCAACCCATTCCTAGTCAGAAACCTCCAGCCACTTTTTCTGCGTCTGAAACCAGAGACTTGGTTTCACCTGTGGACATTCAGGCTCCACGGCCCGATACCACTCCGGGACCTCAACTGTCTGCACCCGTTGTCGAGACTCCTCAAGTTGACTCGATTACTCCTGCTACGACTGGAGAAAAGCCACAGCACGATACCACTCCGGGTCCTCAACCGTCTACACCAGTTGCCAAGACTCCTCAAGTTGACTTGGTTGCTCCTGCTACGACTGGAGAAGCGTTATCGCTTGCCGCAGCTAAACGGCATGACGGCTCTGACAAGAAGAATAAGCGCAAGCAGGCACCAGATACTGATAGTGATGAAGGCGGCCCGGCGCGTGTGAATCGCAACAAGAAAAAACGTCAAAATCGGTCCAAGGGCAAAGCATCCAGATCGAAGAAAGACATTTCCTCAGGTGAATCAGACTCCGATCATAGTGAAGATGATGAAAGCACAAATGACTCGGACTCGGAGCCTGTGTCATCAAAGAAAGGATCGCGCAAGCGCAAGCGACGAGTGCGGAAATCAAAGAAATTGAGAAAGCGTACTAGTACGTGTCTGCCCATCACAGGTCTTTCCCACTATCTCACTTATAATTTCAGAGAAAAGCGAAACTGACTACGAGGACGAGGACAGTAGCGACGAAGAATCGTCGGAGACTGGCAGTAGTGGTGAATCGGATACATCGAAGGAAGGAAAAACAAATGCGAAAAAAAGTATGTATCATTGCCGAAAATAAACAAGTCGTCGTTGATTTTAAGTTGCAGCTAAGGATGTGAAATACCGTGATCTGGATGAGGAGAAGAAACGTAAGAAAGAGGGTCAGTAGACATACGGCTTTCGCAGTCTATTTCTCACAGTGGAGTATAGATGAAGCGAAGAAAGCCGTTCGTCGCTTCTTGATCGACCCGCTCGAGACGCAGATTGATGTACATATTCGCCGCCTGATCCGTGAAAATCAGTCGGTGGTCCCTGAGGCAGGCGCAACAAGTCGAGAACTAGCGTTGGAGTGCCTTACGACACAGCAATTCAATGTGTTCTGTCCCTACCACCACACAATTGATAAAGGCGGAAAAATAGTTGATGGCAAGGCAGGACAAAAGTTCGTATTGAACGGGGTCCCACTTCCTCGAAAAACGGTCTCGCCAGAAACTATCAAAAAGCTTAAAAAGAAAAAGTCGTTGTTCCGACCGGATGGGCAGTTTAGAAATGCTCGCGTCCGTAAAGGTTACTTGAACTGCGGCTGCAGCCTTGATGCTGGCCTGTGGGACTTGTATTTATGGAAGACGTTGACCATAACAGGTGTTGTTGACGGTAAAGAGGTCACGGAGTCAATGGGAGACCAACGCTTGACGCCGAGGGTACGTGCCTTTATGATAAAGGCCATTGAAGACATGGCATGCTTAACTACTATCGACGACCTTTACACTGGTGATAAAAACATTTCACCGTACGAGCACAAGGAGAAGATGCTCTATAAACAGCTGGAACGCATTATGGAAAAGTACAATGAAGTAGCGACGAGGCTGGACAGACCCAAATTGATGCTTGTAGACGATGGGGAGATGAAGGTGCCGGGGCCATCGGATGAATTCAGCAGTTTTTAACCATCTTATGTCCGTGAGTTGCGTAGATGAATATAAATGAGGTTGGGTAGAGTGTAAGAAAACCGTGGGCAGGTGTGAGGGATGGTTCTCAGTAACCATCGGGTTCCTGGTGTAAGAAAACTGCAGCCGAGGGGGTGGCGAATAATTCTCGAGAACTGGGATCAAGTGATGGTGTAAGAAAACCGTGGGCAAAGGGCTAGCGAACGGTTCTCGAAAACTATGGGTGGGCTGGTATGAGAACACCGCAGGTGAAGGAATGGGGAACAGTTCTCAAAGACTGTGGAGGTACCAGTGTAAGAATACCGCAGGCGAGGGGGTGGCGAACGATTCTAGTGTACGAGAACCACGAGTGAGGGGTGACGAACGGTTCTCAAGAACTGGCATCGGGGTACTGGTGTAATGGTGTGAGAAAACCACGGGCAAAGGGGTGGGGAACGGTTCTCAAAGACTATTGATCCGTTGGTGTAAGAAAACCATGGGCAAGTGCGTGGGGCACAGTTCTCAAAGACCATTGATTCTTGGTGTAACAAAACCGCCCGCGAAGGAGTGGGTAACGGTTATCAAAGACTATGGATCCGTTGGTGTAAGAAAACCACGGGCAAGTGCGTGGGGCACAGTTCTCGAAGACCATTGATTTCCTGGTGTAACAAAACCGCGGGCGAAGGGGTGGGTAACAGTTCTCAAAAACTAGATGTCTGTTGGTGTAACAAAACCACGGGAAAGTGCGTGGGGCACAGTTCTCAAAGACCATGGAGCTGCTGGTGTAACAAAACCATGGGAAAAGGAGTGGCGAATGGTCCTAAAAAACTATAGGTTTGCTGGTGTAAGGAAACCGCGGGCGGGAGTATGGGGGGCAGTCCTCAAAAACTGGGTAGGTGTTGGTGTAGGAAAACCGTGGGCAGGGCCATGAAAACGGTTCTCGAACACTACAAGTGTGGTGTAAGAAAACCGCAGGGGGGGGGTGTGGGGAACAGTTCTAAAAAACTATGGATCTGCTGGTGTAAGAATACCGCAGGCGATGGCGTGAGGAACGGTTGTCAAAGACCATGGTGCTGGTGTAAGAAAACCGCGGGGAAGGGCTGGGGAATAGTTTTCAAAAACCGCGTGGGTGCTGGTGTAAGATGGCGAGGGTGTGGGGAACAGTTCTCAAAGACCATGGAGGTACCAGTGTAAGAATACCGCAGGCGAGGGGGTGGCGAACGATTCTAAAAAACCGCGGAGGCGCTGGTGTAAGAATACCGCGGGCGGAGGCGTGGCGAACGGTTCTAAAGAACCCTAGGGAATGCGAACCTGGGCGAGATAGCGAACGATGGGGAGGATATATCAGTGTCCATGCAATGGTGCTGGGGAACCTACCGTGCAAGGTAAGGGAAACTACCAGTGGGACCGCGAGCAATAGTGCCACAGAACCGTGCATCAACAAAAGAGCCGCACTAATGTAATGGATTACAACGCGCGAAATTCCGTAGCAATGCATTGCAATGCCGACAGGTCATTCCGAGAGTGCAAAAATCTTGCAATGGCACACACATTTTAACTCATTGCAACATAATCCTGCTATACCAATACATTGTAATACCGTAGAATCCTCAGCTGATTTTTTGGCTTCCCGATCCATATTATAAAACATTGCAATGACATTCAATTTATTATAATTACCATTAGCTAATTACAACGCATTACTACAATTGATTTTAACTGAATAGAGTCCAAATGCGATGGCGCACGTCCATGAAACAGCGGCGAGCGTGATATCGTCGTCAAAATTGCTTGCGAAGTTGCGAGTCAATTCTTAAGGTGTTACCGAGTTTGAGGTCTGTCGGCGGCAGTAGCATTCGCCTGCGTCTGCTCGCGGCACCCCGTCCCATATCCTAAACCTAAATATATGCGCATTTTAAAATGGTTCGTATCGAGGATGTATTTAGTACATACCGATGTTCGAGTCAATACACAGACAATGCTGTAAAACCTGGGCCTGAAGGATAAGGTAAGCGTTGGTCAAGGAAATCACTCGGTGCGTACATTCTAACCGAGCGGCCGCGAGTGCACTAATATCGGTTTGCTCACGATGGTGGTCCATTGGTGGATGCGATAGGTTGTCGTAGCCATGGGCGATGGGCGTGGAAGGGGAGAAACGAGCTATTAGACGGAGAAGATGGAAGTGGGGGAGGAGAAGAAAGGGTGCAGCTACTAACTCGCGCGGCGACCCCAAGTACGTCAATTTATTTGGTGCTATTTGCATGCTTACCCAAAATTCTGCAAAGTCCAACCACATTCAGCCGGCCACGAGAAGATTCAAGTAGAGTTGTTTGCGCCGGTGCGTTCAAATTCCTTTCTTCTGTTCATGTCACCCTAACAAATAGTTGCTCGATCGACGATGGGCAGGTTAATCTCCAAACAATCACAACGACGGGCGTTGTGGGCAGCTCTTGAAAAGTTGTCGATTCATGCTCCGATGAGCGACGTTGTCATGGACGCTGTGTGGATCCGAGATGTTCCTGGAGTAGTATCAGAAGGTGTGCTATCAAGCGTATGCACGACTATGAGGGCTGAATCGGCTGGACCTGCAGATTTCTACGATGACGGATTCTCAATCGCATGCGACGACTGCTCGAGTCGCTGGTGCCACACCGCTTGCTTTGACGGCCACGTACCGGAGGAATGGCGCCGCTTGGTCTGCGTCCTAGGACTTAACTCCCGGTCTTTGTCGTACTACGTCCACATCCCGCACGACATCGTCTCCCACCACGACCACGAGAAAAACTGAGACGCCAGGCCCGATACTGGCACGACATCACCGCCCTGACGACGGCCCACGCACAACCATCAAACCATTACCCTGTGCTTCGTCATTCCCAAATCCTGCTCTTTCGCTCCGCACAAACCCATCCGTCCTACTAGCTCCAGCTTCAGCTGCACACACCCCATTGCCGACCCCATTATACATCCGCCATCACCCCCTCGTCCTATTCCTCGGATCCCCTCAACTTGTACGCCCACCCAGGCATGCCAAAACCCTTCGTTCATCTCATTGGACCACCCCTCGACCTACCGAATCGCTAGAAATGGTCGTCCGCTTCGTCCGGAATGGATGTCGGCCAAACACCTTTCTTCGTATCTTTCTTTACCCACGGTCTCAACAGGATGCGTTAGACCAGCGTCGGGCGGAAACTGTACGTGATGTGCTTCGCTTTATTTATGCCAACACCAACGCTAACGTCGACACCACCCAGAAAAAGAAGAAAAAATGCTGTCCAATCTTTCCGAAGCCGTACTAGAGACATGCAGTCTAAGCAAATTGACCTACAACCCTGCTTCCACGCCCCCTGTCGAGCCCACCGCCAGGCTTCACCAACCCTCGTTCGCATTCAACGGGTATCCGAAGGTGTTCTCTCGATTCCGAAATGCCCTGCCGAGTGCCCATCGTCGTTCCAACCCGCTACTGACCCAACTTCAACTGATGGAGGTGAATAGGTTGTTTTCTGCACTCTTTCCTGTAATTGACGAAAACCAAAGCCAGGCGAAAACCGGTACCCAGTGCCAAGTCACTATGATGGCATACACGATAAATGTTCCAAACCGCCCTCACTGCTACGGCGCATTGTAGTGAGGAACCATCGCGAGCAGAACGGGCAAGGATCCAGTGACCTTCAAAACGAGAGCTCCAGCCAGGATCACCCCCTTCAAAGCCCTCTCTAGTAACAGAAAAACGACCGTATGATAGGACATCGTGGGATCCTTCACCCGATGCTGTGCGACTGTTGAAGCAGTTTTGATGTCGAAATGGAAACGCTGGAGGCAGAGCAGCGGAAGCAGGGAGCAGAAGAAGCTGAGTGCAGGGTCAGCCGCCTAGGTCCAGGACGACGACGATTCCTGAACCTTCTTCACCCCCTCGATCACCAGCGCGCCCTCTATTGCCGATGGATGACACGTGTATCTCGGAAGATAATGGGTCACATATACTACTGGTTGAGCATTCCTCGACGACAGAAGACTGCACTCCTGGCGACGACTTCGCTTTCGCTGATGACGATCTGCTATGGTTGCTTCGTCCCGAACACTTTTCTTCTCTGGATATCACAGCATCGATTACAAGAGTCATCTGCTTCGTTCCTTGGTGTATCTGTGTCGGTGGAACGATGCTTCTATGGCCCGATAAACTGGAGTAGGTCGCTTTCGAAGCCGGATATATGGATTCTACTACGCAGGTTTGCGCATTGGGCGGACGTAGGCCATCAATTCATTATGATATTTTTGGCGTTCCTTGCAACTGCTCTCTGGGCTTTACCCGTAACTGTCGGTGCTACTCTTTTCGTTGGTCTCGCTACCCGTTTCGGATATGTTTGGCGGGGATTCCCAGTGGACCACTCTATCTGACGCGTTATATACGCATGCAACTTTAAGTCCAGAGAAGAATTTGACCGGAATCTCGTGAGACGCGGTCATTCGAACGACTCCCAAGAAACGCAAGATTCGCCATTTGGTTCCAGCCTTGCGACACCTCTCGATCCAAGCGACGTTAGTCTGGGGGACACATCAAGCTCGGCGTTGCGATTTCTCGTTGCGGCTGGGGACGCCCCTCTCCTCGACTACTTTAGATTCAAGAGAAATGGTTCGCATATCTTATCGATGGCCCGCGAGTCGAGCTCTGAGGGAAAGTTAACTCCTGAAGACATTGCCTCGGATAATACGAATGCAGGAACATCGCGTGTATGCAGCGCGATCGGTATGCCCGCCGAGGACGCGCTCGTTCGCGAGAAGGTAAGCACCTATGAAGTACACGATTCTGCCCTAAATACCGGAGATAATAGAGCATATACAACTTGCCTAACTCGCCTATCGGTGTACAAGCCCGGCATTTTAGGCGCTCAGCTTCAGAGAGTTCTTCTGCGTTCGACTCCTGATGACGAGGAAGACTCCGAGGAAACTAATTCGGTAATTACGAAGACGAGGGAGCAGACTTGGATGCCGAGGACGATGGTTCAGATGACGGATATGCCGAGCCATGAATACACAGTGGCTGACATTTCGCCGGCGAATATCTTGCTCGCACTGTGCTGTTATACTTACTAATCCTGCTATTGAAAGCACGCTTACTAGTAGCCCCCCAAAAGACTGTGTATATTGCAATTCATTACAATCGACATTATAATACATTGCAATCTTTTGAAATTACTACTTAGAATTTAGATGTGGCGAGAAGGCCCGTTTCAACACATTGCTACGGCTTGCTATAGGGTTGTGACACTGCAATGTGATGTAACGGTGTAAAAGAATCTGGCAGTTTTGTTGATGTGGGCGCGTTCAGCCGAGGATGAGCGACACAGTGACTAGACAGTGCTGATGGACCACGATGGCGGCCAAATGCTGTGTGTGCTCAGCTAAGTATGGTTTTAATGTACCACAGAACCCACCGATCAATTGACGACTACATGAGTACCTGATGGCATCGATAACGGTACTGATGAACCACGATAAAACACGGTATCACAGTGTCAGAATTTGTGTGTTTGTCGTGGTGGGGGAAAACCATAAATCGGTGAAGAATCGAGAGGAAATATGAGCCTGAGGGAACGGACGGGCGTTCCAGAAATTGGCGTGAAGTACGTTACCGCTTGTAACGGCTGGGAGGTCACGGGTTATCCGTGATTTCCTAATTCCCATATTCATCATTTCTTCTACAGAATCCAACTACGAGAGCGAATAATCATCTGAAACGCGCAAAACGTTCTATGGGCGGGGGCAGTACGAGCTCGTGAAGGATGAGCAGACATTTTACCCGGGTGACTGTAGCGGACGATCTACTAGAGTGAGCCTCCGCAAATAACAAACCCTTTCTCTAACGACGATTTTCCTGGCCAGGTTACGGTTGGTATGCGGGTATATTGAAGAAAGGGACGCGAAGGTGCATGAATGATGGGAATAATTAAGGCCGGTCGCCCGAAAAGGTTTTATGCGCATTTTGATACATATACGAGTAAGTCTCCCATTTTTTTGAGTTCTGAGCACGAGATCCGAGTACTGATGAAGCACAGATTCGAACGTTTGAGCTTGACGGTGCAACAGCGCGAGTACCGAAGAATACAACTTTACGTGGACTAAGCATAGAAGCGCTCTCGATATCCAAAGTACTGCGACGGACTTTGTACACACGCGCTCCCCTCACACTTACGTTCACGATGTCTTTCTGTTCAGTATTTCGTCTCTATTCGATCACTTGTTGCACAGTACGGGTCACCGAAGAGTTAATATCAAAACTTTGATTCGAGTGGATAGAACGTGACGCGGTCAAAGCAACTTAAATTGTGTCTATTTGCTGCTAACCCGACCCAACGTCCAGCTGATCAATTGCATGCAGAAGATCCACAACGAATAGCACAATTAACCTCATGTGCGCTTTCGCCGCTCTCCATCTCACCATATCCGAAGGTTTTAGATTTCAATCGACTAGCATAGATAACGCCGTGGCGCGTGCGCAACGCCCAAACGATGCCTTGGATAGCTCACTACGCCGTTTGCCCTGTTTGTTGACTTTCACCTTGACATGCTCAGGCTCTGAACACCCCTATCGTTATTCTTGATGGATGTGTATCCGAACTTGATAGGTAACGATGACGATGCATGTGTAGTGTGAATTCCAACAGATCCATTACGTCCGAGGCCCGTCTTATCATTTCCGCAATGGCGATATAGTCGTCCCTGGGTAGCAGTCTGCGCAGAAGATCGAGAGTTGTAGCGTTTGCGATGGGCGTGATGGAAGATCCGGGCTGCTGGCACTTAAGCAAAATGCATGTAGTAACCGTTTCGCAACGTTGTACCTTGGAGTTGTTATCATTAAGAATACATAGCAACGATGAGAGAGCAAGACTGCCCGGATCAAGCGACATGTTACTTTGACTCTTCACGACGTCGAGTCGATGCATCTGGTGTTGGTCTATACGGCGTTGACGGATATGATGTTGACCTAGTAGTATACGATGTTGACGCATAACCGGGTACCAGCCCCGCTTCTGGTGGTGCTGGGGGTATACCGGAGGTGTAGCTTTGTGGCGGGGCCGAGAATGGGGCATTAGTATATTCTGGTACCGGCGTATATTGTGCCGATGATGAGAGCCATGCTGATGACTCCGGTGAGGTGAAAAGTGGTAGCAGACTATTAATACTACGTGATCCTGATCGTCCCGCTTCTGCTGGTGTCGTTGGGTCATTAACATAGTATGGCGGTGAGGTGAAAGGCGGCAATGCATCGGACCGTGCTGGTTCTCGTTCTGACGACGCCACAACTGGTGCTGTTGGGTGATTGACATAGTAAGGCATAGAGACGAAGGGCGGTAATACGTTATTGAATCGTGCCGACGATGCTGCTGGTGCCGTTGAGTATTTGTATTGGGGCGATGACGTAGTAAACTGTGGCCTAAATGGGTTTCCAGGATACGACTTATCGGGCGACGGTAGCGATGATGATTTGGATACGGGTGCGGCTGTGTTCGCCGTGGGGTGTGGTTCTGCACTCGGAGGTTGGGAAAGTTGGTGCGCCCCAGTGTTATGATGCAAGTCTTGTTGCTGCGCGGATGACGGCACGGTCGTTTCCTCGGGCGTGGTCATCGCGGGAACAGAAGGACCTGCATGCCGCGAAAATTGGGAGGCGGCCTCCGGAGATTTAATGGAACCGGAAAAGCTATTTGGATTTCGAAGTTGTGACGATGATGGCGTGGGTTCAATGACAACAGTGGGGATAGAAGAGGTATTTGAAGGTTGAGAGGGTCGATGTGTCTCGATGGTGCGGTGGTGTGACCGCATCTTGTCCTGCATGGGGCGAAATTGGGCTGCTGCCGCCTTGTCACCGTGGTCGTACACCCGATAACTTAGCAATCTAGCGGAAGGTGGATTGTTGGCTGCACGGTCCATGATATACACGATGAACAGCAGCGTTTGATCGTCTGCGACAATTTCTTGGGTAATCACGATGGCAAGAGCTAAGATTGAAGCTTGAGTAAAGATCGCTGTAATATCACCAAAGGCTTACAAGGATTAAGCCGTCGGTATTGATTTAGATAAAACTCGGGAAGTGCTGCAGTTACGTATCCCTGCCCTGCATATGTCGTAGTCAAGAGAGTATCTTCAGATGAATTCATCTGGCCATTGATAAATAATTTGGTTATGCACTTTTCGGAGTGAGTCCAACTGGTAAAGTATAGGCTGGGTGAGAAGTCGTGTTCAGTCAAGGGAGCGCTGGCGCTGCTTGTCCAGAGCTGAATCTTGAGCGCTAATGGGGTATTCGATGCTAGCTGTGCCTGGGATTTCAGAGCGTCCAATCCTACCCAGAGTGGAGCTATGCCTTTGACAGCGAGGTTAAGCGCTTTCACTTTGGCAGTCTTGGTCGCATGCAACTGAGAGACTGGTTGTGAAGGGGTGCCGCTTGACGAAAACTGACCATGAGATGCAAAACTTTGGGAAGCATGAAC
Organism: Amanita rubescens; assembly: GCA_015039365.1. Taxonomy (NCBI): domain Eukaryota; kingdom Fungi; phylum Basidiomycota; class Agaricomycetes; order Agaricales; family Amanitaceae; genus Amanita; species Amanita rubescens. The sequence goes on from WION01000102.1 coordinate 72,636, forward strand.
TACAGATGGCCTGAGTTCCGTGATGCCCACACTCATAGAATGCATTCTCTGGGATAGAACGGTGGGGGACATTGAAAGCCCATCAGAGATGAGAGCATGATATGTTGCATGCGCATCAGGGGAGGAAGGAGACGAAAAAGGAGGAGCATCAGTGAACGAATCTTCCTCGTCGTAATCCTGGAATCCTCCAAAAGTGCCTCGGAGCGGAGTCGAAGGAACGACTTTGGTCCTGTGCACTGTATTACTGGACGTTGACAGGGACAAAGATGCATCTTGTAACATCCCGTCATTTCGAGCGCTGCTTGGGGTAGATACACGTTGAGAAATAGCCATCATGTGTTCTGCGATATCTTTCATTCTTGGTCGTTTCGGCGGTTCCGTCACCCAGCACCATTGAATCAACTCCCATGCCCTGTCACTCAGAGGCGGTTCGTCTTGTCGAGGCGGACGATTGCCCCGAGAGACAAGAGTCACGAGCTGTATCTCCTTTCTGCCGGAAAAGGGTATACAATCGTAATGGATCTAGGCAATTCAGATGCAATAGTACAAGCATGTTTCTGCGACGTACTTCATAATAGATACACCCAAATGCGTAGACATCTGACATCTGCGTTCTTGGCGGGTCTTCCGCTGTCGGGTTATCAGCATCCTCAGGGCGTCCGAATAACTCTGGGGCTGCAAAGTTGAGATGTTTTGCTCCAGATTGGGTGTTGGTAGCATCCAAGAGTCTGGTCAATCCAAAGTCTGCGATTTGAATACGGAGATTAGCGTCCAAGAGGATATTCTCCTGAAAAGAAAGGTTAGCATTTCAACAACGCGTATTTTATGTAGCGTACCCCACGGAGGTCACCATGAACGACGCCTTCCGAATGGATGTAATCCATGCCTTGGGCCACTTCTAGCATCTTTCTCGGGAGTGAGCATCGATGAAGAGCCAAAGGAAGAAAACACTATACACGTTCTGTTATTTGGGCTATCGATGGATCTGTGTTCTTCCGCCATTGGGCTAGGGTCCCATTCTTCATATATGGCGAGACGAGGAAGGCCATTCCGTCTTCCTCTTCATGGATTCCTATGAATGGTAGGACGAACTTGTGCTTAAGGGATCCCCACATTAACGCCTCTCGACAAAAGGCCTGCTGGAAGGAGAATCAACAACGACGTCTCGAGAATAGACATTGAAAACTTACAATGTTGTTAGCATCATTTTTGTACAGCGCTTTTAACGCAACGACTGTGCCCCGAAATTCGCCCTTAAAAACATTCCCATAACCACCACGACCTATGTAATCGCGCTTGTCCGGCATGGTGATTCCAGTTACGATGAAGGACCGTGGCACGACGGGCGTCTTTGATATGATTTTAAACATAAAGCGTCTTGCTCGTCGATTGATGTTGATGGTTGTATCCGAACTCGATAGATAACGATGGCGAAGCACATGTAGTGTGAATTCCAACAGATCCATTACGTCCGAGGCCCGTCTGATCTTTTCCGCAATGCCGATATAGTCGTCCCTGGATAACAGTCTGCGCAGAAGGTCGAGAGTTGTTGCGTTTGCGACGGGCGTGATGGAAGATCTGGACTGCTGGCACTTAAGCAACGTACATGTGGATGTAGTAACCGTTCGCAACGTTGCGTACCTTCGAGTTGTTATCGTTAAGAATACATAGCAATGACGAGAGAGCAAGGCTGGCCGGATCAAGCGACATGTTGCTTTGACTCTTCGAGACGTCCGGAATGCCTTAGCGAGTTGCCCCAATTTGGGTCGAATTCTAAGACTGCTCCTGGGGCTTGAGTAACTCTGACGAACAGCTTCGGCGGCTAATCGTGTGAATGGCGTCAAGAAAAGGCAGTGATCTTGAAAGCTGTCACAGTTGCCATACTGGTGCTATTTGTAGTAAATGTTGAAGACGAGGTTTCCAGGCTGATATCAGCTCCATGACGATAATGGTAGACCTATGAATGACTTGAGCGCATCATGATGTAGACTTTTTGGGCCCAGCGTGGTCTTAAGTACTACGCGTTTTGTTGACGCGGGGTGACGTCACACTCAGTGCCACGTTTCACGATGATGGCGTTGTTTACTACCGCACAGGCTGGCTACCCCGTCAGCACCTCTCTTGGCCCATCTCCCTCTGCCAAAACCAACATGTTCAGACTCAAAAAAGAAAACGTAAACGCGAATAGGGATTGGCATGGGTTGGCCAAACCCTTGAGGGTCTTGGGTGTGGGTGTACAGTGGGTATGGGTGGGGGTACAGACTCCATGGACCCTCATTCAAACCCATACCCTCAACATGGGTTTGGGTATCATCAGGCATACCCACTCCTGTACCCACTCCTATGTCAGGATAAGGTGGGATGTGGGCAGCTCTGTTGGGACAGAGGCCAGGCCCAGGTCACAAATGCAGCCTGTGTTGGTGTCTGATAGTTGCAGGGGGGCAGGGGGAGCCTTGGAAGCAGAACCTGTGAAGGGCCACTGGGCCACATGCATCAGTGGCTCACTCCATGGGTCATGATGGTGGCAGAGGCTGGCAATTACAGAGGCTGGACCTGGGTGTGGCCTGTACACCTGAGGTCTTAGGGTGGCAGCCTGAGCAGTGGGCTGCTGGGTGGGGTTTCACTGTTTGGATTGCTCCAGAACATCAGCAAATCGTCAAATTCCGCTTTGGGCCCTTTCACTTTGAAGGGCCCACTTTTCTCACTTTACCAGAAGCCCTTTGAGCTTTTGTCCCTTTTACTTTGGCTGTAATGAGCTTTAGTAGCTTTTAGCACTTTCAATATTTTACTTTGACTTTAGCAACATGCAGCTTTGTAATTGTACTTTACAACGTGAGGCAGCTAATGAACATCAATGTATAAAAATACTGCTCTGCTCGAGATTCGAACCAAGGGCCTCACGCAACACAGAGATGTGCTCTAACCAGTCCACCACAGTGGCATAATTGAACTAACATAAATAATCCTTAATATACCCAAAGTTCCCAAACCCGAGACCCAAATATGTGAAGCATCCCATATTTTCCCTTCCGAAGGCCACTGCTCGAGGGTGTGGCTGAAATCAGTACAGAGCGGGCCGTTGTAAACGCTGATGAGTCGCGTCAAAGACAAGAAATTCCTAAGTCCATTGTTTGGTTGCCAAACAATGTGCTCTGCGTCATGCAGCCACGACGTCGACGACGCTACCCCTTGCTTTTCTCCCCAACCGTCACTCTAGCTACATATCACCTTCCAACTGCCCACCGAACGCATCTGTAGTACAGCCTCTACCTCAACCACTGCCTCACCCGCCACCTCAATATCCGCTGCCACCGCTGCCTCTGTCTCAGCCGCCACCTCAATTTTCAACCTCAACTGCAGTATCGTACATCACCGATATCGACTCACGCTGAGCGCACGTGCCTCAGAGCCTTTGCCAATTGCTGATAACGAGGTATTTGTCGACTATATGCGCCCAACGCTAAACTGTCAACTGACATCTTGCGCCGCTCCGGCAAAACACCATGATCCGTGCCATGCATGGATCGTCAGCAGCAACATTCCCAAATGAAACTGCGTCTGCACTTTTGCGCACCAGTGCTGTAGTGTATGTATGCGCCTTGTTTATGAATGCTCGGTGCTCAGCAATTCTATGGAATTGCATGAAATCCAGTGACTCGGAGCTGTTCATAGGTAAGTTTCACCGCATATATAGTTTGTTCTGATTAACAGTTGCATCCCCTAGTGACGTATGTTTCACCTCCTACCACCCTCAGGCCTCTCACGTCCCTTTCGCTTTCGGTAGGAGATCCATAAGCTTTCACCACGCCGGGTACGTCATATGACTCATTCCGCTTCCACCTCACATCTCCCACCTCCACATAGTAAAAAGTCGTAATTCGAACCCTACATCCTCGTTGGCGACTCCTTGGCGAAATGGTCCACCACTCCGACCCACACCATCTCCCATGGCTGCGGATCCTCCCATTCCTCATCGTCGATGTAGGGTTGTTGCTGCAACCTGTCGTCGCACTCTCAGGAAATCGCATACAAGGATGAACGGCGGCTGAGATAGCTACTGAAACTCCATTGAGCGATGTGCTGACGATGCAAGAAGCAGGTGCGTTCGCCATTGTTCTCATGGCCGTTCCGAAAGAACTGGGCAAATATACAGTACCTACGATCGGTATCGGCGCACCTTGGGCATTCCTCCTCTCTGCATCACGACGAAGCATCGACGAAGCATGCCGATGTGCTGACAGGTCGTGGTCTCACCAAGCACCATTTCGCCCTCTACGTCCCATCGCCCCAAACTTATTCTCAAGAGCAATTTCACTTTCGGCGCCGGGCCAGCCTGTTTCAGCATCATTTCGCTTTTCTGTGGCTCTCATCAAGTGCTTTTCATTGTTGCCTACAATCCTGTATTTAATACCTGCTAATAAACTTTGTTGTCGTACTTTAACCCCTTTGATCACTTTGAGAAGTGGCGAAAGTTTGAAAATGGCTTTTGAAAGCTCAAAAAGTGGCCAAAAACACTTTTAAAAGAAAACAGACCTTCCGTTTGAAAGGGATCCCCACTTTTGGCCCTTTTGGCACTTTGGCCCTTTCGAAAGTGACGAAAGGGTCCAAAGTGAAAATTGACAAATTGCTGATGAACAGGTGTGGCTGGAGAGTTGAATTGGGGGTGGCAGTGGGGACCTCAGGTGGAGGATGGGGATCAGGAGTGTGTTCTCCTTCTGGTGGTCCACAGGTGCAATGCTGGTGGGCCTGTGGGGTCATTTCTCTGTCAGCCAGCAAAGGAAAGGGACAGAGGGGGAAGGGAATGGAGGGGAAGGAGACTCCTGGTCCTGTTTGCTTCAAATTGTCTCACATGGCTTAAAGGAGGTGGCAGTGATGGGCACCATTGGAGGCTGGACTGGGCCTACTAGACTAGGGGGATGTTGATGGGATATGGTGTGGGGAGGAAACACATTAGCAGACACATTTTGAATGGAAAGGGAAGGTGGGACTCACCTTAGTTTCAATTACTAGTTGTTGTTTTTTTTTTTTCATTTTAACTAACTTGTATTATACATATCATTACCTTCATCAAAGGGTATAACTGTCATATCCCGTTCCGGACTCCACCCAAACCCCGTACCTCGGACTCCGGTGAACACCCGACTATTCCCCTCAACCATTCCCCACTCGTGCCGCGCCTCATATCCTTCCATATCCAAACCCCGTGAACCCCGTCACAACTCCGTCACCCGGACATGCATCGGACTCCGTATACTTCTGACATTCGCTAAGTCTCCCTTTCTACGTATTCTCTACATGACACATTACTCGTTACATACCTTGTTTCACCTCGGGCATCACTGGTATCAACATCCCTTCATACCATATGCTCAACTCCACTCCCTGTTCTATATCTCCATAGTTTCCTCGCTTAACCAGTTTACATCAGAACACGGCCATTGATCCCCTTGTCGGACTACGTATATAAGGCCTCACCTGTACTGATACCGTAGTCCGAATATCAACTTGGATTGCCTCCAATATTCCTTCCCAGAATCCCCTCATACGTGTCCTCCCTACCAACCCTCCTATTGTCATCGTCGTGAACGTCGAGCCCGTACTTGGTTCCGACACTACGTGCTACCAGGTCGTGGGCTACGCCTTTGTTGACCCCCCGTGGTTGTCCGAGCTCCGTTCCACCCAGGCCTAGCCTCGGACTCCGTTATACTCCGCTCCTCCCAAGTTTAGGCAAGGCGTACGTGCGTGGCGCAGCTTACACGCTGAAGCCGAGCCTTTCCCCACCTCGTCCCGGACTCCGACTTACTCCGTCCGTTCCCGTCTGCGACTAGGTTCCCGGACTCCGTCCACTTAGGATCAGCATCCTTACAATAACCCATAAGGGTGTGGGTGTGGGTATGGAAGTGGGTGTGGGTATGGGTCAGCTTGCCATGTACCCTGATCCAAACCCATACCCAGAGTGAGGGTATGGGTATGTCACAGGGTGTGGGTGTGGGTATGCATCTGGATACCCAGGGGTTCACCCAAGCCAATCCCTAAACGCGAATGGTCCCGGTCAGGGCTGTTTAGCACGAACGGCTCTGCGTATTTGAACGATACATTGGACTCGAACGGGTTTGCGACTCATGACACGAAGGGTTGTGATTCATAGTGCCACGGGTGCCGGTGAGGACTCTACCGTTGCTGGGGCTACTCTGTAACTAAAAATTGACGCGCAAGGTTGCGCACTCGGCTGTCTGTTGAACCAAATTGATTTACGGAATGCCAACCTATCATATCGGTTGCAAGTGCAGATAGCCTGCACCACGAGGCTAGTACGACCCATCCTCGACCGGCTGGAACGACATAGTGGCGAGGACCTGCACGGCCCACACTGATGATTACACAGAAGCTAACATCCGCATCAATGCAACGGGCCTTCATTTCTCGCACTGTTACAGAACAATCCCGGTACTATGAAAATTTTCTTCCGATTTCCCATATTCATTATTTCTACAGAATCCAACTACCGGAGCGAATAAACGGCTGAAACGCGCAAAGCGTTCTATGGGCAGGAGTAGTACGAGCCGGTATTCTCCGTGTCGGACGAGCTCATGAAGGATGAGCAGATGTTTTACCCAGGTGACCGTAGCGGACGATCTACTAGAGTGAGCCTCCGCAAATAACAAACCCTTTCTCTAACGAGATTTTCCTGGCCAGGTTACGGTTGGTATTCGGGTGTATTGAATGCTAGGAGTAATTGAGGCCGGTCGCCCGAAAAAAGTTTTGTGCGCATTTTGATGCATATATGAGTAAGTCTCCATTTTTTAGAGTTCTGAGCGCGAGAGCCGGGTACTGATGAAGCACAGCTCGAACGTTCGAGCTTGACGGCGCAACAGTGGTCAGTACCGAAGAATACAACTTTATGCGGACTAAGCATAGAAGCTATCGCCGTAAAATACGCATACACGCATGTTTTCCGTTTCCCTCGCTCTCGATAGCACGCGTTCCCCTCACACTCACGTTCACGATGTCTTTCTGTTCAAAATCTGTTCGTATTTCGTCTCACTTATTGTACAGTATAGGTTACCGAAGAGTGAATATCAAAGAATTTGATTCGAGTGGATAGAACGTGATGCGGGCAAAGCAACTTGGTTGTGTCTTTTTACTGCTAACGTCCAGCTAATCAATTACACGCGGAAGACTTCGTTCGCTTTCGGAATCCTACCGCAATCAGGCTTAGCATCCAATTCTAAGCGGCTTATGAAAAGAAAATTCTTACATGACGTCTTCGCTTTCGATCGGGCTAATGGTGTTGTTGTTCTTGAACGATACCAATAAAAGTAAATTATCAGCGTACCGAGGAAGTAATACCAGATGTTGATCCAATGTGATTGTCAGGTTCCTACCGTGATTTGGTTCAGAAAAGTAACGCAGCTCAAATGAAAAATATGCCTACTAGTACGTGTGCTCGTTTTTGAGAGGCCTGGTGTGGTGATGGGATATATTAGTTACAAAACTTGCTCGGTGGTAGAAAGCGTCGATCTGCTCACTGTACTATCAAGTTTTGATGAAGACGGCGATTCTTCTGGCAGAGTTTCATCGTCGGTGTTGCTTTGGGGAGACACAGATTGCGACAACCCTATCATGCTTTCCACGACGTCATTCATTCTTGGCCGTTTCAACGGTTCCCGCACCCAGCAGTGCTGAATTATGCCCCACGCTCCATCGCTCATAGGTTGTTCGTCTAGCCGAGGTGGTCGAACGCCTCGAGAAACGAGGGACAATATTTGCAAATTTGATTTACCGGCAAAAGGTATATTATTGTAATGGATCTTGAAAGAAATTAGCACGAAGATCAGCATGTTTACTATTATGACGCACTTCATAATAAAGACATCCAAAAGCATAGACGTCTGACATTTCAGTTCTGGGAGGAGTGTCATCGGATGGACCTTCGTCATCCTCTGACTGTCCAAATAACTCCGGGGCCGCGAAGTTCAGATGTAGCGCTCCCGATCTCGTATTTGTAGCTTCCGAGAGTCGAGTCAAACCAAAGTCAGCGATTTGGGAATGAAAATTATCATCCAAGAGAACATTTTCCTAGAGAGAAGAGTCAGCATACGGTAACATAGCGTGTCTGAGGCAGAATACCCCGCGGAGATCACCATGAACTGCGCCTTCTGAATGGATGTATTCCATGGCTTGCGCAACTTCCAATATCTTCCGACTCGTGTTAGACATAGAATGAAAGTATGAAATAGGCGAAGGCGTACGCGCTCTTCAATAATAGCTATTGGTGGATTTGCCTGTTTCCGCCATCGGGATAGGGTACCATTCCTCATATATGGCGAAACGAGGAAAAATTGTGGTGCTGTTGTTTTTGTGATTTCATGGATCCCTAAAAACGGTAGTACGAACTTGTGCTTGAGAGATCGCCACATTAACGCCTCCCTACAGAAGGCCTGTTGGTCTCCGAATCGGAAATCAGTTATTTGAACAATGACAGAAAGTGACATACAACTTGGTTATCGGATTTGTACAGCACTTTCAGTGCAACGACTTTCCCCAGTTGTTCGCCCCTGAAAACCCGCCCAAACCCGCTGCTACCAATATAATTACGCTTGGATGGCATGCTGACTCCAGTTACGATCAAGGACGGTGGTATGACCAGTGTCTTTGAGATAAGTTTAAATATAAATTGTCGTGCTCGCCGCGTAATATCCGCAGGGGTGGAGTCCTGAATTGATATGCGATAATTAAGAAGCATATCAAGTATGAGATCCAAAAGTACACTGGTATCCGAGGGATCATCTATCTGAGTCACGAGATCGACGTAGTCCTCCCGAGATAGAATCTCGCACGCGAAGTCGGCGATTGTTGCGTCTAGTAAAGCAGACCGTATATCAATGGGATATAACTTCTATTGGTTCTTCAGTGTGTACCTCCCAGGTCTGAAATGGCGCACCTTCATAAAGCTACCCTTGAGTATATATAAGAGCAATGGAAGGGCGTAGCTGTCAGGATCATGCGGCATGTCCAATGATGTCGCAATGCGCATCTTTTCGGAGAAAACCTCCAACATAAATCGTCTTCCTCGCCAGTTCATGTCTACTGTGGAAGAATCACTGTGATTTGAGAAGGGAATATCACACCAAAGCATTTGCAGTGAGAAATTCAACAGATTCTCGGCATCAGAGACTTTGTCTAGCTGTGCCGTGAGGTTGATGTAATCTTCCCTGGATAGAATGTGGCAGAAAAGGCTGATCATCACTGGGTATGGTGGCACAGGCACATGGTTCCGCTGATAGCTCTTGAGAGAGTGGTTTCCGGGTTTGAAGTGTCACGCACCAGTGAACAACGGTTGAGGGAGAATAGGAGCAACGGAAAACAATAGTTTTCAGGGTCATCTGGATTGGGCAGCGGTTCAACATATGTCTTTGACATAATTTTCAACAGGAACAGTCTTGTTTGCTGGGTCATGTCTGCATTTACTTCAAATTCCTCAAGAGGAATATTACCAAGCACGAAATCCAACAGATTTGTGGCGTCAGCCGGCGTGGTATAGTCCACCTGTGCCAGAAAGTCCATGTAGTCTTCCCATGATAGAATTACATATATAAGGTTTCCTACTATTGCATCGTTTATAATGTGAGAAGTCTGCTACCATCTCTTAGGAGAGTTTATCCCAATTTCAAATGTTACGCACCTTCTCAGTAGCAGCGTCGAGTATGATAGAGATGATCAATTGAAAAGTATTGCTTTGGGAATTATCTGGTATGTTGGAGTTGGATGATGATAAACCTTGCATCCTTGCGATCACTTCCAGTATAAATTGTGTTCCCCGTCGATTCAAGTCTACATTAACAGAATCCTGATTTGAGAAAACAACCAAGTGATATGAAAACTCCAACAGATCCCGGGCATCTGAGGTATGGTGTAGCTCTGCCTCAAAATTGATGTAGTCTTCTCTTGATAGAATCTCGTTCAAAAGGTTTACCACCAATTCACTTCTTAAACTACCATATCCAAACTATTGGTCTTCAGAAGAATTCATCTCGCGTTTCAAATTCTACGCACCTCCATACTGTTAAGTATATAAAGGAGAGATGGGAGCACGCTGCTGTAGAGAGGATACGACGTGAAGAACAGTGGTTTGCCACACATTTTTGAGATAACTGCCCACATAAACTGCCTCGCCCGTTGGTTCATATCTCTGGTGGCAGAATCCCGACTTGACAAAGAATCGTAACGAAGCAGACGTGCTATGAATTCCAGCAGATTTATGGAGTCCGTGGATTGGTCTATCTGTGCGGCGAGGGTGATGTAGTCCTCCCTGGATACAATAATTTCCTTCATGAGGTCGGTCGTTATTTTGCTCACAATGTGGGATTCGGGCTATTGGCTCTTTAGCATAGCTCGTTCCAGTTTGAAACGGTGCGCACCGTCTTACTGCTGAGTATAGAGAGGAGTAATGGGATCATATAGTTGTCAGGATCATACGGTATATTGGATAGTGGGACATCATGCATCGTCGAGATAACTGCCAACATAAATTGCCTTGCTCGCCGGTTCATGTCTAGGGTGCCTAGATCATCCTGGCTTGATAAGGGATAATTTTGAAGCCAATTCCGTACGAAATCCAACAAATTCTCGGCATCCGAAACATCATCTAGCCGCGCCGCGAGGTTAACGTAGTTTTCCCTAGATAGAATCTCGTTCATGAGGTTGAGCGTTGATGTGCATAGAAGAGGTTCAGACTATTGGACCTTGGGTGAATACACTCCGGGTTGGGAATACGATCGCGTACCTTCTTATTGCGGAGTGTAGAGAGAAGCAACGGGAGGGTGTCATCGCTGCCAACATCTTGCGACACCATGCTGTACCCTTCCATGAGTCAGATATGCGTTCTTGTAACAGGAGCGTCCTGTTCGGCTGGATAGAATCTGATTGTGCGGTGGGTGGAAGCGAAGTCAGTCGTTACAGGTGTGCTCGGAGACGCCTCGAGGATGCAGCACACTTGAAGCCGTGCAATATGACTGTGGGAATGGTGAGAAGATGTTATCGAGACACATTTGTTTCCGAGCATCGAACCGTCTCTAGCCTGTCCCCTGTTGAACCTCCACTGTTGTAGACGATGGTGATCGTTAGGATCGTTGACAGTGTCGTTCGGCTGGACAAAATCTCATTGTGCGGTGGATGCAGTTCCGTAAGTCTAACAATCACCACGCCACCATTCCCACGGTTATACGTCCTGCCACGCCGAGCATGCGTACGCAATACCCAAGGCCGCCGCCTTCTTCAGCCGCGCCTGCACTGCACCGTTCACAACAGCGCCACGCCAAGGCGTCCTAAAACAGCTTTCTCGCTCTCACCGACTCTCTGTTAAATATGCGCAAGGTTGATGGGCAGGAGTACGAGCCGGGCTCCAAGTCTTCGTGCCAGCGTTTAGTCCGATCTCTTCTGGGAAGTGGTACACCTGTGGTATGGAGAAGTTACGGGTGAACCAGAGTGGTACTCTCCACCACAAACAGCTGACGGCAACCCGTAGACTATATTGGTGCGTATTTGGATGCATAGATGACTCGTATTTTCTGAGTTTGAGTTTCAAGTATGGGAAGTGGGTGAGGGCGAGATCCGGACTTGATGATTTGGCGGTCAGACCTACTATAGTCTATATGCCATCGCGTAACAGGGACGCCGGCTAAACATCATCATAAAATACGTGATTCTTTCGGGGAACCATCCTTGTCGCATCTTGGTTGTGTCAACTTCCATTGGCACTAATGTAAATGCCATTATACTTCGCTCAAACACCAACGCGAATGCGAATCGAAACGGAAACGAGTTGATAACCACTACACACCTCAACGGCGCTCAAATATCTTAACCACCCAAAATTATTGTTTTTTCAAAAATTTGATCCGTACATTGTGTCGACGCCCTTGCCAGAGTGCTCTACGTACAGAAACAGACCGAAAGGTCAATATGTATCCGGGGATGAACCCGTCAGTGAGTTCGTAGGACCATCGTCGCGATCCTACAGGATCAGGTTCAACATCCCAGCTCGAGCACCCCAGAAGAAAAATCTTACGTGATGCCCCCGTTTTTTATTGGTCTGTTGTAGGGTTTCAAATATTAGTTTGTAGGTTTAATGGTGCGGGTAAAAGAAAACACTCACGGTCGATGGGCAGAGCTGATTATTCCAAACAGATCAAGAAAAATTAGTAATAGAAATAGTCCAACAACGTACTGGGGAAACGGTACTGAATGTAGATGGCTTCGTTGGTGACTCATATAATGACGGCACGGCTGAGCGATATTCATCTTGATGAAGCTCCAGTGATGGGCTCGCCTGAGAAGATGTGAGATCTGTCAGATCTACAAAACGATTGTCAGGTTTCTACAGTGACTTGGTTCAGTAAGTGTCGGACTCGAACGAAAGGAATACATACGTAATCTATGCGTCTTCGTTTTCGAGAGGTCTGGCATTGTGCATGAAATATATTAGTTATCGGAGCTTTGAACGTCGCCACATGAAAACGCTCACCGGGGACGCAGGAGGCTGATATACGATCAAGGGTAAGACATATGGTCGGTAGAAAAGATCAGGCTACGTACAGTGCTACTGGGCGTTAATAAAGACGATGGTGCTTCTTGCCGCATCTCAGGCTCGAAAGGCGCGGTTTGGGACATTTTCGTCATGCTTTCCACGACATCCTCCATTCGTGGCCGTTTCACCGGTTCCCTCGCCCAGCATCGCTGAATCAGGTCCCACGTCTCATTACTCAAAGACCACTCTTCTAAACGAGGTGGAAGAACGCCCCGAGAGACGAGGGTCAAGATCTGCAGGTCCGATTTACCGGCGAAAGGTATGGTATCATAATGGATCTCCGCAATTTCAGCAAGGTGTATCAGCATTTTTTTTGTGACGTACTTCATAATAAAGACATCCGAATGCATAGACGTCCGACATTTGCGTTCTGGGAGGAGTGTCGTCGGACGGATCGTCATCATCCTCGGACAGTCCAAATAACTCTGGCGCCGCGAAATTGAGATGTAGTGCTCCAGATCGTGTATTTGTCGCTTCTGAGAGTCGGGTTAATCCAAAATCAGCGATTTTGATGTGAAGGTCATCGTCCAAGAGAACATTCTCCTGAGGAGAAGAGTCAGTATTTCGACATAGTGTGGCTCAGATAGAATATTTGATACCCCGCGGAGATCACCATGAACCGCGCCTTCCGAATGAATGTACTGCATAGCTCGGGCAACTTCTAGCATCTTCCACGATGGTGAGTGTTCGGCTCAGAAGGAAAAAAGAAATGGTAAAGACGTACACGTTCTTCTATCTTGGCAATCGACGGGTTTTCTTGTTTCCGCCATAGAGCTAAAGTACCATTCTTCATATATGGCGAGACGAGGAAGAATTGCGGGACTTCTCCATCATCATGTTCATAGATTCCAAGAAACGGTAGAACAAGCTCATGCGTAAGAGATCGCCACATCAACGCTTCTCGACAGAAGGCCTGTTGGAACCAAAATCAGGAACGATGTGAATGAGGGTGTAAAGAACTTACAATGTCATTATCAGACTTGTACAACACTTTAAGCGCGACGATTGTGCCTCGAAGTTTGCCTTTGAAAACGCGCCCAAAGCCGCCACTACCAATATAATCACCCTCTTCTGGTATGCTGACTCCAGTCACGACCAAGGACGGTGGTATAACCGGCGTCTTTGATATAACTTTGAACATGAATCGTCTTGCGCGCCGGGCAATATTCACGGTGACAGTGTTCTGATTTGTCACGCGACGATGGCGAAGCATGTCAAGTATGAAATCCACCAGATTCGTGGCATCCGGGGCCTCTAATTGTGCTGAAAAGTTGATGTAGTCTTCCCTCGATAAAATATCGCACATAAGGTCGACCATCGATGCGTTTACGGAAGTTATATCAGGCTATCACCTCTTGAGTAAAGCACATTCCACTTGAAATGTTACCCACCTTCCTGTTGTTGAGTAGGTAAAGGAGAAACGGGAGCATATAGGCGTCAAGATCATATACTATGTTGGGTGGTGACATGACGTGGATCTTTGAGAAAACTTCCACCATCAATTGTCTTGCTCGCCGAGTGATATCAATGGTAGGACAGTCAGGATTTGATACCTGAAATTTACAAAAATTACGAAGTATGAAATCCAAGAGATTAGTGGCATCCGCGGGATGGTCGAACTGTGACGCGAGGTCGATATGGTCTTCCCTGGATAGGGTGTCATACAGAAGCTCGACCATCGTTGCATTTACAACAGACGACTCAGCCTATTAACTCTACTTATTAGATGCCTTTCATTTGGAATGCTGCGTACCTTATTGTTAAGCATGTAGATGAGCAATGACAGCGTATTGCGGTGACAGTTATATGGTGATACACCATGGATCTTTGAGATAATTTCCAACATGAATTGTTTTGCTCGCTGGATGATATCAGATACGTGAGGATTACAAAGCATATCAAGCGTGAAATCCAACAGATTTCTGGCATCCGAGGGATGGTTTAACTGCGCTGCGAGGTTCATGTAATCTTCCTTGGATAGAATCTCCCACATAAGGTCGACCATCGCTGCGTTTGCGGCAACCGCGATGGGAGATTTGTTCTATGAACTCTTGAGTAGAGTGTATTTCGGGCTTGAAATGAGTACGCACCGTCCAAAAGTTATTTAGCACATAGAGAACCAATGGGAGGCTGCAGTTGCCAGCATCATGCGGCATGTTGCTCGTTGGTGCAACGTGAATCTTCGAGACAACCTCCAACAGAAAACGCCCTGCTCGCCGGTTCATGTCTACGGCAACAACATCCTGATTTGTTAACGAATAATAATGAAACAGATGCGGCATGAAATCCAAAAGGGCTTTGGCGTCTGAGGCGCAGACTAGCTGCGCTGTGAGATTGATGTAATCATCTGTCGATAGAATGTCGTCCATAAGGTCTCGGACCATCAACGCGTTTACAACAGATGTAGCCGGAGAACCAGACTATTGGCTTTATTTAAGTAGAGTGCTCCCAGGTTTGAAACTCGCATACCTTCCGATTGTTGAGCATATAGAGGAGTAAAGGGAGCGTATAGCAGTCGGGATCATGTGGCGTGTTGGACAAGGGTACATGTATCTTCGACATAAGTTCCAACATAAATCGTCTCGCTCGCTGGTTCCTGTTGAAGGTAGTGGCGGAATCCGGTTGTGATAAGGAACGATCGTGAACCATATGCGGTATGAAATCTAACAGGTACTTGACGTCCGAGGCAGGAACCCACCGCGTCGCGAGGTTGTAGTCTTCCCTGGATAGAATCTCGGTCATAAGGTGGAACGTGTTCGCGTTTACAACAGAAGTAATGGGAGAATCAGGCTGTTTGGCTCTTAAGTAGGGTGCATTGCAGTCAAAAATGTTATGCGTGCACCTTCTTATTCTTAAGTATAGAGAGGAGCGATAGCACGATATCGCTAGGAGGATCATGCGGCATGTTGTACGCTTCTCTTGAGCTATGCGCCGACGTGATGATACGTTGCGATGGGCGCTGAAGCGAAGTCCGGGTCGCGAGTAGGATGAGTAGGATGTAAAACTCGAGGCGTTTCGTGGCGGTACAAAAGCGGCTGTGTTAGTGATAAATGGTTTTCAGCGCTTAACCGTGCGAAAGGGGTCAAGAGAACACTCGGAACACTCATCTACTCTTTGTTCCGGGCCAGTTGGAAGTGTTAATTGTAAACATAACACCTATGCATTCTAGACTCCGGTGTCCTGAAAGGTTGTTGTCTTTACTGCATGTGATATGATTTTAAAAATTAAAGCGCGGTGCTGGTTCTGCGGTTCGGCCTGGGGGTTACTGTGCTGTGAACTTCGTAAATGTTCGCCAAATTATCGATGCTAGCGCTCAACTCTCGCGTACCCATGGATTATCATCGCGGTTGTTGAAGTAAGGTTGTGACGTGACGAGGCTTGGTGCCACGTTTCCCGGTGACGAAACACCTTCCGATGCTAACCTACTTACTGTAATTCAACTCACAGTGCCCCCCGCTCCAGCACGTCTTCTCTGGCCTCCTCTCGGACAACCAACTCTCTCGCCTCGTTCTCCCTCAACCCCATGTCTCCGCGCAGGCTCTCCTCCCACGGCTCAATGATCCTCTACCACCTCACAGACGAAAAGAGCGCGGCTTCCTCCAAGGTTCACCTCTGCCCGCAACTCTTTCCATACCCTTCAGGTCATACTCAAATTCCCCCTCCATTGTCTCCAAAGGTTCCCCCCACGGTCTCGTACCGTACGAGTACGATCCCATTCACGACCAACTCGATCCCCCAGACGACGAAGGCCTCCTCCACTACCCTCGTTCCGACGTCTACCTCAAAGCTGACGCCAGCGCCATGCTATAGAGAGGCATCCTCAACCTCTTCACTCTTTCCATCTTCTACCTTGTGTATACGTGGTACGCTCAACTATCAGAAGCCAGAAAACACCGCATTAACGCAGCCGGTATGACTCCCCTTCTCCTCTAGCACCTTCTCACCATTTTTCAATGTCACAGGCCAATCGCCACTATCCTCTCCAGAATCGAAACTCCCGCGCCTAATAAACACCGCAACCCTTGACCCTGCAAAAACACGAACAGTTCGACAGCGAAGAATACGAACTCGTCTTTCCCGACGAATTCGAAACTCTCGGCCAGACGTTTTACCAGGCGGAGACCGCTACTGGGAAGCGTACGGCGCGAAGGGCGATGGTTCGACCCAGGTCAAATCACCACCTGCGACGACTACCTCGCCACCACCATAGACTCTGCCGACACTCTCCAACCGAACCGAACCTCACCCCCAACTCCCCTTTACTGTCGCAGACAACCACAACCTACCACTCCTGGAACAAATTCTGCTTTTCAATCGGGTACACCGAATTGTCAGCTTCCTTCTGTGGTTCCGACGAAAACACGCAAGGATAGTGGCCTGGCGCATGGACGATGGGAAAACTCGCAAGACCAGGCTACCCTACCACCACTTCTGGAATGTGGTTTTACACTTACGATTCGTGCGACGTCGGGACGTTTCCCAACCAAATATATCCAACCGCCTCTGCCCCTGCCTCAGCCGTCTACTCCGCCTTCTCCAAATCCAAATCCAACCACGCCGTAAGCCGCCCCCAGGCCAACGTCTCTCCGCTTGTTCCTGCCCCTGCTCCGAATAAAGGCAGCGCGGTGCAGCAGACCGCGCCGAGTTTGGCGGAGGTGCCAAGTGATATGTTCCAAGGCAGCGGATCCAGCGGCGTTTCATTACCATGGGTGCGTGTGTGCGGTTTTGGGGGGATTTATCCTGACCACTCGTAGGCTTCGAGTATTGGGCCGACCCGTCCAGCAGATCCGACAACTTTATCATATGGCAAGTCGACGGTTCTCCGACTTATCGACTCGGAGGTAGGCCCTGACACGAGTACGAACGGAACTGGAGTTGGACAAGGAATTATACCCGAAGAACCCATGTCGATCGTATTCTTTCCGTTTCTCTTTCTCCACATAGAACCGAATTTGACGACGTGGAAGTAGCCGAATAACGCTTAAAATGGGGGTTGCTGAACGCGACGGGGTGTAGAGAGAAAAACGGCACATTGACTCTTCTATTTCAAAAACAACACTTTGGACCCATCTTGCACACAATATCGTCCTCCGCACGTATGCGGAACTCGTCTTTTTTTTTGTTCTCGCTTTTTTTCTTTCCTTCTCCCCTATTCAGTCATTTTTTAAGGCATGTAAAGGTGTAAATGTGTGCGCGGGGAGGACTTGAATTGAACGCATGATGTTCTCGCAAGCATGATCGAATGCGCGGGTTGCTTCGTGGTAAGAGCAACGTGGGCAAGTATCATTAAGCACTCGTACGCAACAAGAGATACACATGAATGAAGCAAATTCATCTGCATATATAGATAAGCAATACCGGTTCAACATCATCCACATCACGCTTTCTACAACAAGATGACTCGACGGCACCCTCCAAGTGCATCTAAAGTAGGCCTCGGACCTGCCGTGTACAGCAGCGCCCAGATTATCAAGTGCCAGCATAAGCCTGATATGCAAGCAGAAGATTAGTAGTGTTGTCTGGAGAACTCTATAGAGATCTGCGTACGGGAGGAGGCGGTGAGTATCGATCCCTACTGGATGGAAGAGTACTGGGATTGACAAGGTCCTATTTTCACCTGTTTTAGTTTCCCGAAGTAAAAAAATGGAATGCTTACTACGTAAGGTCTTAAAGACTGAGGTGTGTTTAGTATATAGTTGGTAGGTAAACCGAATGATGACGTATACTGATATACAAAGGTAAATTATTATGTTGTCTGGAGAAGAACCCTAGATCTGCGTACGGTAGAAGGAGCTGGCTGAAAAGTACTGGGATTGTAAGAGTCCTATTATGCGTGTTTCAGTTTCCGGAAGTCAAAAAACGGAATGCTTACGTAAGGTCCTACGGCCTGAGGTGCGTTTAAGTATATTAGTCCGTAGGTAAAAGGAATGCTTACGGGTGATGACGTATACTGATGTACAAAAGGTAAATCATTACGTTGTCTGGAGAAGAACTCTAGATCTGCTTACGGAAGATGGAACTGTTGGAAAAGCACTGTCTCCGTAGTAGTAGCTCGGAGCTGTCGGAAAAGCACTGGCACTGTAGGAGGTCTATTATGGCCTGTTTCAGTTTCCGGAAGTCAAAAAAACGAAATGCTCACAGATGCCATGGGCTGAGGTGCATTTATTTAAGTATATTTGTTTGTAGGTAAAGGGAATGCTTACAGCTGATGACCACGTATACTGATATACAAAGGTAAATCATTATGTTGTCCGGAGAAGGGGTCTAGGTCTGCATACGATAGAAGGAACCTCTGGAAAAGTTTCGGGATCGTTAGGGTCCTCCTATCATGGCCCTGTTTTAGCTTCCCAAATATAAAAACCCAGAAATGCTCACGGGAGGTCTTAATGGCTGAGGTGCATTTAAGTATACTAGTTTGTACTAGGTAAGAGGAATGCTCACAGGCGATGATGATGTAGACTGATATACAAAAGGTAAATGATTGTCCACAGAACTCAACATTGGGGAAAGGGTAAACGGATTCTATGCCATTGAAGCAATTAATAAAATGTGGTTCATAAAAGAACTCTGTCTGCGCACTGGGGATGGTGTATGTTGACTTCTGGTGACAGATTGAAACATAGCTTTGAATCGTCCTGTGAAACTCTTTTTATTGCCCGGGCCCAGTTTTGTCGATGGTAAGTCATACTGTAGTCCATTTCAACGACTCAAATTGAACCTGGTAAAAGGAAACACTTACGCTATGAGAAGATCCACCCATCTCCAGAAACATTAGTGAATATATTATTTGGAGAAGAGGCGTCTACAAACATTGACAACATTGCCTTGTTCAACATCCTACAGCGATCTGGTTCAGCCAGTGTCCCAACTCAGTCAAACGAAGGCTCTTACGGATCCATGCTAATACATGCCCAGAACCATTGGTGAATGTATTGTTCAGAGTAGGTCTACGCACAAGGGGAGATGGCAACAGGGGACGTGCTGCTTTCAGTGATGAACTTAATGGGAGAGATTGTGCTCTTGGGTGCGACGGTGTTCTTGGTAATGTCTCAATGGATCGATGCAAAGCGAGGATCGAATCTTCAATGCGTGCCTTTGATTGGGGAGATGGCGCACTTGGTAGTGAGTCAGAGGATAGACGCCGATGAAGGACGGGATTTGTGATGTTGTTATCAGAGTCCTAAAGCGATGTGATTCAACCCGGATCCCAACGCAATAAACCCAATGCTTACCATAGGTGATTCAATGTGCGTAGGTGAGTAAAGCCCTCTTGAGGATGTACTTTGGTGTGCTGGCGCAACAGATGGTCCTTCGTATATTGGATAAATGCCATAGTTGCGACGTTCGCGTTCAACAAGAGTCGCACTGGTGGTCAATGTGGTTCCAGCCGATTGCGGATCAAGTGAGTCGTGCAGTGGCAGGTTGTGCGCGGCTGTAATAGAACTCCGCGTGTTAGAAGAGTGAGCGGGGGGGGGATAATGATTTCACTGTACCAGTGATAGATTGGTGCGGTATCTGGAATATATAAGTAGGCATAATTTTAATGGCAACAGTAAAAATAAACGCGCACAGTTGATGGAGGATCCTGACGGGAATCGGAAACATTAGTAAATTATTCTTAGTGGATGTTACGATTCGTACCATCTTGGTGGTAGGATCTTGAGATAACAACATCATGTATTTCGTGATATCCTTCATTCTTGGCCGTTTCAACGCATCCCTCCTCCAGCATCGTTGAATCATGTCCCATGCTCCGTCACTCAACGGTGGATGATGCGGTCGAGGTGGTTGTTCCCCTCGAGCGTGGAGGCCCAAGATTTGTAAGTCCGTTTTACCAGCAAAAGGAACACTGTCATAATGAATCTGAGGCGATTCAGCACAAGTATCAGCGTATTTATTACGGCTCACTTCGTAAAAAAGACACCCGAACGCATAGACATCCGTCATTTGCGTTCTGGCCGGAACATCATTAAGATCGTTATTATCGAAGAACCCGAATAACTCGGGCGCCGAAAAGTTGAGATGTTTAGCCCCAGATTGGGTATTCGTGGCGTCCGAGAGTCGGGTCAATCCAAAATCGGCGATTTGAACACGAAGATTAGCATCCAAAAGAATGTTATCCTAAGAGAATTATCAGCAGTCATATGCAGCACATTTCAAGTTTAATACCCCGCGAAGGTCGCCGTGGACTGCGCCTACTGAATGGATATATTCGACGCCCTGTGCCACTTCCAGTATCTTCGAAGCGAAGTAAGTGTCAATGAAGGGCCAAAGTAGAGGAGCCATACACGTTCTTCTATCTCGGATACTGATGGATCTGCTTTCTTCCGCCATTGGGCCAGAGTGCCATTGGTCATGAAGGGCGAAACAAGGAAAAATTGTGGCACTCTTCCATCCGAAACCTCGTAGATTCCGTAAAACGGCAGCACAAACTTGTGCTTAAGAGATCCCCACATCAACGCTTCTCGACAAAAGGACTGTTGGAGAATAATCAACAACATCTTTATAAGAACGATGTAAATGGCTTACAACGTCGTTATCAGACTTGTACAATACTTTCAGAGCGACAACTTCCTCCCGCAGTTTGCCCTCGAAAACGCGCCCGAATCCGCCGCTACCAACGTAATTGCGCTCGGCTGGCATGTTGACTCCTGTTACGATCAATGACGGTGGGATGACAGGCATCTTTGAGTTGAGTTTGAACATCAATCGCCTCGCTCGCCCGTTAATGTCTATGGTTGTATCCGAATTGGACAAGCGACGATCGCGAAGCAGGTGAAGCAAAAAATCCAACAGATTTTGGACATCTGGGGCTTGGCTAAGCTGATCCACAACGCCGAGATAGTCTTCTCTAGCCAAGATTCTACACACAAGATTGATGATCGACGCGTTGACGACAGACGTGATGCAAGATCCGGGCTACGAGCTCTTAAGTACTGTGTGGGTGCGCTTTCTGATGTTTCCATACCTTCCAATCCTTAAGAATGAAAAGCAGAAATAGGAGGGGATGACGGTTTGGATCGGACATCATCATTTCAGCGATGTCTTTTATTGCTGGTCGTTCTGGCGGTATACTCGCCCAGCACCGCTTGATCAACACCCATGCTTCATCTTTCAAATGTGGGTCGTCCAGTCGAGGCGGACGTATGCCTTGAGAGACAAGGGCCATGATTTGTAAGCCTTGTTTACCGGCAAAAGGTATGTTGTCGTAATGGACCTGCGCAATTCAACAAGAGAATCTGCATCTTAATTATAACCTACTTCATAATAAAGACATCCAAACGCATAGATGTCCGACATCTGGGTCCTGGCTGAATTATCAGCTGAATGGTCGTCGCCGGCCTCGAGGTGTCCAAACAACTCCGGGGCCGCGAAGTGCATATGCTTCGCTCCAAACTGTGTATTAGTTGCATCTGAGAGTCGGGCTAGCCAAAAATCTGCGATTTGAACGTGAAGATTAGCATCAAGGAGGACGTTCTCCTAAAGAAAATGGTCAGTATTTCAAAATAGCGTGTTTCTGGGTAGAGTTAGGGTACCCCACGGAGGTCGCCATGAACTATGCCCTCTGAGTGAATATATTCGATGCCTAGAGCCACTTCTAGTATCTTTCAGATGGGTGAGATCAAGGGCGAGACAACTAAAGAAAAGACGTACACGTTCTTCTATCTCGGATATCGATGGATTTGCCTGCTTCCGCCACTGAGCTAGAGTGCCCTTCTCCATATAGGGAGAGATAAGATAGGCTGTTCCATCTTCGTGTTCATCGATTCCCAGGAATGGCAGAACGAATTTGTGCTTTAGCGATCCCCACATCAACGCCTCTCGACAAAAGGCCAGCTGGAACCAAAAATAAGAAGTTACTTGTTATAGGAAGGACACGTTGGACTTACAGCATCATTATCGGACTTGTACAATACTTTCAACGCAACGGCTTCCCCATTCAGCTCGCTCTTGTAAACGCGCCCGAACCCACCACCGCCAATATAATCCTGCTCCGCCGGCTGGCTGACTCCAGTCGCGACTAAGGACCACGGTGTGACAGGCCTTTTCACTATAATCTTGAACATAAATCGCCGTGCCCGCTGGTTGAAGTCCACCGATTCATCCTGATTTGGTAAGAGACGATAGCGAAGTATGTGAAGCATGAAGTCGAGAAGATTTTGGGAGTCTGCGGTACGATTTAGGTTTGCCGCACTGCTGAGGTAGTCTTCCCCGGATAACAACTTGCACATGAGGTCAGTGGTGTTGGCGTTTACGACAGACGCGATAGACGATCCGGGCTACTAGGTCTTGAGTAGAATGAACATGCGCTTAGAAATGCTACGCACCTTCTTAGCATTGAGTATAGAGAGAAGCGATGAGAGCGTATCGCTCTCGAGAACATGCTGCATATTGTATGAGGTTTCCATCCTCACCGGGCCTCTTGGTGAAACGCTGTCCCACTGAGTTTCATTTCCGTCACCCAGTTCTTCCATCGCTTCCGAGTCCGAGTCTGAGTCGTCCAAAAGGCCCTCTCCCACTTGTCTAACCCTCCAATTCCAACTGGCACCGTCAAATACCCACTCTCCATTTAGTTCTGGTGGTGTGCCCCTCGTAGTGGCTGGCACTCTTACCACGTCCCCAATGACCCCATGTGTCGTCGTGACTACCGCAGGCACGTCGCTGAATGGATCGTCCATTGTCGAGTCAACCAGCGCGACGGATGCCGGGGAGAAAGCCCGAGGTATTCGCGAAGCACTTGAGCGTACCTGTATAGGTTTTCGGCGCTTGATTGCGTGACTGGTGACATGGACATGGATAGCTGTCCATGATGAAGTTGATGATAAACATGAACCCTATGCTAGGGTTCCGACAATGATCAGTTCCTCGCACAGAGGATATTCAACGTCCAGGCTCAAATCTGCTAGTAGATCGAGGGGAACATGCAGAGAAGATAGCTTCTCATCATGCCCATCATCTTCGGCATCGTGCGGTGTCCGCCGTTCGTTCACGGGTATGCGTTACGTTGGACGGGCGAGAAGAGCTGTGTAATTTAATACCGCGGGTGAGACTCTTTTCATCGGTGGGGGCTACTATGTAACTAACGTTTGACGCCTAGGCTTGAGTACGGGGTTGATTCGTCCATTGAACAAGACGGGTTTATCGCCAACGTATCATATATATCGGTGCCAGCGTGTACAGCCTGATACCAGTTCCGATGAGTCTGAAGCCAATCGGTTATGTCCAATCTACGGATCTATTGCGCGTGCTGCGTTCCTTCATATCTCATTGTTGACATGATTGCAGCCATTGAGAAAACTACCGACCCAACGAAATTATCAGAAGAAAACAAGATGAATTAAATATTTATCATAAACACCGCACTCATCCCATCAGAACTTCCACTATATCCCTCATTCTTTTCCGTTTCGACGGTTGCATCACCCAACAACTCTGAACCAACTCCCACATCCCATCCCTTATCGGTGGCTCAACCAATCTCGGCGGTCGTTCACCCCGAGTAACAAGACTCAAAATTTGTATCGCCGGTACATCAAAAAACGGTTCTTTATTATAATGCATCTAACGAAATTCAGCAATGAGTTATGATACAGCACAACAACTCACTTCATAATAAAGACACCCGAAAGCATAGACGTCCGACATTTGCGTTCTGGCAGGGGCAGGGTCGTCGTCGTGTTTGGCGACTTCGAATAATTCCGGGGCGACACATCTCAGATGTCTCACTCCTGATCCGGTGACTGTAGCTTCAATAGGTCGGGTTGATGCAAAGCTGGCGATTTGGACGTGGAGGTTGGCGTCGAGGAGGATGTTGATCTGAAACGAATTTCAAACAAAAGCCGTTTTTTTTAAAAGGTAAAAATACCACATGGATATCGCCATGAACGACGCCTTCAGAATGGATGTATTCAAGACCTTGAGCGACTTCCAGTATCTTGCATTGAATGAGCATGTATGAATCATCCAACGGAGAAAGAAACCATTACACGTTGTTGTATCTCATCCATTGGTGGATTTGTCTTGTCTCGCCATTCCCTTAGATGACCGTACCGCATAAATGGCGAAACAAGGAACGATTCCGAAGTTAACTCATCTACACATATTCCTAAAAATGGGAGCAGAAATTTGTGCTTCAGAGAGTGCCACATCAACGCTTCTCGACAAAGGGCCTGCCCACAATCAAATACGTACAGTGACTCAAATTAGTAATGCATCACGTGGTTTTTGGCGAGATTAACCGTTTCATGCACGGCCGGGGGAACTAATGTATATAACCTGTGTCTGCACGTAATAACAAGTAGCCCTACTCCTCGTTGAAGGTGTATTTAAGCCCCTATGCCTTACCATGAGGAAGAGAAATGTAAAAGAGATAATTGCCGGTGGTGCATTACTTTCCTTTATCAGGTCACCCTGCGAAGGACAACAGCATACTTAAGCCGTACGGCTTCATCCTTCAATTCAGCGCGTCTAGACGACAAGCTACAACCTCCCTTGCTGCCTTGCGATACTATGGGCTACACTTCTCCGACGAAGAAAGCCCGTATTGTCCTCCTCAAGACACAGGGCATATCCAACCGCACCATCGCCGCTCACTTCAAAATTGACCCAACTACGGTCGGCCGAATCTTCAAAAAGTATGGCCAGGCCACAGATTTTTATCGCGTTGGTCATAAGTCTGGCCGCCCGCCTAAACTTACCGATAATGACATTCGTTATGCTGTTCGCCTGCTCGCTAGCGGTAAAGCCCGGGATGCATCTGAGGTTCAGCGCAAGTATTTCCCTCATATACATGCGCAAACTATCAGAGAGAGGTTGCGGAAAGTGGGCTTGAATGCTTACAAACGTCGCTATAAACCCCTCTTAACTCCAGCTCACATTAAGAAGCGTCTTGCCTGGGCGAGGGAGCATGCAGACTGGACGGCTGATGATTGGAAAGCTGTGGTCTTCTCTGATGAGTCGAAATTCAATTTGGTGGGGTCCGATGGACGCGAGTGGTGCTGGAGGGCCCCTGGGCAGGAACTGGACCCTCGATATGTGACGAAGGTGGTGAAGCATGGTGGTGGTCATGTGATGGTGTGGGGATGTATTACATCATCTGGGCTTGTGCGCATCGAAGGGAATATGAATGCACAGCTCTACATCGAGATTCTCAATGACGACCTCCTCGGCACCTTCAGGGACCTCGGGATGAAGAAGAAGGACGTCTATTTTCAGCAGGATAACGATCCAAAGCACACAGCCCGTCTGACTCGAGCGTGGTTCGACGCGAAAAAGGTCGATGTGCTGTCGTGGCCACCGAATAGCCCAGATATGAACATCATTGAGCATGTCTGGAACTATTTGGATCGTCGTGTGCGCACCAGGGATCCCCTGGATCGCAATGCCACGGAGCTATGGGCCGCATTGCTTGAGGAATGGGGTGGGATTGAAGAGGACTACATCGAGCGACTGTTTGAGAGTATGCCGCAGCGGGTTCAGGCGCTATTGGCAGCAAAGGGTCGCTACACTCGCTGGTAAACGTTTCAATTGGTCTCGACGGATGGATCTCGAGCTACATAGACAACTTTCATAGACTTCCGTGATAAATGTAAATAATGCACCACCCATTAGATATTAATCATTGCTTTGCTTTACAAGGAATTTACAGACTAAGAAGACAGTTATATTTTCAAATTACCCAGCCAATAGGTTGTTTAATCAGGCCGTACCGCGACGATTGACTCCGATACAACAGCGCAGTGGGCGATAAGATGGGAAAAGTCACGTGGGGCGTTACTAATTTGAGTCACTGTAAGCCATAACGCGCCAATATTGAAAGGAACTCACGACATCCGAGTTTCCAGACCTATACAGCACTTTCAGAGCGACGGTTGATCCTCGGAGTTCACCCTTGAAAATGAGCCCAAAGCCACCTGCGGCAAAGTATTCGCGCGCAGCTGGACTGGTGACTCCGGTCACTATCAAAGACTGGGGTATGACGGGTATCTTCGAGATGATTGTAAACATGAATCGCCTTGCTCGCTGTTCTATATTCACGTTCACGTCTTGGTTTTGTAAGTGGCGTTCGTGAAGCAGGTGAAGCATAAAGTCGATCAACTTCTTGACGTCCGAGGCCTGGGTTAATTGATCTGCGACGGGAGTATAGTCTTCCCTCAACAATAACTTGAACGTGAGATCAACGATTGTCGCGTTTACGACAGAAGATTCGGGCTAAGATGCTGTTGAGCGTACTAGTAAGCGCTTTGAAATGTTTCGTACCTGCTTATTATTGAGTAAAGAAAGTAGTGATGGGAGAATATTGTCTTCCCTCCGAGGAAGCTAATATGGATTAGTAGGGAACTATCTTTTGAGGAACGTGTGTATACGCACTGCGATGATGGGTGTTAACGGCGGCGATAATACTTTTTGCAGCTTTCGAACATTGGTTGGGGGAGACGCAAATTGGGATATGCTTTCCACGATGTCTTTCATGCTTGGCCGTTTCGATGCTTCCCTCACCCAGCACCGTTGAATTACAGACCATGCCTCGTCACTAAAGGACGGCTCATCGAGTCGAGGCGGACGTTTATCTCGAAAGACGAGGGCCATGATCTGTAATTCCTGTTTACCGGCAAAAGGTATATTGTCGTAATGAATCTAGTCAAGTCAGAAAGAAGCATCAGGATGATGGGTATGACGACGTACTTCATAATAAAGACATCCAAACGCATATACGTCTGACATTTGAGTTCTTGGAGGAACCTCGTCGGAATCGTCGTCGCCGGAATCCTCTGAGAGTCCGAATAACTCCGGAGCTGCAAAGTTTAGATGTTTGGCGCCGGATTGGGTATTCGTAGCATCCGAAAGTCGGGTTAATCCGAAGTCGGCAATTTGAACGTGAAGGTTAGAATCTAAGAGGACGTTCTCCTGAAGAGAGAATGGTCAGTATTTTGATATAGTGCGTTCAATTTAGTAAGGTACCCCGCGAAGGTCTCCGTGCACTACACCTTCCGAATGAATGTATTCGATTCCCTTGGCAACTTCCAATATCTTCCAAAAAAAATGGAATGAGCATATCGATGGAGAGCGAAAGATAGAAAAAGCCGTACATGGTTTTCCATCTCGGATATTGATGGATTCGTTTCCTTTCTCCATTGGGCCAGAGTCCCATTCGTCATGTAGGGAGAAACGAGGAAGAATTGAGATTCCTTCCCGTCGTCGAATTCATAGATTCCTAACAATGGTAGTACGGACTTGTGCTTCAGGGTCCCCCACATCAGCGCCTCTCGACAGAAGGCTTGCTGAAATACAAGTCACTAATGATGCGATAGAAACGATATTATGAAGGGCTTACCGTGTTGTTATCAGACCTGTACAAAACTTTCAACGCAACGACCGCCCCATGTAGATCACCCTTGTAAACGCGCCCATAGCCACCACCACCAATGTAATCACGTTCAGCAGGCATGCTAACTCCGGTAACGATTAAGGAGTATGGCATGACCGGCGTTTCTGATACGATTTTGAACATGAATCGCCTAGCTCGTCGATTGAAGTCCACCGAGTCATGATCCTGATTTGGTAAAAGACCATTACGAAGTAGATGAAGCAAAAGATCGAGCAGATTCTCTGCGTCAGAGGGACAGTCCAGTCGGGCCGCGAGGTTGACGTGGTCTTCTCCGGATAGAATCTCGCATACGAGACCGACCGTGTTTGCGTTTACAACAGATGCGATGGGAGATTCGGGCTATATGGGCCATTAAGTAGGGTATATTCCGTTGTTTTCAAAAGTTCCGAACCTTCTTATCGTTGAGTATAGATAGTAGGAGTGAGAGGGCATCGTTATTGGGATCACGCCGCATGTTATTGGGTATCCTTTCGTGTGACCGCTTCAATTTGACTTGATGGAGTCGGCCTGCGCGATGAGATCCTGGGCCTTGAGCGATTTAAGCGCTTAACCTGGAGGATGGGAGTCGAATTAGAGTGGGTAGTTGCCATATTGACTGAACGCCAAGTGACGATTGCTGTGTAGAGGTGAGGTGACGTCACACTCAGTGCCACGTTTCACGATGAGGGCGTTGTTGACCGCCACGATCTCGTAATGCACGCTGCACCGCGCCCTAGGCTGGCTACATGTCTCGGTATGCTCCTCGGCTCATCTCCTTCTGCCAAAACTAACATGCTCAGGGCGCAGTCTACGCTGTTCAACACGCACGGCTTTGTGTATTTTGAACGACATGTTGGACTTGGGTCCTGGGCTTGTGATTCATGATACGAGCGAGACAGAGAGCCGTGTTTCATAGTGCCACGGGTGAGGACTCTTTACCGTCGCGGACTGCCCTGTAACTAACAATTGGCATGCAGGTTGAGTGGTCGGCGTCATCCAAAAACTACCGCGCCCTAGGCTGCCACCCCGTCAATACCTCTCTGTATGTTCCTTGACCCATCCTCATCTACCAAAACTAACATTTTCAGACTCAAAAAGGTGGACGTGAATGGTCAGGGTGCACGCTGTTCGATATGTACGGCTCTGTGTATTTGAACGATATGTTGGACTCGGGCGGGCTTGTGATTCATGATATGAGCGAGAGGAAGGGCCGTGTCTCATAGCGTCATGGGTGAGAAATTTACCGTCGCTGGGGCTACTCTGTAACTAACTATCGGCGTGCAAGGTTGAGCGCTTGACCACTCGCCTGATCAGTCCGTTGAACTAGATTGATTTATCACATGCGGACTGCCAACGTATTGTATCGGTTGCAGCCCGATTGCACACCTCCTCCCAACCGGACTCAAAGCATGCCCATACCCCACTTCCAACCCACTTCACCTCACGGCCGTCATGAGGTTATGACCCTATCCTCGACCGACATAATGACGAGGAGCTGCACGGCCCACACTCTGATGATTATCACAAAAGCTGATAACTTCCACGTCAATGCAACGAGCACGTTCCCCTCTCCTCTGCAACTGCTTTCTCGCCCTATCGCAGAGCAATCCCGATACTATGAAAAAAAAATTCCGATTTCGCCATGCCCGTATTTGGCATCATTTCTTATACAGAATTTAAGCGAATAGACGGCCGAAGCGCGCAAAGCGTTCGATGGGCAGGAGTAATTGGAGCTGGTAATCTGAAGAATCAGTCTCGGGTGACCGTGTCGGCGGGCGATCTACTAGAGTGGGCCTCCGCATGTAACAAGTGGCGGTAACCTTTTTATCTGACGACGATATCCCCTGGTTGGATTAGATGCTGGCGTATTGAAGAAAGAGATGCGGAGGTGCATGAATGTGTAATTGAGATCGATTACGAGTACCGAGTGCTGATGATGCACAGATCCCAACTTTGGAGCTTGACGGCGCAACAGCAGTACCGAAGAATATAACTTGACATGGACTAAGCATGGTAGCTATTGCCGGAAAATACGCACACATGATCGCTTGTTATACAGTACAGGCTGGTGATGAGTCAATATCAAGGAATTTGATTCGAGTGGATAGAACGTGATGCGGGCAGAGGAACTTCTTAGTTGTGCCTTTTTACCTCTAACCTAACCCAACATCCGGCTAATGCGTGTAGGAGACTTCATTAGCTTTCAAAATCCTACCGCAATCATGTTTAGCATCCCATTTTTTCAACGGCTTAGAAAAAGAAAGCTCTTACATGACGTCTTCGTTTTTGATCGGGCTAGTGGGGTTGTTATTTGTAGCTTGAATGATACGAACAAAATGAAATTGCGTACTGAAGAAGTAATACCAGATGTTAATGCAATAGGATTGTCAGGTTCCTATTGATTTGGTTCAAAAGCAATGCGGCTCAAACGAAAAAATATGCCTACGTCATGTACGCGTTTTCGTTTTTGAGACACCTGGTGTGGTTTATGGGATATGGGATGTGGGATATATTAGTTATCAAAAGGCGGTTAGTAGAATGCGCACTTTACTATCGGGTGTCGACGAAGGCGGCAATTCTTCTCGCAAACTTTCATGGTCAGCATTGATTTGGGGAGATACAAATTGCGACATCGCTATCATGCTTTCCACAACGTTATTCATTCTTGGCCGACTCAACGGTTCCCTCACCCAGCAGCGCCGAATTACGTTCCACGCTCCATCGCTCAGAGGCTGCTCGTCTAGCCGAGGTGGAAGTACCCCTCGAGAGACGAGGGTCAAGATCTGCAAGTCCGTTTTTCCGGCAAAAGGTATACTATCATAGTAGATCTACTAGACAAGTCAACATCGAAGAAAGATCGGCATATTTGTCATGACGCACTTCATAAAAAAGGCATCCAAACGCGTATACATCCGACATTTGCGTTCTGGGCGATGGGTCGTCGGACGGATCGTCGTCATCCCCGGAGATTCCGAATAACTCTGGGGCGGCAAAGTTCAGATGTAGTGCTCCCGATCTCGTATTTGTAGCTTCTGAGAGTCGAGTCAAACCAAAGTCAGCGATCTGGACATGAAAATTATCGTCCAAGAGAACATTCTCCTGGAGCAAAGAGTCAGCGTCGTAACATAGTGCGTCTGAGGTAGAATACCCCGCGAAGATCTCCATGAAATGCGCCCTCTGAATGGATGTATTCCATGGCTTGCGCGACTTCCAGTATCTTCCGAGATTTGTCATTTAGACGTAGAATAAAAACAAGAAATAGGTGAACGTACGCGTTCTTCAATAACGGCTATTGGTGGATTTTCTTGTTTCCGCCATTGGGCTAGAGTACCGTTCTTCATATATGGCGAAACGAGGAAAAATTGTGGTACTGTTGTGTTTGTGATTTCATGGATCCCTAAAAACGGCAGCACGAACTTGTGCTTGAGAGATCGCCACATCAATGCCTCTCTGCAGAAGGCCTATTGGTCTCCGAATCAGCAACACTTATAACAATGATGCAAAGAGACATACTACTTGGTTGTCGGACTTGTGTAACATTTTCAATGCAATGGCTTTTCCCGATCGTTTGCCCTTGAAAACGTGCCCAAAGCCGCCACCACCAATGTAATCACGATTGACCCGTGGTATACGGACTCCAGTCACAATCAAGGACGGTGGAATGATAGGTATCTTTGAGATAACTTTGAGGATAAATCGTCGTGCTCGCCGTGTAATATCCACAGTTGCAGACTCCTGACTTGATACGCGATGATTACAAAGCATTTCAAGAATGAAATCCAACAGTCTACTGGCATCCGAGGTATTGTCTATCTGAGTCACGAGGTCAACGTAGTCCTCTCGAGATAGAATCTCGCACATGAGGTCGACAATCATTGTACCTAAAGCAGTGGGATATAAATGCTACTGGTTTTGAGTGTACTAGTACATTGCCAGTCTGAAATGGCACACCTTCATAGTAATATCCTTGAGTATATACAAGAGCAATGGAAGGGTGTAGCTGTCAGGATCATGCGGCACGTCCGATAATGGCACAATGTGCATCTTTGAGAAAACTTCCAACATAAATTGTCTTCCTCGCCAATTCATGTCTACTGCGGAAGAATCATGATTTGAGAAGAGAATGTCCCGCCCCAGTAAGAAATTCAACAGATTCTCGGCATCAGAGACTTTGTCTACCTGTGCCACGAGGTCGATGTAATCTTCCCTGGATATAATGTGGCGCAAAAGGTTGATCGTCACTGGGTCTGCCGCATTATTCAAGCACTATTACTTCTTGAGAGTGT
The DNA here is from genome assembly GCA_015039365.1 of Amanita rubescens. NCBI lineage: Eukaryota > Fungi > Basidiomycota > Agaricomycetes > Agaricales > Amanitaceae > Amanita > Amanita rubescens. Next base: position 104,878 of record WION01000102.1, read on the forward strand.
GATTTCCGGATTTGAAGTGTCACGCACCGGCGAATGATAGCTGAGGATGTAGAGGAGCAATGGAAGAGAAAAGTTTTCAGGGTCGTACGGCGTGTTGGACAATGGCTCGCCACGCATTTTTGAGATAACTGCCAACATAAATTGTCCCACCCGTTGTTTCATGGCAGAATCGCAATTTGGTAAAGAGTAACAACCAAACATACGCATTATGAATTTCGACAAATTTATGACGTCCGAGAATTGATTCACTTGTGAGGTGAGGGTGATGTAGTCCTCCCTGAATAGAATCTCGATCACAAGGTGGATTGTCGTTTCGTTAGCAATGGACGTAACAGGAGGTTCGGGCTATTGGCTCTTAAGCATAATGTGTTCCGGTTTGATATGTTGCGCACCTTATTCTTGAGTATAGTGAGGAGTAATTGGAGTGTGTAGCTGTCAGGATCATGCGGTATATTGGGCAGTGGGACATCATGCATCCTTGAGATAACTGCCAGCATAAATCGTCTTGCTCGTCGGTTCATGTCTACGGTGGCCGGATCCTGATTTGATAAGGAATAATTGTGAAGCCAGTGCGGTATGAAATCTAACAAATTCTTGGCATCCGAATCATGGTCTAGCTTCGCCACGAGGTTGATGTAGTTTTCCCCAGATAGAATCTTGTGCATGAGGTTGACCGTCAATGGGCATAGAAGAGATTTAGACTGTCGGACCTTGGGTAGATACGCTCAGAGGTTGAAATATGATCGCGCACCTTCCTAATGCTGAGTGTAAAGAGAAGCAACGGGAAGGTATCGTCACCGACATCTTGCGATACCATGCTGCACCCTTCCATGAGTCAGGTCTTGTAACAAGAGCGTCCTGTTCGGCTGGATAGAATCTGATTGTGCGGTGGGTGGAAGCGAAGCCAGTTGTGCTGGGAGACGCCTACACTTGAAGCGGTGCAATATGGCCGTGACTGCGGGAATGGTGAGAAAATGTTCAAATTGAGACGCATTTGTATCTGAGCATTGAAGCGTCTCTAGTCTGTCCCTGTTGAGCGCTTTGAGCCTTCACTGTTGTAGTCGTGAAGACGATGGTGATCGTGACGCAAGTCGCCCCCGCTTGCACGTGCACGTTCCAAAATCGTAGCGCCGCGCCCCTGCTGGCAATGGCATCCTCCGACAGCTTTCTCACGAGACTCCCCCAACGACGTATAACATTGCAGTGAGACTACTTCGTTCCCGCTACATCTGCCCTCATATCCACCGCCTTTCCATTAAGCGCCAAGTCATAGACTTTCCTCAGCTTTCAAGCCAGACTTAGTGCCACCACCGTTCTCCGCACGACCAAACTTTGACCTCCTGCCCAGCAGCCCAACCTATGCAGGCTTAGACGTGTATTTCACAACAGACGTGCGAAGGGTCCATCGAGTATGGCGGAGGGAAGTGCGGCATTGCGTTTACAGTTTAATCCTTCAGGGTATCCCTTGATGGTTTATACTGAAGTACGCTTGGAGGATTACGCGAGTGAGTTGCCCTTCCAGCATTCGGGTATGAATATTAATTGGCGCTGACGTGGCTACCCTGTCAGGTTTCTCGATGACGGAACAGCTCACCACACCTCCACATTTACTCACTTACATGCTCTCACAGTCTCACTCACATGTATGTCCCGTCTTCGCCTCGAACTGATCATTGCAATAATCTCCTACCGCCTCGCAGACGATATTACTACCACGTTTACGACTGGCTACTCCTTTATCTGCTATAAAACATTTGCATCGCAGGTGTACGAGCAGGCGTCGGTAGAATTTGAAAAGGATGGGCCGGCGCTTTACACCTGTTCTGGGACCTGAGCTATGGGTGAATCGTGACTAGAGTGGCGCCCTTCCACCGATGGCTGGCGGCAACCCGTCAATTATATGGATGTGCATTTGGACGCATATATGAGTAAGTCGTTCAAGTTTGAGTCGGAAAAGTGAGTGCTGATGAGGGCCAGATTCGAACTTCACACTTGACGAGTTAACCGTGGCCTGTGGCATGTCTGCGGAACGAACGGAAATCGAGTTGGACTTTCAAGTTTGCCGCTTTTCAGAACAACCCCGGTACTATGAATTCTTTTCTTCCCATTTCGCCATGCCCGTATTCAATATTTCTTCTACAGAATCCTACTACCAAAGTGAATAAGCAGCGGCAGGAGTAGTAGGAGTTGGTATTATCCGTGTCGGCCGACTTCGCGAAGGATGAATTTTACCCAGGTAACCGTAGTGAGTGATCTACTAGAGGCAAGGAATGACTGGTGACAAACCTTTTATAGCGACGATTTTCATGGCCAGGTTGCGGTTGGTATGCGGGAGTATTGAAGAAAGGGATGAGAAGGTGCATGAATGCTGGGAGTAATTGGGGCTGGTTGCCGACATCAGATTATGTCGTTTTATGCGCATATACGAGTGAGTTCAGAGTACGAGAGGCGCAGATCCGAACCTTCGAACTTGTCGGCGCAACAATAGCCAGTACCAAAGAATATAACTTGACGCGGATTAAGCATAGCCCATACATGATCCACTTTCCCCGTTTCCGTCGCTCTCGGTAGCCAAATTACTACGACGGGGTTTTTATACACACGCGTTCTCTTCACAATTACGCTCACAATGCCTTTTTGTTCTTATTCTGCTCGCATTTCGTCTATTCGATCGCTTAATCGTACAATACAGGTACTTGAAGAGTTAATATATATAAAGAAATTTGATTAGAGGGATAGAACGCAAAGTAACCTATGTCTTTTGACTACTAACCCGACCCAACATCCAGCTAATCAATTGCAGGTTCAGCATCCCATTCCCAACGGCTTAGAAAAAGAAAGCTCTTACGTGACACCTTCTTTTTCGATCGGGCTAGTGGGATTGTTATTTGTAGCTTGAACGATACCAATAAAAGGAAATTGTCAGCGTACCAAAGATGTAATACCACATGTAGATCCAACGTGATTGTCAGGTTCCTTGATTTGGTTCAGGAAAGTAATGCAGCTCAAACGAAAATTTTGCCTACGTCTTGTACGCGTTTTCGTTTTTGCGAGGCCTGGTGATGGGATACATTAATTTCAACACTTGCTGGGTAGAAAGCCCCAATGTACTCACAATAGTATCGGGTGTTAATGAAGACGGCGATTCCTCTCGCAGACTTGCATCGTCAGAATTGATTTGGGGAGACACAGATTGCGACATCGCTATCATGCTTTCCACGACCTTATTCATTATTGGCCGTTTCGACGGATCCCTCACCCAGCAGCGCTGAATCACGTCCCACGCTCCATCGCTCAACCGCTGCTCATCTAGCCGGGGGGGTCAAACACCTCGAAAGACGAGGGACAATATCTGCAAGTCTGATTTACCAGCGAAAGGTATTTTATTGTAATGGATCTTGAAAGGAATTAGCACAAAGGATCAGTACGTTTATTGTGACGCACTTCATAATAAAGACATCCAAAAGCGTAGATGTCTGACATTTGAGTTCTGGGAGGAGTGGCATCGGATGGACTTTCGTCGTCTTCTGATAGTCCAAATAACTCTGGAGCCGCAAAGTTCAGATGTAGCGCTCCCGATCTCGTATTTGTAGCCTCTGAGAGTCGAGTCAAACCAAAGTCAGCAATTCGGACGTGAAAACCATCGTCCAAGAGGACATTCTCCTGGAGAGAAGAGTCAGCATCGTAACATGGTGTGTCTGAGGTAGAATACCCCGCGGAGATCGCCATGAACGACGCATTCTGAATGGATATATTCCATGGCTTGCGCGACTTCCAGTATCTTCCGAGATTTAGACATAGAATGAAAGTAAGAAATAGGTGAACGTACGCGTTGTTCAATAACGGCTGCTTGTGGATTAGCTTGTTTCCGCCATCGGCCTAGAGTACCGTTCTTCATATATGGCGAAACGAGGAAGAATTGTGGCACTGTTGTGTTTGCGATTTCATGGATCCCTAAAAATGGCAGGACGAATTTGTGCTTGAGAGATCGCCACATCAATGCCTCTCGGCAGAAGGCCTATTGGTCTCCGAATCAGCAATATTTATAACTTGAATGACGCAAAGAGACATACTACTTGGTTGTCGCACTTGTACAACACTTTCAACGCAACAGCTTTTCCCCGTCGTTCGCCCTTGAAAACGCGCCCAAAGCCGCCGCCGCCAATATAATCGCGCTCGGATGGTATGGTGACTCCAGTTACGATCAAGGAAGTTGGTATGACAGGTGTCTTTTGGATAACTTTAAACATGAAGCGTCGTACCCGCCGCATAATATCCGCCATGTTAGAGTACTGACTTGATATAGGATGATTGCGAAGCATATCAAGCATGATATCCAACAGTCTACCGGCGTCCGAGGTATTGTCTATCCGAGTCGCCAGGTCAACGAAGTTCTCTCGAGATAGAACCTCGCACACGAGGTCGACGATCGTTGCACCTAAAGGGGATGTGCCAGTGTAATATACGTGCTGGCGGTTCTTAAGCGTGGTACATTGCAAGTTTGAAATGGCGCACCTCCCTACCCTTGAGTATATATAGGAGCAATGGAAGGGTGTCGCCGTCAGGATCGTACGGCCCCATGTCCAATGATGACACAACGTGCATTTTTGAGAAAACTTCGAACATAAATTGTCTTCTTCGCCCGCTCATGTCTACTGTGAAAGAATCCTGATAACGGTTGAAGGGAGTACCATACTCAAGCATCATCAGTAAGAAATCCAACAGATTCTTAGCATCAGAGACTTGGTCCAGTTGTGCTACGGGATCGATGTAATCATCCCTGGATAGAAGGTGGCACAAAATTTTGATTGTTACTGGGTGTACCGCTTCACCCAACCACTATTATATCCTGAGAGAGACAGAGATTTCGAGGTTTGAAATGCCACGCACCAGAGAATGATAGTCGAGGATGTAGAGGAGTAATGGAAAAGAATAATCTTCAGGAACATCTGAATTTGGCAGTGGTGCAACGTGTATCTTTGACATAATTTTCAACAGGAATAGCCTTGTTCGCTGGATCATATCCACATCGTTAAAATCCCTTTTAAAAATAAAACCAAGTACGAAATCCAACAGATTTGTGGCGTCTCTGGCGTTGTCAAGCTATGCCGCAATGTCTATGTAGTCCTCCTGGGATAGAATTTCGCATATGAGGTCCCTTATTACGACGTCTATTTGGATGGGCGCGAATAAAGTCGACGGCTACCAGCCCTTAGGAGAGTGCATCCCGGTTTGAAATGTTACGCACCTCAGACTCGTTGAGTAAAGCGATGATCAATCGAAAAGTCTTGCTACGGGGATTCCACGGTAGGCTGGAGTCGGAAAATGATATACCTTGAGTCTTCGCAGTCACTTCCAATATAAATCGGTTTGCCTGTCCTTTCAAGTCCGCGTTATCAAAAGTCTGAATTGAAGTATGATAGATAAGCCTGCGCAATATAAACTTGAACAGATACATGGCCTCGGAGTTATGGCGTAGCCCTGCCTCGGAATAGGTGTTGTCTTCTCTTGATAGAATCTCGCTCATGAGATTTACGGCCAATTCATTTGTTGCAAGATGATATCCAAGCTATTGGCGCTTAGAATAATGTATCACATGTGAAATGCTGCGCACCTCCACATTTCTAAGTATATAGAAAAGAGATGGGACCATATCGCTATGAGGACCATATGGAATGTTCAAGGACTGTGGTTCGCCACACATCTTTGAGATAATTGCCAACATAAGTCGTCTCGCCCGTTGGTTCATGTCTATGGTGGCAGAATCACGATTTGGTAAAATATTGCGATCAAGCATATGCGTTATTGATTCCAACAAATTCATGGCGTCCGAGAATTGGTTCACTTGTGAGGCGAGGGTGATGTAGTAGTCCTCCCTGGATAGAATCTCGCTCACAAGGCTGATTATTGTTTCGTTAACAACGGACGGAACGGGAGATTTGAGCTATCGGCTCTTAAGTATAAGTGCGTTCCAGTTTGATATGTTGCGCACCTTCAAGTTGCTGAGTATACCGAGGAGTAATGGAAACATATAGTCATCAGGATCATGTGGTATATTTGACGGTGGGACATCATGAATCCTTGAGATAACTGCCAACATCAATCGTCTTGCTCGTCGGTTCATGTCCACGTTGGCCGGATCGTGATTTAATAAGGAATGATTTTGAAGCCAATGCCGTATCAAATTTAACAAATTCTCGGCATCCGAAACATGGTCTAGCTGCGCCACGAGGTAAATGTAGTTGTTCTTAGATAGAATCTCCTTCATGAGGTTGACCGTCGATGCGTCACGGTATGGAAGAGTTTCGGGCTATTAGACCTTGGATGGATATACTGCGGGTTCGAAATACGGTCGCGTACCTTATTGCTGAGTGTAAAGAGAAGCAACGAGAACTTGAAGGTGTCATCGCTGCCAACATCATGCGACGTGATGTTCAAGTACCCTTCCATGAGTTGCTCCTGATTGTGAGGCAGTAGGTGCCGTGGAGGCAGTTACTATGCTCGAAGTTGCCTCACGGCGTAGCGTAGCAGAGGCTGTATATATACCACATTCAATCCGCGATAACCCGAGGAAGGATAAGTTCGGGAATCGGGGGGCGCTGACCAATCACGGCCATCCGACTCATCGACGCGTCCCTCTTCCGCTCCCACGTCTCCCAACCACGTACAGCCTTGCAAATACTTTTTACCCGCTGTGTCTGCCCTCAGATTTTTCGCCTTTGCGCTAGGCGCCAAGTCACAGGTATTTCTCAACTTTCACGTCAAAGTCAATGCCACCACCGTTCTCTAACGTACCCTCACGGTTTATACTACAAGGGCGCGACCAAACCCTCAACCTTCAGACCACTGGACGACGACCTCCTGCCCAGCCCACGCAGGCTTGGATGTGTATCTTAAAGCAGATCCAACCGCCGTGTGAAGGGCCCGTCACCATAACTAGTATAATTAATCTGGGGATCTTGAGTGCGTCCCACCCGTCTTCCTTCTACATCGTAAAAGCTGACATATAGCAGCTTTCTCGCTCTCAACAAGTTCATTTCTCTCCCCGTTCAACTCTTTCGCTCCCATATCTCTCAAGCACGTATAGCCAGCTTCTTGCAGATGGTGAGACTACTTCGTTCCCAATGCGTCTGTCCTCACATCCCTCGCCTTTGCACTAGACGCCAATCAGGCCTACATTCCTCAACTTTCAAGTCAGACTCGGTATAACTACCACTCTCCAATACCCTTGCAGCCTTGCACTTCAAGGGCATGATTATACCATCGACCTTCAGACCACTAGAGTCTAGACGATGACCTCTTGCCCGACCTACGCAGGCTTGGACGCGCATCTCAAGGCAGATCCGACTGCAGTGTGAAGGGCCCATTACCATTACTGGTCTAATTAATCTGGGAATCTTAAGTGCGTCCCGCTCCTCTTCCTTCAACATCGTAAAAGCTGATATATACATAAACGTGACATAGCGAAGTTCCAAACCTTGACAACCACATTCCTTGATGAGTTACAGTTCGAGCACGGGAGAGGAGAGTGCGGGTATTGCGTTTAATCCTTCAGGGTATCCTTTGATGGTTGATACTGAAGCACGCTTGGAGGAGAAAACGAGTGGGTTTCCCTTCCAACATTCAGGTATGAATTTTAATGACGCAGATGTGGCTGCCCTGTTAGGTTTCTCGACAACGAAACAGCCCCGGACCTCCGCACCTCCGCGTTTACTCAATTACGCGACCTCGCTCATATGTATGCTCCATCTTCGCCCCGCAAACTCTCGTCGTCCACCGTCTAGCTACTACCCCTCGCCATCCTGGCCCTACTCGCGTTTTCGCTTACTTGTCTAGCCAACCTTCAAGGTCACCACAGAAGCGAAGACCTCCGCATCCACGTAACGGTACGTCTGGCCCTGTCGCCTTAACATGTCACGTTTTACCCAGGTGACCGTAGCGGGCGAGTGGGCCTTTGCAACTAACGATTGGCAGCACATCTTTTATCTAACTGCAATCTTCGCAGCCAAGTTACGGTTTGATATAGCGGGTATTAAAGAAAGGGATGGTGATTGAGATCGGTTACCTGAGAACGGATTATATCGTTTTATGCGTGTATACGAGTAAGTCTCATGATTCTTCGAATTCTGAGTATGGGAACCGAGTGCTAATGAGGCACAGGTCCGCAACAGTGGCCAAGGATATAACTTGATGTCAACTAAGCATGAAAACTATCGCATACATAGTCCCTTATTATACAGTACAGGCTATTAATGAGTTAATATCAAGGATTTTGAATCGAGTGGATAGAATGTGATGCGGGCAAAGCAACCTAGCTACTGACCCGACCCTACGTCCCACTATTCAATCGCGTGCAGAAGACTTCGTTCGCGTTCGGAATTCTACTGCAATCAGGTTTAGCGTCCCGCTCCAACGGCTTAGAAAAAGAAAGCTCTTACGTGACGTCTTCTTCTTCGATTGGGCTAGTGGGATTGTTATTTGTAGCTTGAGTGATACCAGTAAAAGGAAATTGTCAGCATACCGAGGACGATGTTGATGCAATTTGATTGTCAAGTTCCTACAGTGATTTTCAGAAAGCAACGCAGTTCAAACGAAAAAAAAAGCCTACATAATGTACGCGTGTTCGTCTTTGAGAGGCCTGGTGTCGTGTATAGGATATATTAATTAGCAAAATGTGGTTAGTAGAAAACGCCAATTTGCGCACTGTACTGTCGGGTATCGATGATTCTTCTCGCTGACTTGCATTGTCAGTATTGATTTTGGGAGACACAGATTGGGACATCGCTATCATCATTTCCACGACGTTATTCATTCTTGGTCGTTTCAATGGTTCCCTCACCCAGCAGCGCTGAATCGCATCCCATGCTTCATCGCTCAGAGACTGCTCGTCTAGCCGGGGTGGAAGTACCCCTCGAGAGATGAGGGTCAAAATATGGATGTCTAATTTTCCAGCAAAAGGTATACTATCATAGTAAATCTAGGCAAGTCAGCATTAAAGGAGGATCAGCATAATTGTTATGACTCACCTCATAAAAAAGGCATCCAAACGCGTAGACATCCGACATTTTCGTTCTGGGAGGTGGGTCGTCGGGCGGATTGTCGTCATCCTCACAGATTCCGAATAACTCTGGGGCGGCAAAGTTCAAATGTAGCGCTCCCGATTTCGTATTTGTAGCTTCAGAGAGTCGAGTTAAACCAAAGTCAGCTATTTGGACATGGAAATTATCATCCAAGAGAACGTTCTCCTGGATAAAAGAGTCAGCATTGTAACATATGTATCTGATGTAGATTAGTACCCCGCGGAGATCGCCATGAACTGCGCCTTCTGAATGGATGTATTCCATGGCTTGCGCGACTTCTAGTATCTTCCGAGCGTTAGACGTAAAATGAAAATAAGAAATGGGTGAAAGCATACGCGTTCTTCAATAACGGCTATTGGTCGATCTGCTTGTTTCCTCCATTGGGCTAGAGTACCGTTCTTCATATATGGCGAAACGAGGAAAAACTGGGGTACTGTTGTATTTCTAATTTCATGGATCCCTAAAAACGGTAGTACGAACTTGTGCTTGAGGGATCGCCAGATCAATGCCTCTCGGCAGAAGGCCTGTTTGTCTCCGAATCACCAATAACTCATAACAATGACACAAAGAGACGTACAACTTGGTTGTCAGACTTGTACAACACTTTCAGTGCAACAACCTTTCCCCGTAGTTTGCCCTTGAAAACGTGCCCAAACCCCCCGCCACCAATATGATCACGATTGGCCGGTATTCTGACTTTAGCCACAATCAAGGACGGTGGAATGATAGGTATCTTTGAGATAAGTTTGAGCATAAATCTTCGTGCTCGTCGCGAAAAATCCACAATGGTGGAGTCCTGACTTGATACGCGATGATTCAGAAGCATGACAAGTATGAAATCCAACAGTCGACTAGCATCCGAGGGATCATCTATCCGAGTCACGAAGTCGACGTAGTCCTCTCGGGATAGAATCTCGTACACGAGGTCGACAGTGATTTTTGCGCCCAACAAGGAAGAGCCCGGAACTGACATGGTTAAGGCGGTAGTTTGCGTGCTGGGGAATCCTGAGGGGTCGAACGGAGAGGCTGCTTGCAACGCGTGAGAGCCCAGTGGCAAGGATGGAGCATAGGTATTGTTGAGGATCTTGGTGGTTGTTCCGTGAGGGGTAGTGACGATGATGGTGTTTAGATCAAGAGGATCGGAGATGTCGATTCTGTAGCCGACGGGGAGGAAAGTATTGAAACCCGGAATAAGATTGGGGTTGCCATGAAAAAGGCGCGAAACGCGCTGTATAACCCCTATAGTGTCGATGCTGGAGCGAAGTAAAGAGAGGCAAAAAAAGGTGAACAGAAAGAACGCACAGTTGACCCTTAAAGTCCTTCATGGTGTCGAGAAACTGGTTGTAGAGCTCGGGCTTGTCCTGGAACTGGGCCTTGACGGCGTCTAGATAGCTGACGGCGTCTGTGACGTTGAGGGGCTTTGCAGTGGGGACCTTGAGCATTTCGGCGTCGTGGGTGGGAGAGGGCGGTGTAATTTACCGTATGTAGCGCCAACTTACTTCAATAGGAGGCTAACTGAGTTTGAAACGTGTTGAACTGTAAACCTAACTGCTTTTAGCTCCAGGACATGCAGTGCAAGAACCGTCACTTGTGTCCGAGCGTCGAATTGACTCTCGTCTGCGCCCTGTTGTTGCAGGCGATGGCGATCGTTAGTAGAGTCAGATGATCGCTGACGCAGGGTCGTCGCACCCGCCTGCACGTGAACGTTTGAAGTTGAACTGGCACTGAGGTCATTCAACGTTCAACTCTTCCACTCCCACATCTCCTAACCATGCACTAAGCGCCCTTGAAGTCACGGATATTCCTCACGTTTCAAGTCAAAGTCAATTCCACCACCATTCTCCAACGACCTTGTATTACAAAACCCTCTACCTTCAGATCACTATTCGACGGCCTCCTGCCCGGCCTATTAATCTTAAGTGCGTCCCACTCGTCTTCCCTTCGACATCGTAAAAGCTGACATATACACAAGCGTTACATAGCGAAGTTCCAAACCCTCTATTTGACGACTATCGCATTCCTTGATGAGCTACAGTTCGAGGGGAGTAGGGGTATTGCGTTTAAACACGCTTGGAGAACGGGAGCGAGCTTCCTTTCCAGAATTCAGGTGTGAGTGTTAATGACGCTGACGTGGTTTCTCGACGACGAAATAGCCCCGGGCTCCGCACCTCTGCGTTTACTCACTTCAAATAGACTCTCACTCATATGTATGCTCCGTCTTCGCCTCGCAAATCCCTTTCGGACTGACCATCCTTCGCCGTCTCATAGACGATGACTGCCCACATTTGACGAGTTATGCATCTCATTCCAGCGTCCTTCCTCCCGTCGTCCTCAGTACCCCTCATCATCCTGGGCCTACTCACGTTTCCACTCACTTGTCTAGCCAAGTTTCAAGATCACCGCAGAAGCGAAAGCCTCCGGGTCCACGCAACGGCATGTCTGGCGTTGCCTAACATGTCATATAGAACAGTCACCGGTATAAATGCAGCTACCCTGTAATCTGGTAAAACATGTGCATCGCAGGAGTACGAGCAGGTTTCGGTCGAATTTGAAAAGGATCGGCAGGCGCTTTATCCCGACCTGTTCTGGGAAATATTGTACCTGAGCTACGGGTGAATCTAGAGCGACTCTCTCATTCCCCAATAGCTGGCGGCAACCCATCAATCGTATGAATGTGCATTTGGACGTATATATGAGCAAGTCGTTCAAGTTTGAGTCTCGAATCGGAAAAGTGAGTACTGGTGAGGGCTGGATCCGAACTTGACACTTGACGACTGGACCGTGGCCCGTGCCGAAGGTTACGGGGGGTGTTTGATGCACACTCTATGTCATCGCGTAAGAGAGACGCAGGCTAAGCATGGGAGGTATTTGTACCTTCGTAATCTACTCGTGTCCGGAACGAACGGAAATGGAGTTGGACTTTCAAGTTTGCTGGTTTTCAGAACTCGGTTCTTAGTCGGAGATGCGTAATACTTGGTGTAACTGTAAGCAACTCCAATTTTATATTATGCTACCATAAACGGCGTTGGTTCACGCCTACGTGACAATGCATCTCGACGATACCCTCACCCCGACACACGCCCTAACGCTTTCCGCGACGTCTTTTACTCTTCGTCGATTGGATGCTTTCCTCCTCCAGCGACACTGAATCATGTTCCATGCCAAATTAATCAATCTCGGCTCGAGGTGGAAGCACGCCTCGGGAAACGAGTGTGACGTTCTTTATGTCCTGCTTGCCTGAAACGAGCTCATGATGATCATTTATACGCGCCTAGCAAGTCAATTGCTGCACGAAACTTCATTCCCTTTCGGAACCCTACAGAAATCACGCTTAGCATCCCATTCCCAGAGGCTTACAAGAAAGTTCGTACACGATGTCTTCGTTTTCGGCCGGGCTAGTGGAGGAAATTATTATTATAGCTTGGACGATACCGGCAAAATGAAACGCTCACGTTTGATGACTGATAACAGTCAAGTAAATTAGTTAAAAAATACTGCTCACAGATCTTATGAGCGTACTGATAAAGTAGTGCCAGATTTTGATGCAACGTCATTGTAAGATTCCTATAGCGACCGCGTTTACTAAGCATCCTGACTCGAGCGAAAAGAGTGCCTACGTGTTGTACTCGTTTTCGTTTCTGGGAGGTGTGGTATATTAGATATAAGAGACTTGAGCGGCGCCAGTGACTCGCAAAATGAAAAGGCTCACCGTTGGCCGGAGAGGCTGAGAGACAATCAAAAACATTACTAGTGAAATCGTTAAACGGCCCGCGCACCATAGCACCGGATGTTGTTGAGGGTAATGGTGATGCTCGCGGTGTCTCCGGATAGATACTGCTCCCGGGAGACCCATACCGTGACATAGCCATCATGCTTTCCACGACATCCTGCATTGTTGGCCGCTCCGACGGTTCCTTCGCCAAACACCGCTGAATCACGTCCCATGTCTCTTCACTCAATGGATGCTCTTCTAGTAGGTGAGGTGAAAGTACACCTCGAGAGACGAAAGTCCGTAAATCCGATTTACCGGCTTGAAAAGGTACTCCACTATCGAAGCGTATCTAGGCAATTCAGCAAGTGTATCATTGTGTTTTAGTAGTATGACATACTTCATGGTAGAGACATCCAAATGCGTTGACATCCGACATTTGAGTGTCATCGCATGAACCTTCGTGATCCTCTGACTGTCCAAATAACACTGGGGCTGCATTGAAAATTGAGATTTAGCGCTCCCGATCGGATATTTGTACCTTCTGCGAATCCAAAGTCAGCGATTTGCGCATGAAAATCGTCATCTAAGAGGACATTCCCCTGAGGAGAAGTGTCAGGATTTCAACATCGTGTGCTTAATGTAGAATACCCCGTGAAGATCTCCATGAACTACGCCTTCAGAATGAATGTATTCCATGGCTTGTGCAACTTCGAACATCTGCCTTGGTTAGACTAAAGAAAGGAAGAACAAGGTGAAGGCCTACCCGTTCTTCAAGCTGGGCTACCGGCGGATTTGCTTCCGCCCGCCACCGGGATAGAGTGCCATTCTTCATGTACGGAGAAACGAGGCAGAATTGTGGTGCTTCTGGGTCTTCGATTTTATGGACACCTAAAAAGGGTAGTACGAACTTGTGCTTGAGAGATCGCCACATCAATGCCTCATGGCAGAACTGTCACGACTCTACAATCACGCGACAATAATAACATGAGGAGACGTACCCCTTGGTCATCAGGCCCGCGTAACACTTTCAGTGCGACAACTCCACCATGTAGTTTTCCCTTGAAAACACGGCCACAAGAACCGCTACCAATGTAATCACGCTCGGCTGGTATTTTGACACCAGTCACGATCAAAGAGGGTGGTATGACAGGCGTTTTTGAGATGACTTTGAGCATAAATCGTCTTGCTCGCCAGGAAATATCCACAGTAGAGTCCAGATACGATGGGGAATGATTATAAAGCATATCGAGTAAGAGATCCAATAGTCTCTTGGCCCTCGAAGGTTTGTTTATCAACGTGGCGAATTTGACGTAGTCTTCCCTAGATAAAATCTCGCTTACGAGGTTGATCGTCACTGCATTCGCAACAAGTGAGACCGATCCTAGCTATTTGGCTTTCAGTTAAGTACTAAAACTAAATTACGGCTTGCACACCTTTTGACACTGGTGGTCGAGCAAAAAGAGAAGAAATGGAAACGCGCCGCTTTGAGTAAGGCATCGATGATTGGAGAGTGGTATACCGCGCCATAATTTGGATACGACGATTTCCAAAATAAGCCGTCTCGCTCGCCGGGCGATATCAACAGCGTCTGGACCCGGGTTCGACTTGGATGCGAAATGGGTAAGTAGATTAAGCATCGAATTCAATAAAGCTTCGGCATCGGAAGTATGGTCTAGCCGTGCTACTAGCTTGACGTAGTCGTCCCTTAATAGCATCTTGCGCACAAGGTCGGTCAACAACTTGAATAAGTCTTCGCTAGGTGATCCAGGCTAAATGTCTCTTTGGAAGCAGAGTGAATTCAGTGTTGAATAAATTGCGCACCTTCTTACTATTGTTGAGAAAATATAGGAGCAATGGGAGGATATAGCTGTCGGGATCATGTGGTATGAGGCTGGGTAGTCGTACGCCCTGCGTCTTTGAGATAAGTTCCAGCATAAATCGTTGCGCTCGCCGCTTCATCTCTGAGGAAGCGGAAAAATCCCGTCTTGACGAGGAGTAACCGTAGAGCATATGTGGTATGAACTCCAAGAGTTTCTCGGTCTTTGATTCACGGTTCAGCCGTGCCGCGAGATCGATGTAGTCGTCCTTTGATAGAATTTCGCTCATAAGGTCGACCGTTAGCGTGTTTGCCTCAATAGGTGATCCGGGCTGTCCGGGCTTTTAAGCAGAGTGCATTTTGTGTTTGGAATATATCGTACCTCCTTATTGTTGAGCATATAGAGGAGCAAGGGAAGCGCATTGGCGTGAAGGTCGTACATCATGGATGGTGGTTCACCGTTCATCTTCGAGATGACTGCCAACATAAATTGCCTTGCTCGTCCGTTCAAGTCTACGGTGGTTGGTGAGGGATAATAACGAAGTATACGCGGTGTGAAATCCAATAGATTCTTGGCGTCTGAGACTTGATTTATCTGTCCAGCGAGGGTAATGTAGTCCTCCCTCGACAGAATGTCGCTCATAAGGTCGGTCGCCAATGCGTTTGTTACAATAGATGATTCGCGCTAATGGCTCCTAAGCACCAGAGTACAATCTGTATTTGAAAACCGCGCACCTCCTTATTGTTAAGTACATGTAGAAGCAGTAGGAGCGTATTACTGCCGTACGGAACATTGGATGGTGGTCCACCGTGCATCTTTTCGATCAATCTCAACATAAATCGTTTTGCTCCTCTGTTCATGTCTACGGTGAAAGAACCGTAGTCCGATAACTCGGAATAATAATGAAGCACATGCGGTATGAAATCTAACAGATTCTTGGCGTTCGAGGCTTGATCTACTTGCGCGACGAGGGCGGTGTGGTCTTCCCTGGATAGAATTTCGGTCATAAGGTTGATTGTCATTTTGTTTACAAGGGACGTCATGGGAGGTTTGGGCTGTTGGCTCTTCAGTAAGGCGCGTTCTGGTTTTTGAACGTGGCGCACCTTATTGTTGAGGATAGAGAGGAGTAATGGGAAGATATAGCTGTCAGGATCATACGGAATGAGGGACAGTGCGAGGCCATGCATCCGTGAGATAACCGCCAGCATAAATCGTCTTGCTCGCCTCTTCATGTCTACGATGTCTGGATTCTGATTTGATTGGGAATAATAATGAAGGAAATGATATATGAAATCCACTAGATTTTCGGCGTCTGAGGCGTGGTCCAGCCGCGCCGCAATGTTGATGTAATGTTCCCTGGATAGAATCTCGTTCATGAGGTTGATCGTCAAGGTGCTTAAACGAAACTCGGACTATTGCCCTTGAATAGAGTGAATTCCGGGTCTAAAATATCGTTGCGCACCTTCTTAATGCTGAGCGTAAAAAGGAGAAAAGGAAAGGTATCATCTCCGGTCGCAGCAACTGCATGCGACATGATGTTGCACCCTTCTCCGCGACAGCTACCCACTTCTATTTGACTTTACAGGATCGGATTGGGCCGTAAGTGCAGCGAAGCTATTGGCGTGCTAGGAACGTGGCAGGAGAAAGCTGTGAAGCAACGTACCAGCGCTTGACTGTGCCTTCCTTTCTTTTCACCTTTCCCACCTGACACCTAAACTCGTGTTTCCCTCACGAGTCATTGTATAAATACCAGTGTGCCCTTTTGTAGGTGATAAAGTATGTTTACTGGCACTGCTGTTGATGCAGATGATGATCGATGACGCAAGACGCAGGGACATTCTTTGACCCGCCACACTGTTGCACCGCCACGTCACTGCACTACGTCGCCCGATCATTACGGCCTTTACTGCTAGCTTACTTGGCACATTCAAAGTTCATTCCCGGTTCAACTCTCCCCTCCCACCTTACGGCCTTGTTCAGTACAACCAAACCCTTTGACTCTCACCAGGACCGGCGCTTGGGCGCGTAACTCCATCATACGATCGACAACGCAACCTTATCAACACCACGCTTCCTGGTTCAATCGCTCCGGGAATCCTAAGTGCGTCCCGCTTGTCTTCCTTCATCACTATTGTAAAACCTGATATATGCGTAAACGTGACGTAGAAAGTTGAAAACTATCTATTTCACGCCGATCACATTCCTCTTCGCGTCACGGTTAGACCATGAGGTGTATCATAGAGATGGGGTGCGAATAACGCGTGTAATCTCGGACGGCGTGCATTTGGAGAAGAACCCTGGTGAGTTTCCCTTCTAGCAATTCGTACCAGTGTTAACGGTGCTAACGTGGCCCTGCCAGGTTTCTCGAAGAACCAACACTCCATAGCTCCGTGTTTGCCCACCCAATCGCGTTTATTCATTATGTATGCTCTGCCTCTCGTCTCGCCAAGCCTTTTGTCACTCACCATGCTCGACCTCCTCTCACTTTTCACTTATCTACCCAAGTCTCAAGATCTCCGCAGAAGCTAAGACATGAACGTGCAACTGTGACTCTTTGCTCGCCCTCGCGCGTCATAAAGAACATGCACCATTTTGAATGTTATTTTGCCTTTTCCA
Source organism: Amanita rubescens (assembly GCA_015039365.1). Classification (NCBI taxonomy): domain Eukaryota; kingdom Fungi; phylum Basidiomycota; class Agaricomycetes; order Agaricales; family Amanitaceae; genus Amanita; species Amanita rubescens. The sequence continues at coordinate 122,103 of WION01000102.1, forward strand.
CGCCCACATTCAACATCTATCTTACAGAATTCAACCGCCAGATCTAATAAATACGCGCGCAATGTTCGATGGGTATGAATACGAGCGGTGGCAAACGATTTGTTACCGGGAGCGGTGCACCTGCGACATGGAGCTATGCCAATCTAGAAAAGTATTCTCCTTCACAAACAGCTGGCGGCAATCCTGTCAATGCTCATTCAGACACGTACACGAGTAAGTCGTTTGAATTTCAGTTTTGAATATGGGAAGTGGGTGCTGACGGAGATTAGATCTTGATGACGCAACAGTGGCCAGTGCCAGAGCATATCGCCTGATGCAAACGAAACATGGAAGCTCTTCTCGTAAAATACGCATACGCAATCCATCTTTTTTTTCCTGGTTCTCTATATACAGTGCAGTTTTCGTCCCTATTCGATCGCTTGTTGGAAAATACAGGTTACCGAATAGATAGAATATGATGCGAGCAAGACGCCTAGTTTGTCTTTATCACCAACGCGAACACGACAAGCAAGCACGGAACTTCTATCACGTTCAGGTTCCTACGGAAATCGGGTTTATCATCACATTTTCAATGCCGTAGAAAAAGAAATTTCTTACGTGACGTCTCCTGCCATATGTTGCCTAACTTACCTAACACGTGGAGGTCATCATCGGGGTCCTACAGCAATCTTGTTTAGCATTCCAACTCAAACGGCCCCAGAAAGAAAAAGCTCTTACGATACGTCTTCGTTTTTTACCAAACTGCTTGGGGATCAGCAAAATAGCAGTAAATCATTGTTCGTAAGCTTGAACAGTGCCTATATAAAAGGAAACACTCACGGCATTGAGTGGGGGCTGATATGGTGAAAGAATTTAGTAAAAGAATTTTCAGAAAAGAACTTTGTCAACGTACTGGTGGGATACTACTAGTTTCCAATACTTTAGGAGGTAACACCTGATAGCCCGAATGTTGAGCGTGGATCAACGACTTATCCTTGAAATCATATTCATCTTGCTGCTGCTCTGACGGTGACACCAGATGAGAAAATTCCAAGTCAGTGTTATCGTCTGATTCCTAAAGTGATCTGGTTTAGTAGGTATCCAGACTTGAACAAAAGTAGTACGCACGTCAGTGTAATATGCTCGTTGTCGTTTTCGAGATGTCTATGTGGCGCATACTGAGATATTATGACAGCACCAGCGGAAAAGAAGCACCTACAGTTGATAAAGAAGGCTAATAGATGACAAAAATATTAGCAAAAATATTTGTATAAAAATCCAGCTTGCGCACTGTGCTACTACGTGTTGGTGATGGAGATGGTGTTTCTTGCAGTATCTCGACCAGTATACTTGCTGTAACTTCCTCCATTGTTGGCCGTCTAAAAGGATCCCTCACCCAACAACGCTGAATCAGGTCCCACGCCTCATCATCCCATGGTTGCTCCGGTGGCCGAGGCGGAAGTGCCCCTCGAGCGATGAGGGTCAAGATCTGCATGTCCGATTTTCCGGCAAAGGGTATACTATCGTAGCAGATCTAGGCAAGTTAGGATTGAAGGAGAATTAACATATTTGTTATGACGCACTTCATAAAAAAGGCATCCAAACGCGTAGACGTCTGACATTTTCGTTCTGGGAGATGGGTCGTCGGATGGATCGTCGTCATCTTCGGAGATCCCGAATAACTCTGGTGCCGCAAAGTTCAGATGTAGCGCTCCGGACCGCGTATTTGTAGCTTCTGTGAGGCGGGTTAATCCAAAGTCAGCGATTTGAACGTGAAGGTCATCATCCAAGAGAACATTCTCCTGAAGAGAAGAGTTAGTATTGCGAAATATCGTGTCTTTTGAAAAAATACCCCGCGGAGATCGCCATGAACTGCGCCTACCGAATGAATATATTCCATGCCTTGGGAAACTCCCAAAATCTTCAGATCGTGCGAGTGTTCGGTGAAATACAAAGGAAAGAAATAGATAACGACTTACACGTTTCGTTATCTCATCCATCGATGGATTTTCTTGCTTCCGCCATCTGGCTAGAGTCCCGTTCTTCATGTACGGAGAGACGAAGAAGAACTGTGAAATTGCGCCATCTTTGTGTTCATATATTCCCAGAAACGGGAGCACGGATCCATGCCTGAGGGATCGCCACATCAATGCTTCTCGACAGAAGGCCTGTTAAAGCCGAAATCAACAAATATGCTATAACAACAGCATAGATAACTTGCAATGTTATTATCAGACTTATACAGCACCTTTAGTGCAACGACTTTCCCCCGTAGTTCGCCCTTGAGAACGAGTCCAAAGCCGCCGCTGCCAATGTAGTTACGTTCGAATGGTATGCGGACTCCAGTTACAACCAGGGACGGCGGTATGACAGGTGTCTTTGAGAGAAGTTTGAACATAAAACGCCTTGCACGCCGGCTGACATCCAGAGCGGAAAAGCCCTGAATTGAGAACCCACGATTACGAAGAATATGAAGAATTAAATCCAACAGGTTTCTGGCGTCAGAAGCATCATCGAGCCGTGTCGCAAGGTTGACGTAGTCTGCTCTGGATAGAACTTTCATCATAAGGTCAACTTGCAGTCCAGATACTAAGGTAGACGCAGCAGGCAATTCAAGCTATTGACTCTTAAGTGCCAGAGTGCGCTCCTACAATTTGAAATGGTACGCACCTTCACATAGTTGAGTATATAGAGGAGCAATGGCAAAGTATAGCCGTTGGGATCGTGAGGCGTGCTGGACCCCGCTACTGTGCGTATCTTTGAGATAACTTCCAGCATTAATCGTCTTACGCGTCCCATCATTCCTGCCATTGGCGGTTCCTCTTTTGATAAATAAGAGTCAAGCATTTGAAGCATGAAATCCAAGAGATTCTTGGCGTCCGAGGAATGGTCTAGCCGCGCCGCGAGGCTGATGTAGTCTTCTCTGGAGAGAATTTCTCTCATTAGGTCGACCGTCTTTGCATTTAAGACAGATCGAATGTGGGATTCAGGCTGCCATTGACTTTAAGAAGAGCGCACCCCTGGTTTGAAACATGTGCTACGCACCTCTAAATTTCTGAGTACAGCGAGTAGTAACGAGAATGGATCGTTGTAACGATCGCGCAGCGCGTTGTACCAGTCCCGATAATCGAGAAGCTGACCGTTGAGATATGGCATGGCTGTACTTGAAAGCTGTGCTCATCGCTTACTCGTGCGAACAGTGGGACAATAATAAAACGCCAAGCTATTATGGCATTTGGTTCCCATACTACCGTGGTCCACCAGTATTCAACGACTGTTTGACGAACAATCATACGCAACGATTGCCAACTTCCGAATCTTCGCTAGCAAATGATGTACTGTTACCCAACTGAAGCAACTTGATGTCTCTTCCCGTCTAGGCGATAACTTGGCGCACGTGTCGTTTTCATTGCTAGGTGACCTATGAGCGCCATGGGGCCTAAACAAGGAAATTACCTTGCTTGCAAGGTCTCTCCACCCCCAAAATCATCCCGTATCTTATCTGAATTGTCTCACTACTGCACTTCGGCCCGTCTTATCAGTCTGACCTCATCAGACCTATCTCTACGCTCTTCACCTTTTCCCACCAAATTTTGGTGTGCTTGTCCATACGTTCTGGTCATCTCGCAGCAAGCTTTCATTGTGCTTAAATAATGAAAATAAAATTGCTAGGTGACGATGATTAGGGTGAGATGGTGACGAAACCGCTCAAGCAGTGGCGTTCAACCTCCCTGGGGTCGCAGTGCACGTACAAGTTCAAGTTGGACAATCCGCGCTCGGGCCGGCACTTCCACGGTGCCATTCTGTCTTCGTTAAACTACGACAACTTGAACTACTCGTTCGCAACCTTCCAGCCTGGTCACCCCCAACAACTTGGTTTGGCTCTTATCCGCTCAACGCTTCGGCTCCCATGTGCAACCACGTACAGCCTCATTGAATCTCTCTAGGAGTCGCGGATACCGCCTCGCGTGCGACAAGACTGCTCTGCTATCCCTCAAATCTGCTTCTCACCGCACCTTCCTCTCAGCAACACTCACGTCCCTCAACATAAACTCCACTCCGCATCCTTCAACGTACTCTCGCGGCCTTGTATCACGAGAGCACGATCCGTTCTTTACCTACTGCATGACTTGATCTTGGATTCATGCATATCTCAACGCGGGGTCTGCACACGTGCCAATTGGAGAGACATTCTTAACGCTGAACTCGTATCACTCTTCTTTATCCTAACCTTTTTTTACTGTACGTGACACACTGTTCTTTCGTCAACCCGTACCCATCGTCTTATGCGTTTCAGCTGCAAATAAAGGGACGGTTGCTCCTTGTAATTATGCTAGACCAAGCACAAGAATTGATAGATACGGATAGGGACGAGTTTACAAAGGATGTGATAACGCATTTTGGGAAACCTGAATCTTGAGCTTCGACGAATGGGTGATCAGGAGATCCACTTTCCTTTCCTGGCTACAACTCGCGGCGCCCTCGTCACCGCCATCGATGCTGCCAGATGCCAGCGAGCTCAAGGCTGGATGGACATGAATACGGACGGGTTTAAATATGACCTGACGATCCGTTCTGGAACCAAGTATGGAGGTACGGGACTCGGAGACCTGGCGTAACGACTTGTGGAGCTGCATTTGTCGTCATTTATATGCGCTTCACCCGGCAAAGATTGGTTGGTTCGTGTACTCAATGCAGGTCAAAGATAATCTGTTACATGTTTTACATTACACAATTGGGGTAGACACCAGCGTCTACAGCCAGCGGATAGCGAAGCGGTGGTATTGGCTGACGGTGGATGTCAGCCTTACTTTTCGTTTTGAGGCAACGGTTCAGTCGTATTGCCTTGACAAGCCGCGCGATGCTGTATCCACTTCTGTACAGCTTGCAGATGGTCGTCCGGGTTGACATTGAGCCATTTGTTGCATATATTGCAAAGAACACGCGCCACATCAAATTTTCGAATATCTGGATCTTTGGAGAATACCGTGTTGAGTCCATCCAGTACAGAGCTGTTTTTGCTATTGATGATGTGATTAAAACGAATTAGAAATGCTGGCAGTGGCTATACGTACACTTTCTTTGCAAGGCAGTTCTTTCGATGTAAATCCCAGGGAACGGAACAATATGTAGAGTTAGGTCGCAATCGAATCCACTTATCGCAGGAGGCGCAGAGAACGCGATAAGGCTCGTATTTAGCGACGTATGGATCAGATTTGAAATACTTGATTCGCTCTTCTTCTGTGCGCTTTACCCTACGCCGACGTTTGACAAGGGGTTGAGAAACTATCTCCGGAGTGCTTTCTCGAGTTTGTACCACAACCTCGTTTGATGATTGTTGCGGCACAGAACTAAAATAGAAGTAGTTACATTTCTAATGCGCCTCTAAGACGAAAAGCCACATACCATGCCTCTCGGTGAGCTTCCCAATGCTTGGCTGTGAATTCGCCAGTATCTTCATCTACAAAGCTCACGGAGGTGCCGCACTGCTGACAGGTAAGCTGTCCCTTTTCATATTCACTCTGAGCCAGGTCCCTGTCAGTGCCCTGCGGTAGCCCGGCGATCCGTTTTAGCATCTCAAGTCTAATGATGACAGTAAAGTGAAACACTCACGGCTGGCGTAGCGGGCTGACACAGGATCAATAAAAATGGTTCTTCAAGAAGTTGGTATGCGTACCATGGTAGTAAATGATAAGGTGGGAGATACTTCTCGTCGCATTTTGTAGGTGAGTAGACTTTGAGACGAAGATTCAGACATATCCAGCATCCTCTCCGTGACGTCCTTCATTCTTGATCGTTGTGACGGTTCCTGTACCCAACAACGCTGAATCGTCTCCCATGCCACATCACTCAAAAATGGCTCTTCTATTCGAGGCGGACGTGTACCTCGATTGACGAGGGCCATAATTTGCATCTCTTTTCTACCGGAAAAGGGTATGCTATCAAAATGGATCTAAGCGATTCATTAGAGGCGCTTAACCAAGATGTTCATCAAGACATACTTCGTAATAAAGACATCCAAATGCGTAGACATCCGACATTTGTGTTCTCGTCGGATCTTCAGCCAATAGGTCATCAGGATCCTCGAGATATCCGAATAGCTCTGGAGCAGAAAAGTTTGCATGTTTCGCTCCACTTTGTGTATTCGTAGCTTCGGAGAGTCGGGTTAACCCAAAATCTGCAATCTGAACGTGGAGGTCGTCGTCCAAGAGGACGTTTTCCTGGAGAGAATGATCAGTAGCGTGTCAAAATAGCGTTTCTCAGGTAGAATACCCCGCGAATATCGCCATGAACCGCGCCTTCTGAGTGAATGTATTCGATGCCCTTTGCCACTTCCAGTATCTGCCGAGAGGGATGAATGCTAGGGTCAAAGGAGCTGAGGCGAAAAAGAGAAGACGTACACGTTCTTCTATCTCAGCCGTTGACGGATTGCTTCTTTTGCGCCATTGGGCAAGGGTACCATTCTTCATATAAGGGGAGACAAGGAAAAACTGCGGTGCAATTTCATCCTCAATTTCAAGTATCCCTATGAATTGTAGCACAAACTCGTGCTCAAGAGATCGCCACATCAAAGCCTCTCGACAGAATTCCTATTAAAACTAAAGTCAGCAATGACAATACTATAGAGTGATATGGGGATACGCACAACTTGATTGTCTGATTTGTACAGGACCTTTAGCGCGACAATTTTCCCTCTCCATTCACCCTTAAAGACCCGCCCGAAGCCCCCACTACCGATGTAACTGCGCTCCGCTGGCATAACGATGCCGGTCACGACCAAAGATGCTGGTATAACTGGGACCTTTGATATGACTTTGAGCATAAAGCGTCGTGCTCGGCGGTTCATGTCCACTGCACGGGTGCGTCCTGTTGACAAACAATTCCAACGAAGCAAGTGAAGTACAAAATCCGCCAAATTTTTGGCATCGGTTGCCTCGGTTAGCAGTCCCGCAACGCTGACAAAGTCTTTTCTTAACAAGAGTTTCGACATGAGTTGAATGGTTGTGTCATTTACGACGGACTCGATAGAAGAACCTGGCTATAAGTATGGACCTTAAGTATCGTGTATCATAAGTAACGCTTTGAGATGTTGCAAACCTGTTTTTCATTGAGAATAGAGAGTAGAGATGAAAGGGAACGGTTGTTGGGATTATGCTTCATGTTGTTATGTATCTTTCGTTTGGCTAGCAGTCCGGATTAGCTTGAAAATGTGAGATGAATCGGAGTTGGAGAGTAAGCCTTCAAAAAACAATGTGCAACGTAGCAGCGTGTGGGTACAAGAAAAAGCTGTAGCTTTGAGGTTGTTTGAGCGACTGGTTCAACTGTCATTGTCGTGTGAGCTGGCTGACATAAGGCCGACACGTGACCCTTGCCACCGCCTTGACAACTGTTCACCCGCACAACCGTGATGGCGCACTGGCCCTCTCTGCTCTGTACTGCCTTCCGGACTTTACACACCACCTTCTCCCCTTCTGCTTCCATGCCTCCCACACATGTACTGACTACATCCAGCCTTGCAGACACCGATCTCAATACCTTCCTCCTGCCCAATTTCATCTCTGCCTATACTCCCCATCTCCACCACTGAGTCAGCATCTCCTTCAAGTCTCTGATGAAGTTGGAATTCCTCTACTTATTGTAGAGTCCAACACAGCAGCACAGTGCCATGGTACTGAGAAAGGAACCTACTTACTGAGAAGGTAAGAGTGAGTTTGAGGGGCTTATAGGAGCTAGAGGCTCAACTATAGACAGTAGATGAGAGTAGGAAGTTGGGAGGGAACAATGAATTGTCCCTCCTTATATATTGTACCAGATACTATCATACAAATATGTGTAAACTATTCTATCTACAGACCTTATCCTATTGGATGATAAGGTGTGTAAATATAACACAGCTATCATCATATTGACTCATCATATGACATTCTTCTAGTCATAAATGATTTGACAGAAATTATAGACTTGACAGATTGCTGTAGTATGACAATATATGACAATATATGATTCATAAGGAATCATATGTAGTAACTATGATGCAAGCATATTAATAACTACTTAATTTATACTAATGGAGATAGATAAGATAAGATAAGATATATATATAATATATTGTTTTATATATTTTCATCAGTCTCATTGTCCATAATCCTCCAGGCCTCTCATCTCGTGCTATATGAGTACGAGTCTATCCTTTGCCAGTTACACTCCGACGTGGATTTGAAGGTTGGGCTTCAACTGGGTAGCTCATTGTTCATGTGCCCCTTTCCTTGAACAGTATAGAATTCAACTGATTGAAGTGTCACTGCTTAACTTAATCCGTAGATGGTAGGTTTCCCGTTGAATTCCGTATACTATGCATAGGTAGCTCCAATTTGAATGTAGTACACATGGTCACAAGGTGTCCAGATAATTATCATGGTAGTGATGGATAGGATATGGGTGTCGATACTGCTAGCTCGGCGAATATGAATTAATAGTACTTTTGTCGAGGCTATCGCGATCCGTTTAAGTATTCCCAAGTTGAGCGGTGCCGGGAAAGGAACCGACACTCGTATAGGTGTCTATATACTGGAAACCAATGAAATATAAACATATAAGTCATTTCGTAAATTGAGCGAAGGGTAACAAAGCTCACGGATGATAGGAGATCAGAATTATCGAGTGCGGAATTCGGAAAAGTGGACGGACTTTGTGATGAGGGCGATAATTGAAGATGCTGATACGCCAATAGTAGTAGAGCATCGTTCATACTGATAGATTGATATGATGTGGATGACACTCTTTGCGTCGTTTCGGAACTGGGATGAGAACTCGAACGCGCGGAGAGTGTATCAGCATCAGTGAAGCCATCAGCGTTCTATTTCGGTCAATTTCAGCTTCTGAGGTCGAGCCGAGGAAGCGATACACTTACGCTAAATATTTCTGGCCGATGGACGGCCTGAATATCATAAATCAAGTACAGGTTATTCATACGTTGGGCGGTGACAGTGAAATTTAAATGCTCACCCCACATGAAGCCATTTGTGATGCGCTGTTTACGGTAGCTGAGTCCGATGATTCATTTGGAAGTTCTACAGGATCTAGAAACTGGTGCGACCAAAAGCATTAGCAGATTGAGCAACGGCAATATCGAAATGACTTTCTCACACGACGTGGACGCCGATACACATGCGGAAACGTTAGAAAAGCATTGTTCGTACACTGAGCCATTACGATATGCTTACGACGAATTTGAAAGGAAGTACGGGCAACGGCTCGAGATCCTTTGAAAGCGTAAGAGGCTGATGCGGCCGAAAAGATTAGTACAATATCAGTTATGGAAAGTGGCACGGGTAGAAGGGAGTTCTCACAGATAGTAGAGACTAGTAGGCGAAATAGAACGATCGTAAAGCATTATCAATAGAAGACGTGAATCTGCTCACCGTCATACTGGATGTTGACAATGCTTCTTCCTGCGTCTCGTGATAGAATGGATTTCGAACGGAAACTCTACGGTTGGTTAGGTCTTGAGTGGACTAAAAAAAAAAAAGAGATGGATGGTACCGGTGTAATGTCTGACTATATGCAGCGCCAAAACAATAAAAGAACCGCCCTAGTGGTCCAACCCATAAATGGGAGTGAGTTACGCGTTCGATCGCAGGCATCTTGTGATAATTGTTATGGGTCCTAGCGGTTCAGCAAGAGCATCAACGTGCTTATTATGACCTACATCACAATAAAGAATGTTGACAATACGTTCTGGCTGGAACGTCATTGAGGGCGGTCGTCATCCTCCGAGAATCTGGGATCTGGCGTTCATCATAAACGAGTCGGACGGGGTAAAAGAAAGGCTTGAGCCAATCAACCCGGTGAATGATGATGACAATAAAAGGCTGAGAGGCTTGGTTGCCGTTGTTGGGGCGTATTGACAATTGTTAGCGTGGCTGTCAAGGTAACCATCAGCAAGATTCAATTTTCATTTTCCTTTCTCGTCCAGCCTCACCCGTACACAGCGTCAATTATAATAAGTACTTCAAAGGCTCCCCGCTCGGCGACGTACTGTACGCGTACGACGGTTAAGTCAACGAAGAGTGACACGCTGACAGCCAACTAACACACTCTCTTCGTCATCTTTTCCACTTCAAGTGGCAAGTTACACCATGTAGTTGGTTCGCCTTTGGACCATACCTCGGGATGATGGCAACCAACGCCCCCAGTATGTTAATTATCTTGGTGGACCGTCTGCGGGAGCCTGAAGCTCGTGGTGCTATCATCAGGATAACTTGATACGCCGTGGTTTGCGCGCTGGCAGCGGTTGCAAGGATGGATTTCGACGAGTCATTGGCGCTGTCAAAAGTAAGATTTGAACATAGCCTTCAGTCTTCCAGCGATATCGATAATGACGGTTTTCTTAGGTTCTGATGGAGCATCCGAAGCAGGTTGTTGCACCTCCGGCCGCGTGCGAACGTCGGATGAGTAGAAGGATCATCGGGCGGACAGTGGCCCATCTCAGAGTCCACCCCTGCCCCCTCCTGCACCACAAAGGACCCTTCAGCAGCTATAACCGCGCTCAGTTGCCGTGGGAGATCGGGACGGGGTCCTGGGGAATTTTGGAGCTTGTATGCCCCTCTACGAGTGAGACGATGCCTCGAGTTCCGCTTCCACACATGCTCCTTGGTTCCTCCCTTCTCGTTCCGACAACATGATGGTCACTTACCATCCGGTCATTCCCGTTCAAGTCTCATTTGTCCCCTCACCGCTCAGTCATTCCGACTCGCTCCCATGTCGTCCACCTATGTCTATCATAGATATACGACATGAGGCTTTACAACTGCCGCTCTTGTGCTCTCCTCCTGGCGATACGGGATACTGTTCATTCCGTTTTGTCTTTAGATAGACTTGTGGGAGGCAGACGTAGGATGGCGGTGGTTCAGGAGTGTGGTGGACGTATTCTTCGCCACGTCTGGCACCTCGACGACGACTGCCTATCATCCCTGGACTCTGCACCGCGGGCGGGTTTTCGTTGTCGAACATGTCGTGCAGAGTTTGACACCTTAAAAACTCATCGAGACCAATCATTTTGTGACTCTGCGTGTTCGCCATGATCTCTCTAGCCCAGCTGCTATGACGTGAATGCTAATGTGGTTTTAGGCCAATCGCCAACAGGTGAGCTATGGATATGATGAGGGTGATTTTTGAGAATATATTCAATAGCAACGAGCGGACAAGACAGGTGTACACGAGTCGGGGAGAATCAGACTTTTACATTACATGGTGGGGGCGGACGCCAGCGTCTGCAGCCAGCCGATAGCGGCGTGGTGGGTATTGGATGACGGTGGATGACAGCCTTACTTTTCGTCTTGGGGTAACGGCCCAGTCGTATCCCCCGGATAAGCCGCGCGATGCTGCAGCCACTTCTGTACAGCTTGCAGGTGGTAGTCCGGGTTGAAATCGAGCCATTTGTTACATATATTGCGAAGAACACGCGCCATCAAAATTTTGAACATGACGGATCTTCGGAGAAAACCGCGTCGAGCTCATCCGGTACAGAGCTGTTTTTGCTATTGATGTTGTAATTAAGACGGGTTAGACATGCTGGCAGTGACTATACGTACACTTTCTTTGCAAGGCAGTTCTTTCGATGTAGATTCCAGGGAATGGAACAATATGTAGAATTAGGTCGTAATTTGATCCACTTATCGCAGGAGGCACAGAGAACGCGATAAGGCTCGAGTTTAGCGACGTATGGATCAGCTTTGAAGTCCTTGATCCGCTCTTTTTCTGTGCGCTTTACCCTACGCCGAGGTTTGGCAAGGGGTTGAGAAACTATCTCTGCAGTGCTTTTTCGAGTTTGTACCACAACCTCGTTTGATGATTGCTGCGGCACAGAACTAAAATAGAAGTAGTTACGTTTCTAATGCGCCTCTAGGACGAGGAGCCACATACCACGCCTCTCGGTGAGCTTCCCAATGTTTGACTGTAAATTCGCCAGTGTCTTCATCTACAAAGCTCACGGAGGTGCCGCACTGCTCACAAGTAATGCGTCCCTTTTCATACCCACCTTGAGCCACGTCACTCTCAGCGTCCTGAGGTAACCCGGTGACAGCTTAAGTAGAATGATGGCGGTAAACTAAAACACTCACGGGTGGTGTAGCGGGCTGACACAGGATCAAAAACGTTATTATAATCTGTTCTTCACGAACTTGGTATGCATACCGTGGTAGTAAATGATAACGTGGGAGATGTGTCTCGCCGTATCTCGTAGTTGAGTGAACTCAGAGATGCAGATTCAGACATATCCATGCTCTCAGTGACGTCCTTCATTCTTGGTCTTTGTGACGGTTCCTGTACCCAACAACGCTGAATCATCTTCCATGCCACATCACTCAGAAATGGCTCTTCTATTCGAGGCGGACGTGTACCTCGAGTGACGAGGGTCATAATTTGGAACTCTGGTTTAGCGGAAAAAGGTATGCTATCAAAATGGATCTAAGCGATTTAGTAAGGTACCGCGCCAGGATGTTCATTAAGACATACTTCGTAATATAGACATCCGAACGCATATACATCCGACATTTGCGTTCTCGTCGGATATTCAGCAGAGGGGTCGTCGGCATCCTCGAAGCAGCCGAATAACTCTGGAGCTGAAAAGTTCGCGTGTTTCGTTCCGCTTTGGGTATTCGTAGCTTCCGAGAGTCGACTTAGCCCAAAGTCTCCAATTTGAACATGGAGGTTGTCATCCAAGAGGACGTTTTCCTGTAGGGAATGGTGAACGTGTGAAAATAGCGTTTCTCAGGTAGAATACCCCGCGGATATCGCCATGAACTGCGCCTTCTGAATGAATGTATTTGATGCCCTGTGCCACTTCCAGCATCTGCCGAGAAGAATGAATGCTAGTGTCAAAGGAGAGGGAAAAAGGGAAAAAAAAGACATACACGTTCTTCTATCTCAGTCGTTGAGGGATTTCTTCTTTTTCGCCATTGGGCAAGCGTACCATTCTTCATATAGGGTGACACGAGAAAGAACTGCGGTGCCATTTCATCTTCAATCACATAGATTCCTATAAATTGTAGTACAAACTCGTGCTCAAGGGATCCCCACATCAAGGCCTCTCGACAGAATGTCTGTTGGAGCTGAAGTCAGTAATAACAATAGAAATGATGTGGAGAAACTCACAACTTGATTGTCTGGTTTGTACAGGACCTTCAACGCGACAATTTTCCCTCTCCATTCACCCTTAAACACGCGCCCAAACCCCCCACCACCGATGTACTTGCGCTCCGCTGGCATAACGATGCCAGTCACGACCAAAGATGCCGGTATAACTGGCACCTTTGACGCGACTTTGAGCATTAAGCGTCGTGCTCGGCGGTTCATGTCCACTGCACGGGCGCGTCCTGTTGACAAACAATTCCAACGAAGCAAGTGGAGTACAAAATCCGGAAAAATTCTGGCATCGGTTGCCTAGTCCCGCAGCGCTGACGAAGTCTTCTCTTGATAGGAGTTTCGACATGAGTTCAATGATTGTGACATTTACGACAGACGCGATAGAAGAACCTGGCTAAAGTATGCGCCGTAAGTATCGTATATTGTATGTAACGCCTTGAGACGATGCCAACTGCTTTTCATTTAGAATTGAGAGTAGAGACGAAAGGGAACGGTTGTCGGTGGAATCTTGCTTCATATTTTGCGAGGTTGTATGGCGAGGTCAATGGCGTCTGGATGCCTTTCGTTCGGTTAGCACTCCAAATTAGCTTGAGACTGTGAGATGGATGCTGGGTGTACTTCAAAACACTGTAGAAGCGTGTGGATTTGAGGTTGTTTAAGCTGCTGAGTCCGACTGCCATTCTAGTAGTGTGCGCTGACCCTTGACATGCCCAAGACGTGAGGAAGAACCTTATAATAAAAGCAATACAAGGCTGTCGCCTCGAGGATGTAGAAGCTGGTTGCCATTTTGATGTTGTCCGAGTCAAAACTTGTGAGATTTCCGTAATGTTCGGAATTTAGCCTAGTGGCTGACATAAGCGAGATCCTCTTCTGCCACCCAGATTCTCCCTGCGCGCGTCCATAACCCTCCACCGCCCTACAAGTCTTAAGATCCCCCACAGCCCCGCACCCCTTCTCCCCCCAGGAATCACATACATTACCTAAAAGTACAACCCAAGGGTGTCCCCGCATCATTCATAAGCCTCATGTACAGCGAAAACCTGCCGTCCAATTACCTTGATACCGGTTCTGGCAGGTCTCAAGAGTTTGATCCCTGAGGAATTCGTGTCAAATATGCTCAGTTTGAGTCACACGTGTGCGCTGAGCTCCTTCCTTCGCCTTCTTTGACGTGATCACTGTCACCTCCCGCAGCCAATTCATAAACCACCTGTCTGATGGCGATGATTTTATCCTCGCTAAATTATGGTTCAACTATATAAGACCGTAACAATGAATGAGAAGCACGAATAAGGGCAGTAATCTCTTGGGGTTTTCTGATGATGGATTATTCAATGCAATTAATGAGCGAGTCATCCGAGTCCTCATCCGGCACATATGGGCGCTGATGAGAACCAGATCCGATCATGTATGGAAATGACTGATCTGAAGAATTGCGCTTATCAGGCATGGACGATCTCTAACACATTCTCGTCCTTGCGCCACTCTTTCTCTGGCAGCCCCCCACTTGGAATGCCCTTTCGTCTAGAAAAGGATCGTCTCGGTATTCAAAATCAGGGACCGTTGAATGGTACTGACACGTGGGCTTGTTGGTTGGTATATATTCGTGTCCATCCCGAGAGATCAACTTTCAGCATAGTTCTATACTTTTCGACGGGGATACAAAGGCGGGCAAAGGAAAATCCACCCAATAACTGAGATAAGACGACGCTTGAGGGAGATTCGTTTTCATGACAGTTATCTGATTCGACGATTATCCGGCTTTCCAAATCCCATTCGAATTAGTACTTTGAGCATTGAGCATATGACCAACTGATGTCAAACCGGTGAAGTACACCCGATGAATTAAAAGATGGTCTGACAAAGCTATCGTAATGACAGCCAATAAACCTTGCCCTATGTGGAAGTTACACTGGTCAATTAAAAGAAATCCAACGTAACGCTAAACCCCGCATATAAACATCGGCGTGGAGAACAAATTAGGTCGAAACTCACCTTTCCCATGGCCGTTCTTTGTACATGAGAACGCCCCGCACCTCGACGTTGTCTAATTCAAGCCCTAATTGGAATTCTGGAATAAAAGAGTGACAAAATTCACTCGACAGCTAATAGGATACGCTACCTGTGTAGAATCCACCAGATTTATGCATAGTCGAATTTTGTTTGAAAGTAGGTAACGAGGAGAGATCGACTGTCCATTTGCATATTTCAGTCGTCTCTCCCTCGTCAGTATACCTAAAAACTTTGTGTGATTCACTGGCGAAAATTGTTGTGACAAACATAGAGTCTAGAGGGATAGGAGTCAAGACGCGTCCCTGAACACATAACAAGTTAGTACCTAGCGCGTTGTGTGAGAATTTGCTAGGTGTATGATTGATATTAGACACGAAGATTCGAAAATACTACTTGAATGAGCCACTCGCCAATATTTGAATGTTGGCCGTTGCCTACATACAAGATGAGAAGCGAACTTCAGAATAAGACCGCTACAGACCCTTTTCTAATAGTAGCACCCTTTACGAGCAGATATTGAAGCCTGTGGAACCATAAGCTGAGATTCGTCCAATTGTTTACTCAATAAAAAACATACCTATTTTGACATGTTCTGGCCCCCGCATCATTCATTATGATGTATTTTGGTCGTTTCTCCAAGTCTTCTCTCTCCGCAGGAAGTTTAACCTCCCGTCCAAAGTATTAGTAAGGTAAGCTTCAAAAATATAGACAAACATACCCCGATCATATATGAACGAGGTGCCGTAACAGACGCCATGAGCTGCTTCCTTGACAGACCATATCGGGCTGCTCCTTGTAATATCACGGTGTCTGCATTCGCAGGTCTTTCAATGATCCCAATTTTCGACGCAAATTTGTCCTTCATATAGGTAGACACGCACGTTCCCATAAGATGACGTCTTACATACCTCGACGCGCTTCTTTAGATATTCATTTCCAGCAAAACCACCCACGATGAGAAGTGCATCGATCGGCTGGTCCATTTTTGTCATTTGTTCCTCGATCAAAGCAAGAACCTATTGTTTAATATGCACAATAAGAGATGGCAAATCAAAAAAGTGTGATAACACAGACCTGGTTAACTACTGGGTCAAAGACCAAGTCGTGAAGTAGATTCCCGGGTATGACAAGCTGACCGTCTACAAGAAATGTAGAGGAATCATTTGGATCCGCAGAATTGAGGCAAGTGAAGAACGAAGTGCCTATACAAATAGAATTCGCCATTAGGAAATTCGTCACAACCTTGAAGACTCACGGTCATCGTGGTACATCAATTTTTCTGTCTTGGAAAACAAATCCACTGTGACATAAATGAGCGAATGACGCATCAAGGTCGTTTCCAGTACTCACGAAAATGGGCCAATGACGCTTCATCACGAAGTACTGGGTGGTCAAACAGAAGGAGCTAGGATCAACCTAAGTTCAACGATCATCTCAAACTAAACCTGTTATCAAATCTTACTTCAATAAGCTCCCTGAATCTAAGATCCAGAAACACGCTTCCGCAATTTTGACCTGATCGCGTGCAGATTTCGCTAATATCTGGATCGGCCAGCCGACCGCCTGTCTGTTATCTCATGTATTACTGAAGTCTAAGTATCGGAGGAGCGGGTTACCTGGTAAACCTGAGAAATGGTCAATCAGTGAAAAGAACCGAGGCCCGCGGTGACGGATTCTTACTGCAATGTCACAGGTTCCACCCCCTGCATCTAGAATCATGAAGTTCTGAGCCGGCCTTACACTGTGAACGTCTGCAAGAAAAGCGGCCGCCGCCTCTGACTCAGTGACGATGTGAAGGCGATCCAGAACAAATCCGGCTTTCATAGCTGCCTCCCGCATTTTGTCGCAACACTTCGGGTTCCATACAGCCGGAACGGTCAAACAAACATCTGAATAATCCAGAAAACTTTAGCGGAAGTTCCAATGATGTGGAAGCGAACATACTCAGATCTGCCTCTACACCAACATCCTTTGTTATCTCATCCTTGGCGTATTGCCACATGCACTGCAAAAAATCGGTTATCAAGTCGATGACTTGCTTTCCTTGCTGTCATGTTGTCAGTTCTTTTTCTAAAACAGGAGAATGAATGGAGACGGACCGGTAAACCTGGAAACCGCGCGTCAATGCTTTTTCCACTGTGCAGGATTTGCGACTCGAACAATAGTTTGAACCACTCGCATCGTACAGCGCCGTCAGGAATCGGATTCGCATTCTTGGCTTCAAGTCCCCAGGCTATGACTTGGCCATTCCGGTCATACAGTAAACACGTTGGTATCTAAAGGCAGAACAGTTAGTTTTGCGCAGGAGGCTGAAAACGGTTTATACACGCTTTTCTGAATGTTTCATTAGATCCCGGCCATTTCAATACTTGTCTGACTTTTCCATCGGTACCACGAGGAGAATAGTAGGCCTGAAATACAGAGGAAATAAGTGGTAATATTGTCTTGTGTAATAACTTGACTTACGACACCAGAAAAGGCGGTACCTATAATAGCGACAGTCAGAAGCTCATTGTGCTCTAAGAAACGGAGATTTACCGAAATCAATGGCAACCGATATCGTGCCTTCCTCCGCTGGAAGCGACAAATTTGAAGATCTTGAAGGCAAATGAGAAGGCGCGGGTATCGGAGTTCTAGCGACAGTCTGGGAATAAGTGGACATCGGTGTTGACGAACCGCCCGGAGCCATTTTCCAAGACCTCATGGTCTTGACAATATCCCCTATGGCGGGTCTTCGCCACTTGTCAACCCAACAGCGACGGATTAACCTCCAAGGATCGTCACTCATTGGCGGATTATCCAGTCGGGGCGGGAGGTCCCCTTGCAAGACAAGCAACATGATTTGCGTGTCTTCTGTGTGTGCGAAGGGCGCACTGTTATAGTGGATCTGCGCAATTCGCTATTCAGCAGGAGCACCAACGTATTCTCGTTATTACTTGCCTCGTAATAAAGACAACCAAAGGCATAAATGTCAGATGCTTCTGTCCTCTCTATGGTATCGCCTGAGCCAGATCCGGCGCTCTTGGCATGCTCAAATAGCTCTGGGGCCGCAAAGTTGTAACGTAGAGTTTGAGAAGGTGTATCCGAATGTTGGCTTAATCCGAAATCAGCAATTTGGGCATGAAGATCGGAATCAAGAAAGATATTGTCCTATCAGATAGGGATCAGCATGCTAATAATAATAATATGATTACGATACCCCGCAAAGGTCACCGTGAACCACGCCTTCCGAATGGAGGTAGCGAATACCCCGGGCAACTTCCAACATCTTCTGAGAGTTAGATATTCAAAAAGCTAAAGTAAGTGAAAGCATACGCGTTTTTCTACTTCCCAAGGCCGCGGGTGAGTTTTCTTACGCCATTGGGCTAGAGTGCCGTTTGGCGTATAGGGTGTCACAAGGTAGGATTGTGACATTGATTGCGGCTCGTAGACCCCTAGGAACGGCAGCACGAAACTGTGCTGAAGAGATCCCCAGGTCAACGCTTTGCGACAAAACTCCTGATTGAACGTAATTCAGGAAAATGGCGCAAAAAGATCAATCGGAAGCACTGTACAATATCATTATCACGAGTTCTGGTTAATACTTTGAGTGTAGCAGGCGACCCGTGCAGTCCGCCCTTGACCACGGACCCTGCAACACTACACTCGGCCGGTAGGGTGATTCCCGCCAGTACCAAGGAATTTGGTATAACAGGCACTTTCTTTACGATTTCGGACATCAACTTTCTTGCCCGCCGTTTGGTTTTCAAACTCTCTTCAGGATCTGGAGAGGAATGGTTACGAATCACATAAAGCATAAAGTCTAACAGGATCTTGGCGTCTGAAGCATCGGTTAGCGCTTTTGCGGCATCATCGTAATCGTCCCGGGACAACAGGCTGTGAAAGAGATCGATTGACGTTGTGGTAACCACAGACGTAATTGATGACGCGGGCTGTCGTTTTATAAGCAGGATATATGCGAACTTTCGTCAATTGTCGCACCTCTCTTTCCCTAAGAATAGAAAGCAACGAGAGAAGGGGCCGTCTATCCGAGTTTCGTTGTATCTTTAGGATAACTTCCATCCTTCCCAGCACTTCTTTCATTCCCGGCCGGTCAACTGCTTGTTTTATCCAGCAGCTCTGAATCAGATCCCAAGCCCCGTCACTCAAAGATGGCTCATCCAATCTAAGCGGAAGTTCTCCCTTGGATACGAGTTCCTTGATTTGAAGCTCCTCTTCGCCAGCAAAAGAGATTTGATCATAATGAATCTAGATAATCTGGAGATTAAGCAGGCTACTGGTGCAATTGTCATTACTCACCTCGTAATAAAGACAGCCAAAAGCATAAACGTCCGACTTTTGTGTCTTCTCCGCATTGTTGTCTGATGCGGAGTCGTCACCTGCTACACATTCAAATAGCTCAGGAGCCGCAAAATTATAATTCAGCGTCCTGGGATGGGAGCCAGTAGACTCTGAAAGCCGGGCCAATCCAAAATCTGCGATTTGAACATGCAAGTCGTCATCCAAGAGGATATTATCCTAAAAGAGGGAATTAGTATTTCGATAGGTTGTGGAGAAGGCAGGATACCCCGCAGAGATCGCCGTGAATCACCCCTTCTGAATGGATATATTCAATGCCTTGAGCCACTTCCAGAATCTTTCGTCGAGAGTCAGCTTCAATGATAAATCAAAGAAGAGTGCCTTACGCGTTCTTCAATCTCGGCCGTTGATGGATTTGCTGTTTTCCTCCATTGGGCCAACGTGCCGTTCTTCATATACGGAGAAACAAGGAAGAAACACGACGCCGACTCTTCTTCATAAATGCCCAAGAAAGGAAGAACAAACTTGTAATTGAGCGATCGCCACATTAACGCCTCTTTACGGAAGTCCTGACCAAATCAACCTTGATGTGTCACGACGACAAGGTTGAAAAGCTTACAATATCGTTACGGGTTTTGTGTACAACCCTCAAAGCAATAGGCGCTCCCCGCAGTTCTCCTTTGAAAACAGGTCCGGACTCTCCATTATCGGCGTTTTCGCGATCGATGGACACAGTAACACCAGTCAAAAACAACGACTTTGGCATAACGCGCGCATTCATTACGACTTTGGTCATCAGCCCTCTCGCCCGCCGATTCGTGTCCATGATCCCATCCGGATCCGACAAGTAACGGTTGTGAAGCACGTAAAGCATGAAATCCAGTATATTCTTGGCGTCTGAAACATGATTTATCTGTTCAGCCACGGTTAGGTAGTCTTCTCTCGACAACAGCCTGTACAAAAGGTCGATACTCGTTGCGTTTACGACGGATGTGATGGGAGCTTTAGACTGCTGCCTCATAAGTAGAGCGTATATTCGCGTTTTCGAAAGTCGTCGTACCTTTTTCCCGTTAAGGATGGAAAGCAGAAACGGAAGAGGTCGACTATTGGAACCCAGCGTAGCCAGCATCCTCGCCGCGACATCTGATATAAATGGTCGTCTCATCGCTTCCTTATCCCAGCACCACCTAATCAACTCCCATACCCAGTCACTTAGTGGCGGTTCATCCAATCGAGGAGGATGTACCCCTCCACAGACGAGCTTCATAACTTGTATCTCTCTTATCCCCGCGAAAGGTGTAGTGCCATAATAGATCTGGGCGCTCACTTGCTCAAAGATGGCACTGAGATGTTTACCCTTGACTCACTTCGTAATAAAGACGTCCAAATGCGAAAACGTCCGACTTGTACGTTCTTGCCGTATCGTCATCAGCATCGTCTTCAACTTCGGTGTAACCGAATAGCTCTGGGGCGGCGAAATTGTAGTGTAGCGCGCCGGATTGGGTTGCTGTGGCTTCTGAGAGTCGTGTTAGGCCAAAGTCGGCGATTTGAACGTGAAATTCGGGATCCAGGAGGATGTTGGCCTGAAGAGCTTTTGTTAATATTTCGATATAGAAAGTTTTTGTTGACGTACCCCGCGGAGGTCGCCGTGAACTACGCCTTGGGAGTGGATGTACTCGATGCCTTGGGCCACTTCTAATATCTTTGATATAGTGAGTTTTCATGAGCAGAAGTCAAAGGAAGAGAGGCCTTACACGTTCTTCTATCTCGGCTACTGATGGATTCGCTTTTTTCCGCCATTGTGCTAGAGTGCCGTTCTCCATGTAAGGTGAAACGAGGAAGAATTGTGATGCTGGTTCGTGCTCATAGATCCCTAGGAATGGTAATACGAATTTGTGATTGAGGGATCGCCACATTAACGCTTCTCGACAGGCATCCTAATTCAATCAGCGGAATGACGAGATCAAGTCCGAGAGAACAACGTACGATATTGTTTTGAGCTTTATACAACACTTTCAACGCAACGAATTTCCCTTCCAGTTCACCCTTGAAAACGAGCCCAAACCCTCCACTAGCGATATAATCCCTGTCGACTTTGACTTTGACGCCGGTCACGAACAACGATCTTGGCATAACCGGCGTCTTCGTTATCGCCTTCAACATAAGCCGTCTCGCGCGCAGGTTAACGTCCGCATCTGACAAGTGACCGTCTAGAAGCATGCAAAGCATGAAATCCAACACGTTCTTGACGTCTGAGGCGTCGTTGAGTTGTCCAGCCACGTTGACGTAGTCTTCTTTGGACAACAGATTACATGCGAGATTGATAGTTGTTGGGTTTAGAGTGGATGTGATGGGAGATTGGGGCTATGGAAGGATGAGTAGGTGTATGCGCCCTTTCTAATGGTGTCACACCTTCTTGGCTTTAAGAAGCGAAAGCAGCGCCTGAAGGGGATGATCTCTTTGCATCCTCTACCGGAGCTCGAGCAACGTGATTAGGATAAAAGCCGAAAGGCAGAAGTGATCCGAGTCCTGCGGTGATAAACAACGTGGTGATGATAGCGGTCGAGAACAAAGTTTGGGCGCTTCATGGGCAGGTTGATTGGTCGCGGTGGTTACAGCAACGTTCCCAAAGGAGAAGGTCAGATTGGATGACTAAGCCTCTTTAGTGGGCATTCCGATTCGGATCAGCGGGGACTTGTACAGCCTTTTACTACCACTCTCTAATCTATCATTGCGCATTGCCCCCTACAAACAAGCCTCCTCATCGACTCGTCTTGCCCCATCTTAAAATACAATGCTTTTCTCAATTTGCGCAGTCCATCTATTTTCATTGTTCAGCTCATTTGAGCATCCGTCCGCCCCATCCTTCCCAGACACTCTAAACACCCCGGACCGCGCCCATACTAAGGAAATGAACGTACTCCTCGTATAAATTTCTTGGGACAGGATCGGCATAGGGGAAAGGCGGCTGGAGCGATGAAGCTGGGCCTTGTGTTGTCATATCGGTTGAAGACGGGATACGGGAAAGACGTCGAGACAGAGGTGGCGTTTCGGCAGATGTGGAAAGATTAACAGGAATACCCGTTGTCGAGGATGACGCCAAAGCTTGAACACCACCACCACCACTTGCCATATTGCTATTGTTCTGCGTAAAGACAGGCGCAAATCTGCCTTCCTCGTCATGCGTCGCGGTATTCGCGTTCGTGATGTCGGTGGTTGCACTGCGTAGGTCTACTACTACATATGGCTCGTTGATTTGTCCGGATGTGGAATATCCGGACTCCGTATCACTATCATCGACAATGCGTTCGGGGTTACGCACCCCAACGGTGAAGTTTGGGGTGCAAGGGACGAAATTAAAGGGGAGGTCCGTCACTTCGGGTGGGATCCTAGGTTCATTGTAATCCCCCCAGGTTCGGGCAGATCTTTGGATTTGTATCGGGGAGCCATGCGGTTCGTGCGCAGAAGATAGTACACGCGTTTCTGTGAATGGGGGTGTTTCCTCTTGGATCGTAGAGAGATCTGGAGACTGTAACACTCTGGGCGGTCGCGGTGGTACCAGTACTACTGGTCCCAACGATCGCGGTGGTACCACTGCTGGTCCTGACGATCCCGGCGGTACCACTACTGGTCCCGACGCCGACGACGTTTCGGATGGTCCCAATGTCGGCGATCCTGAAGGTGTTGATCTATAATATGGTGTGTAGTATGGTGTCAACTCATAGGGAGTCGATATTGACGCGAGCGGTGGCGACGCATTTGGTGGTAGACGTGAGTTCGGCCTGTATATCGGCGAAGAATCATAACTGGGCTCCAATTCTCCTACTGGCGGTACTGGGGATGCGCCAGAGGCATGGCTTTGTCGTGACGCGAAGAATGGGGTATTAGTATATTTGGTAAGACGTATATCATGGTGCTGATGCTCACGGTGACGACGCATGTGGTGGTGGTGGACGCGATGTCGGCCTGTATAACGGCGAAGAACCATAAGTGGGCGCCAATTCTCCTACTGGTGGTACTGGGGATGCGCCAGAGGCATGGCTTTGTTGTGACGGTATCAGTATATCTGGTAAGACGTATATCATGGTGCCGATGCTCACGGTGATGACGCTGGTGATTTACGCGATGTCTGCACGTTTGGAGATCTAGATGGTGTTGATGCTGGTTCCGATCCCGATACTGGAGGTGCTGGGAGCACATCAGCGGTATAGCTTTGTGGTGAGGCAAAGAACGGGGTATTAGTACATTGTGGTACAGACGTATATGTGCTAATGCTCACGGTGATGAGGCTGGTGAGGCGAGAGGTGGTAGCAGACTATTAATGCTATGTGATTGTGGTCGTCCCACTGCTGCTGGTGTTGTTGTTGTGCGATTGACATAGTATGGCGTTGAGGCGAAGGGCGGTAACATACTATCGGATCGTGCTTGTCCTCCTGCTGGCGATTCTCGTGGTGGTGCCGGTGAGTGATTCGGTAAAACGAACGGCGATGACGCAGCAACCTGTGACGCCGATCGGTCGCCCAGATACGAGTTGTCTGGTGGCTGAGGAGGTAGCGATGATGGATTGGATGGGGGTGCAGCTGCGTTCGCAGTGGGGTGTGGTTCTACACTCGGATGTTGGGAAGGTTGGCGCGCCTCTGTGTTATGGCCAGGCAGGTCTTGTTCTTGCGATAATGGCACGGTCGTATCCTCGGGCGTGGTCATCGCGGGAACAGAAGGACCTGCATGCCGCGGAAATTGGGAAACGGCCTCCGGTGATTTAATGGATCCGATAAGGCTTTCTGAATTTCGAGGTTGTGACGATGATGGCGTAGGTGTTCCTTGGTCAATAACCACAGTGGGGATAGAAGAGGCATCTGAGGATCGATGTATCTCGATAGCATGGTGATGCGACTCTTGTTGCACAGCAGTTGATTGTGGCAGTGCCACGCCTGCTGCCACCATCGATGCTGGCTTTTGTACCTGTCTCATAGGTGCTGGATGGCTAATACGTTTGAATCGCTCAGTCCGGTGTTCGTCGATGTCGCCATACTGAGAAAAAGCAATTAATATCAGGCACAGGTGGATTCCACCGATGAAGAGGAAAGCAGATACGGTGATTTTAACCTCGAGAGATAGAGAGCTAAGACCGTGGCCATTGGTCGATCCACCTGGTGTTTGCCAGACGACAGACATGAGACATATAATGAAGAGGATGATGGACCTGGAGTGACACATTAGGGTGAAATAAATAGAAAGGAATCGCAGTAATACCATGAGAGCCAGACGAATGGTAGAGAAAGTAGGATAAAAATGTTCCACCAGCTGCTACGGGATGAATTAACCGCATTCTGAGGACAAAGTAAGGGCCGTAAGACTAAAATATGATCGTAGTTTTAGTCAATTGCTACTAACCTGAGCCCACTCCATCACTTTGTATGGTCTTCGCATTGTTTCAAATCGGATGACGTATAAGCAACCAAATATGAGACTCATGAGGGCCCCGACAAGGGACATGAGCGCTGTACATTGTACGAGACGGCTGCCGTATCCACCTAGCTGGAGGAGACCATAGATGGCGCTTAAACTTTGTCAATTTTGAAGATTTTCACCTGCGCATCAGACTCACGAGAGTAGCAACACTGAGACAATGTTGAGCGTTCCCCACTCCTTGACTACTGAATCGACAAAAGCACTCCAAGAATCCTTCACTTCTCCCCAGTGTTTGGGTCTCCAAGAACGGGGTGGAAGACCGCTTGCGTAGCGGAAGGCAATTTCATTCTCTGTCAAGCGTGCGCCACGGAAAATTTGATTAACGCGGGTGCGGTAGAAGAAAGGTAGGAACAAGAACATTGAGAAGTACAGGAAGCGGGGTGTGGTTGCGAACATGCGAAAGAGGTGCTTAATGTCGGTGGTGGTATTAATGATAGGGTCTGCCGCGAGAGGATCGAAATACCCGGGGAATTCTATTTGCCCATCATTATTAAGCGATCGATTGTGCTGTTGTTGCTGTTGATGGTGTTGCTGCTGTCGGTGCTGTCGTTGCTGTTGCGCGCTTGGGGACTGTGCATCTTCGTTTCGTTCATCTAGGTTTGGAGAATCGCGATGCGAGTCAAAGGTGAATTGAAAAGGTTCTTGATTTTGTTGTTGCCGATAGATCGGGTCACTTGGAGCAAGAAGAGGTGATGCCATGACAAGGTGAAAATCATCAGGATTGGCGCCAAGGTTATATACTCCTTATCACCGTGGGAAGTCCGATTTCAGGCACAACCGTTAACGACCCATTTTCATCGTCTTGTTCTGGATATTGGGAGTGGCGTTGATGAAGGTGGGGTTGATGAAGATGCAGTGGACGCTTCGGCTCCGGAGACATTCCTATAGTACGCCAATCATGGACGAGAGAACAGCCTGTCTCAATTAGCGGACCTAAAAAGTCACATAGCTGTACCTCCAACGGAGCCATATAAACAGCAATACGGGCTCTGAATCCGAGAAGTCCCAAGCTGTTTCCGACGAAGGAGATGAGCGTGTCGTTGCTACAACGTGGCAAAGTCGGAACATACCGGCGCGGCTTATATAAAGCGTTACAACCTCGTGACAGTTTTTTGGTTTCACCCTTTCATTCCAGGCCTCCTGAATCAAAGCTCCAAGTGCAGGTAGGCAGAGACGCAGAGACGTAAAAGGTTCAATAATGGAGTTCTCTTCAAGGGCGAATTTTCTAAACCCTCCACATTCATACCTTCCCATCCAGTGGCACCGCGGTGCCACGTCGTGTGCGGTGGCTGGCAAAAAAAAAATCCGTCTTTGAATCGTCTCCCTCCCGGCTGCGCAATCGACCACTCCATCACTCCCTCAAATATAAAAGGATCCAACGAGATATCGCTCGTGGGGCCCTTTTATATGCTCACGTCTCAACCCCTATGTTTCAAGATGGGGTCTGTCTGTCCGCCTGATGTGCGTCACTCTTTCGCCTCTCGCCTAGGTGAGACTTCTCTTCTAGTCGACCTTGTCCTACCTAACCAACACTATACCCAATCACAGACGAGTGCCTCGACCTTATACTCGCCTGACTCGACGTCCGATAATGAAGCGCCCCCCTCCTCTTCAAACTCCCACTCCCCTTACTCACCTGCCTCCACGCATACATCGACTTCAACACATCCTGTATCGCCGGTCTCTGCGTCGGTTCCTTGGTCCAGCAATGTCGGATCAATCCCCACTGGTCATCGCTCAACGGCGGATCGATCAGTCGAGGCGGGTACACCCCGCGAGAGATGAAGACCATGATTTGGACTTTGCTCGAACCCGCAAAAGGTATGGTATCATAATGGATCTGGTAACTCTTTTATTTTTCGAGCCGAATTGCATGTTGGTGATTGCTCACCTCGTAATAGAGAGACCCAAAGGCATAAATATCCGACTCTGGCGTCGCATTGTCAGAGTCATACGCTTCTGCGTCAGAAAACATGAATAACTCGGGGGCCAGAAAGCTGTAGTGTTGCGCTTCAAGCTGTTCGTAACGTTGGGTTAATCCGAAGTCGGAGATCTGGACGTGAAGGTCAGCGTCCAATAGTATGTTGTCCTAACAGGAAGAGGTGAGTACTACGTCCAACAATGCTGTGATGAAGGTAAAGTACCCCACGAAGACTGCCATGAACTACGCCTTCGGAATGGATGTAATGAATGCCCTGGGCAACTTCCAGGAGCTTCCACGGAGGTGAGTGTCCATCGCGACTAAATGGGAAGGAAGAGGCGTACACGTTTTTGTACCTCCGATGCCGACGGGTTCGCCTTCTTTCTCCACTGAGCCAGAGTCCCGTTCGCCATCATCGGCGTCACGAGAAACGACTGTGACGCTGGTGCATCATCGTAGATCCCCAAGAAGGGTAGTACGAATTCGTGATTGAGAGACTGCCACATCAGGGCTTGTCGACAGATACTCTGTACGTGCATCAACACTGGCCATCGAGAGATTCAAGGTGCGACTGACGACAAAATTGGTATGACGACTTTTGTGCAACGCTTCTAGCGAAACAGGTGAGCCTTCCAGTACGCCTTTGACACGATCGGCCGAGACGGAGAGTCCAGTCAAGAACAAACATCTCGGCATGATAGGCATCTTCGTTATGATTTTGGACATTAACCGCCTTGCCCGGCGGTTAAGGTCCATCTTCGCATCGGGGTTTACTAGGCAACGATTACGAAGCATGTGAAGCATGAAATCCAAGAGGTTGTCAACGTCAGAAGCGTGAGTGAGCATTGGCGAAACAGTCACGCAATCTTCTTTAGATAGCCAGTTGCGCATAAGCTCGATCGTTTTTGCGTTCACGAGGGACGACCTAGGCTGCTTTTGCCTAAGAATCGAAAGCAATACCGAGACTGGAGAGCTATCCGAGTTGCGCTGCATAACCGTTGGAGAGACGGACATTCTTTCAGCGATATCTTCTATCGTGGGTCGTTTCGCCGCGTCTGCCACCCAACAGGATTGGATCAACTCCCATGAGGCGTCGCTTAGAGGCGGTTCTTCTCGTCGAGATGGACGGTCTCCGTGAGAGATGAGTCTCATGATTTGAACCTCCTTTAGACCCTCGAAAGGCATGACATCGTAATGGATCTAATGGACATCCGTTATTCGTTATACCAGGTGCGTAATACTGTGACTCACCTCGTAATAGAGACAACCAAACGCATATATATCCGACCTTTGTGTTCTCGCCATCATCTGTTCATCCTCATCAGAAGATCCACCAACGGCGTCGCCTTCGATAAACCCAAACAGCTCTGGAGCCGCAAAGTTGTAATGCAAACATCCTGTTCGGGTGATGGTAGTTTCGGAGTGGCGGGTTAGACCGAAATCGGTGATTTGAGCGTGAAAGTTGGAGTCCAAGAGGATGTTGTCCTAAGGGGTGGGTTAGCATGAGGTGAGTGGAGGAGAGAAGGACAGCGTACCCCGCGGAGATCACCATGGACGACGCCTTCAGAGTGGATGTATTGGATGCCTTGTGCTACTTCTCGGATCTTAACTAGGATGAGTGTGCGCTAGGCAAAGGAGGAAAACTTTGTGCGCACGCGTTCTTGTATCTCGGCAACAGATGGTTTTATATCTTTTCTCCATTGGGAAAGTGTACCGTTCTTCATATACGGCGACACGAGAAAAAATTGCGTTGCCGATTCCGTTTCATAAATCCCCAGAAACGGGAGTACGAATTTATGTTTGAGGGATTTCCACATTAACGCTTCCCGACAAAAATCCTGTCCGCATTATTAAGATATATATATACGAAATTGTATCAAAGGGCAACTCAAACTCACGATATTATTTTGAGTTTTAAACAACAATTTCAGCGCAACCGCCTCCCCTCCGAGTTTTCCCTTGAACACATGACCGAACCCACCGCCACCTAGGTACTCCCGATTATCCTTCATCTTAATCCCAGTGACGAACAACGATCGTGGCATAACAGGTGTCGTTTTGATGATTTTCATCATCAACCGTCTCGCGCGCCCATTAACGTCCAGCTTGGTCAAATGACCGTGATATAAGAGGTAAAGCAGGAAATCGAGTAAATTGATGATATCCGAGGCATTGGATAGTTGTGATGCGATGTTGACGTAGTCTTCTGCGAGTAAGAGGTTGTAAGTGAGCTCGATGGTGGAGGTGTTGACGATAGAAGCGATTGAAGATCCGTGCTGTTTTTTTCGAGTTTAGATTTAGAAAAAGGGAGAGAGTTTTTTTGAGTGTGTTCGTACCTTGTTTTCTCTGAGGATGGAGAGGAGTAATGTGAGAGGGGGTGTGTGTCGACTTGGATTGCGGGGCATTGACTCACAGTTGTGGTCGAGACACGTGGTTGCCTCGTGTACGTTAGCTTTTTTTTTCCAAATACAGGAATGGGCGCTTATAAGCGGTGGGGTTGGAGATTCCGTCATCCGGCGACTGATAAGCGATGTTTGCGGGGTGGTGTTGAGGGTAATGTAGTGTGTAGTGGTATCGGGGAGATTGGTGAGTGTAGAACGGAGAGAGAGGTGAAAGCGTAAATGATGACGCGATGACGTGCGTCGTGTGTGCCACGTGTCAACTGACCAGTGGTGTGCACTATGTACTTTACATCCGCAACGCAAGCATCCCCGAGTCTCGCTGCATCTTCAGAGACTCGACGCTACTACTCCCCCCTACTCAGTTCATCGTCATCGAACAGCAAATGTACTATGGGATATCATCATGGTACCGTTTTTCATCGCGCATATACACATCACGAGCAAGTCTCATTGTCGACATTAGGCCCCACGATCCCGCGAATGATGGGTACGAGGCTCAAATAACCGCCAAGTGATGAATAGCAGAGGAGAAAGTGATTTCAGATATACCTCCAAGTGATCTCGGTCATCTCCCAAGAGACTACATTATTCCTATCGCCCTTACTGCATGATAGCTGCGGAAGAAAGTATAATTGAGCGACCGATGCACTATAGGGGGCGGCGCGGCGGGAAGAACACAGCTATAGGGATCAACACAGGAATACACGCACAAGTTTAGGTTATCTCGGCGTCGATGTCCCGCTCTCAAGGTTTTTGACAGTGACATTCATCTCCACGTTTTTAAAACATATTTTTGGCGAACGACGTTCCTTGTTATCATCCGTCGGGCTTGCTCCTGGTGAGCTCCATAGTTTCAGCTTTGTTAATTTGTTTATGTTAGGAATGCTCGTCATTTGGGACGTTGGTGACCTGATAGGGCGGTCCCGCATTCACGGCGCCCTCGACCCGTTGGACAAACTATTGGTTGCCGCTGGATGAGTCTGGGACAACTTCTTGCCGTATGTACGTCACGGTACCCGAGCCTGGCAAGTGTGCGACCCTGAGTTAACCTGAATAGCCCATTATTTTATTTTGGATTTAGTCTGGGAATATGTCATTGTTGTTGATGATCGTGAACTCCTGCCCTCCATGGCTGCGATAAGTGAGAGCGAATGCAACATGCATGGCTCTCAGCTTCGTATCTACTATACGGCAAAACACAGTTCAGATTTGAGGCCCTCGATCACTTCACCTGTCTTGATTGACAAGCATCACGAATCATGGCACTAATCATTTATGTAAATAAACAAATTACACGTTGCCTTGCCCACCCCATCTACGCCGAACAGCCATGCGTTCCTTCTTTTCGGTCTCTGCTCTCTTCCTTGCCGCCTCTGTCGCGCTGGCGCAAAATGAATTCACGATCGATACTCCGTAGGCAATCGCTTATTATCCCAAAAGTCTCTCATCCATATATGTGCAGGTCTAATGCAGTTGTTTGTCAGCCCGTTCTCATCACTTGGAGAGGAGGCATGCGTACGTGTTTAACCATCTTCTCCTTACTACCCTGTCACTCACCAACGGTCACTTCAGCCCCGTATTACCTGGTTCGTTACTACTGATATTATATTTTATTGGTATACAACTCAACCTCGAAATTATGTTTTTATTACTGTAGAGGTGAGCACGCTTATTACAATCCCAATCAGTCGCGGACTAACTCGGGAGTAGCGTTCTTCCCGGGTCTCAACCAGATGGTACCCCTCTTGAGAGTTTCCCCCCGAACTTGGGACATTCCCGGACTTGGAACGTCAATGTTGCTGCCGGTGGGCTACATAGTCGCGGCCTATCGATGTTCTGTAAACGCATTTATGTTAGGAACGCAAGTTGGTTTGACCCTCCGTGACGGGACAGGAGCTGTTGCGCAGAGCGCACCCTTCACCATCAATCCAGGACCTAGTACGTCAAAAATGCTCCTGATTTGCGTAGAATTTGTTGACGTACTTTTCAGATAATGATTGTTTGACAAACTATTAGTCTACCGTAGTGCGGTCGAAAAATGGCCTCGTGTAGCTCTGAATTGATTCTAAATAAAATAAGCGTTATCATTGTTCCGTGAAACGTAGGCAATGATAAGACGATGTGACAGCGAAGCGTGAGATACAATTATATGTGGGGCTGGCTGACACTTGCGTGAACAGCGACGCGAGCAGCATAAATTATGAACAAACAGTATCGCAGCGCTACATTTACGATATTCTTCATAGGTGGGCGATCCGGTGTTGGCCGAACGTACAGCTCAACGCTCCTGAACCTCTGGTAGCCCAGAATAGATACGGTGTAACCTATGCGGGTGTGGATCTGGCCCGTTCGAGGCACGATTGTTGGTGGGGTGTTTGGTCTTGTGCCCGTGAAATTCAGGCACAGAATAACGACATTGGGAGGTCCAAATCGATTTACGGGGTGTGTCGGTGAATGACCTGGCAACTCCTGCATTTGGAGGACAACTTGGCGCAGACCTCGAACCTGAGAATCGGAACATCTTCCAATTGATTTTTTGCCGGATATTTGTTGCACCGCTCTTTCCTAGTGTCCACGTCCTGTAATTCGATCCACCATGGAACGTCCCGGAGTTCTGAAGGACGGCGGAGCCATTCGGGGCAAGAAACCGAAGCCTTTCCCAAGCCATTATTATATTCCCGACATCTTTGGTCGTTTCGCCACATTTCGCACATCCTGTCTAGGAGGATATACTTCTCGAGATACATCCCTTGTAAATCACGGATAGACCTTTCCAAAAGAGATAGAGTGTCACTAGTAGTAGGCTGCGTTCGTTGGCTCCCCCTACCTTGTTCCCATTAAGCATAGGGAAGTGGGTCAAATGGGTCCAAATCTCGACGCATGGGAAGCACTTGATCGCAGCTCTAAGACTAGAGCGATCCTGAAAACTTGATGAGTAGGCGTCCGACTTGAGCGGCAATTTGTCAATCAGTGTGGGGAAGGGGATTGAGAAACGCAACAGGATGGGGAAGTGAAAGGAGGAAAAACTTCCGCACACGTATGATGACAAAACTGCCAGTTTGATCGCTGGACCGTATACACGGAAATTTCCGAGCGATTCCTCATGATTTTGATAGCCTGAACAATACAATTCGAGCACAAGAGCACAGCTTATTTCCACGAACCTGATGCGCTTTCCTTCGGTTAAGCTAGGTATGATTTTAGCTGAAAATGGATTGAATGCAATACATATACTGTCTGAAACGTTTCGTGACGCAGTACTAATAGCACGCTAGTGTCCTTGAAACATGAGAATTGGGTCCAGTTCCGACATGTCGCATGGCGTGGGCCGGCTTTTTTACAAGTAAGCGTAGTGAAAGGGATCATCCCAATAGCGGCTATCACTGATAAGCGAAATGCTACATGTGACGCGGAGGGCCAGAATTTCGTCTTCGACCAGCCTGCCATAGGACCCCCGTCATTCCCACGGAAGGTTTGTGTCAAATCCGGACGAAAATCTGGAAATTTTGGCTTGAGGTTACATGCCAATCCGGACGGCGAAGGCCGTTTTGGGGCTTGATGGTTTGTTCCCGATGTCCGGACGTGCTCCTCCCCAAGATGTCATCATTGATCTGTATGTCCGGACATCTGTGTATGGTTGAGTGGGATTTACACCTGAAGGGGGCAATTTGAGTCTGTACTTAAGTTCGAATCCTGTTCGTGGCGCTTTATTTTTCTGACGTTAGTCGGACAGTGATTAAAAAAGGTTTTACCATAAATTCTAAATTTCTAATTATCTCTGACATTATTCATCTTGAACACGAAGGTCGAAATAGACCTAATGCGCACGCCGGAGTTCTCGTTAGGCCGTGGCCGACCATTCAAATATATCGGCACTCTCTCGAGTCGGGATTCAAGTCTTCCGACAATCTTTGGACGACGTCAGTTCACTGGGGGCTGCCTCGTTGCACACAAATGTTTGAACTCGTCGCTCCGATACAGGTCCTTTACACCCTCTCATCAGTCAAAGTCATGACTACTGGTGTGGAATTGACGAGCTCAACAGATGTCACTCTTTTTAATGATTTGTTGCATGGAACAGAGAGAATAAAAATTTGTATCAAATTGTTCAACAAGCGAAGTCGAAGGACAATCACGGCAGGTGTAGATACAGGTAGCAAGAGTGAATTAGATGACTCGTAGCTAGGTACACTCCTGTAGCTGTCATAGCCGAAAAAAAAATATTTTTTGGCTCACGACCTCTATCTTTGTTCCATGTGTCCGGACGGCAGCCCCTCGCCCCCCCGAAGGTTTGTTCCCGTCCGGACGCCATGTCCCAAATGGGGATAAAATTTGTCCGGACGTTGGACTCGAAAAAGGCCATATTTTCGGAACAAACCTCTGAGGGTATTGTCAGGGGTCCTCCTGCCATCGGCTCCGCCGAACTTCGATCAGAACGCCACGGACAGACAAGGAAGGATATCCTCAATGCCGAAAGTCTTCGAACAATGCTTGAGACGGCGTGCAGCTTCTTGCAAAAAGTGAAATTTAGACCTCTGCGTCGCATCAAGATATTTCCTTTAGCTGTATGATAAAATGCCATACAGGATTTAATCTGCTATCTCCGCTACCGTAGGCTTATATGTCAAGTAAGGTCACTGGTGCTTCCATTATAGTGCAAACGGGATTGCGGATCCCTTCGTTTCATCTATATCAAGATAGTAACTACCCTTCCCACGAATGCTCCCTTCTCGCTCTTTCCATCCCTTCTTCCCCGCCCGTTTCTTTCCTGGTTTTTTTTTTACGGCTAACACGTAATGCTGTCATTCTTGCCCTGCATCACCCCTTCTGCCGTCTCTGCTACGGTCAAGAGTCAAAAAGATTTAAAGGAACAGCTGCTCGCCAGCGTCTCCATCCTACTAGCCCGCGCCGCGCATAATGTCCCCATCTCTCGGAAACACGTTAGTATCCTTCAAGTTCTACATTCAAGACCTGACTGGCTAATATTCCGGTGATAGACTGGGGGCCGTATTCATAGGCGTCGTAGTAGCTTCAGCGTGAGCTTCTACTTTGGTGTCTAAACCAAATACTGACTACTAGATTGTATGAATGATAGTCTGCTTGGAGGTCAGTTCGTCACTGCTGCATCCCCACTTCATGGCTAATCCGCTTCAAGTGTCTCTCATACAAGCGTGGTATTACTATACACATCAGAACGACAGATGGCCATTCAAGACACTGGTAAGCCCTCATTCATACCCTTTGCATAGCGCAACGTGAGCTTGATCTTTCAGGTCTCTGCTGTTATGATTTGCGACGTCATCCATCAAGCCCTGATTACGCATACAAGTCCGTTACCGTCTTCGCTCCTTGCATTCACGCTAACGCGAGCAGTTTATACTTACCTAATTACATACTTTGCAGAACCTGCTCAGCTAGAAAATATCGTCTGGTACGTTTTCTTATTACCGGGTATATGAGCATGCCTGAGGGCCTCTTGTTATAGGAGTCTTGTCGTAAGTGAAGGTTATCTTGCCCACATGCATCCTATCGTAACTCGCTACAGGTCGAAGTTTTGTTCAACGTAAGTTTTGTTCATTTGCAAGACATGAACCCAATGACGTTACGATTGTAGGGCATCGCGTGTCTTCTTGTCCAAAGGTACGAAACTTGGACAAAATTGTCCGATTTAATTCTCTCACCTTCTCCCCGATAGCTTCTTGACTATGCGCGTGTGGCGTCGTAAGTATCCTCGTGTGGCCTATTGTTTTGGAAAACGCTAACCTTCCATGTGTCAGTGAGCGAACGTAATATTTGGGTGACTTCCATCATCGTGAGTCAAGTGTTACGCCGTCGTCGTTGCCCCTTCATTCGTGACCTGAAAAATGACATTGGCAGGCTGCTTTCGTCGTTTCAGAGTTCGGTGAGTCCGTCAGTAATCTCGCTCGTCAATGTGACTCACAGCGTGGTAGCATGTGTTGTTGGTTAGTATGAGTCTTTATAAAAGGACACTCATTGAATCTTCTTTTTTTTTTGCAGTATATACGGGCTTGGGGTACGTGCATAATATTCTATCATTTGCAAGAGCAGCATTCACGCCGGGTCACGTCCTCCAGGTTCACCGTGAAAACCTTTCTCCAACTGGCGAAATTGAAGGCAAGCCAAGCTTTTTCGGGAGGTCAATACAGCTTAGTAACGTCTATCAACAGCGACTGTCGATAGCAGTAAACGCCCTGGCCGCAGCTGGCGATGTGTCAATCGCAGTCGTATTATGCACGCTGCTCCATAAATGTCGAACGGGCTACCATAGGTGATGTACAAACTTTGAGCCGCTACTGGTATGTACTAACCGTGAATCAGGTCCGATACCGTAATCAACAAGCTCGTCAGTGAGCCCAGTTGACGTTCATACTGCCAAACTTAACATTTGGTAGATTCTGTTTACAGTTAACACTGGTCTTCTCACAAGGTCCGTTTTTCTTGAAATCGTACCTACGTTATCGGGCTAACACGATTTTCCTAGCCTATGCGCCCTCGCGTCCTTGACTTCGGTTGGTTACATTCTGGTTCATTTCATTTTCGCTAACTAATATCCTAGATCGTAGTCGGAGGGGATAATTTCGTTTATATTGCTTTCTTCTTCTGCCTTGGGCGACGTAAGCATCTCCCCGCCCTCGTTTCACTCGCGGTTAATATTAACGGAGAAAAGTCTACTCCAACTCGTTGCTGGCCACGTTGAATGCAAGAAAGATGTTTCGATGCACGGACTTTATCCCAAGCAATGGAGAAGATCGTCCGCTTTCTTTGCGCGATTTACCCAGGACAACAGCGATTAGTTCTAGAGTAAGTTCCCTTCCTGTTTTAAGTCGTGGTAGTAGCCCGCTGGTGTCTTCGAATACGGTGTCACTGCGTGGCGAAAATCTAAGCATTTAATGTTGCTGACTTCCTTCACTTGAATAGCGCGCTGATGACGTCTCAATCAGGATAGACACTAGCAAAATTACGGAGTCGGAAAAATATCTGGCTGGTGGGGATATCCGCCAGAGCAGTTTGGAATTGGCGATGGATGAGAAGGAAGACTCGACCGGTAGGCGTTGTTCCCTCCTTTCGAACATATCGATACTGATCATCTCGGAAGAATATTAAACGGCGCAGACTACCCATGAAAATGATGAAGAGGAGATTCTCCTTATTGTTATAGTCAGTCGTTGCAGGGCATGGGGCTGTTGTTGCTTGAAGTGATCATGGAAGTTGCGTACATATGTTTTTTATATTTGGTGCATAGCGCGTACTGAGTTCATTCACCGTGACGTTCTCTGTTTTTTTTTCCTTCA